>JAJGRX010000836.1:0-490000 GCA_025461125.1 Carex kokanica | reverse complement strand
TATAAATATCTAGGTTTATTTGTGATCCGAATATTGTTTAGGAGGCTCCAATTAATTCTAATAATCGTCTATACCCTCACTATCTTGAATTCTGAGGCATTAATTTCATTTTTCATATGCCATCACGGGTTTTGAAGCACAAAATGGTCAGAAATGTGAACTCTACACAAATTAAAGTATATATTTCAATAAAAGAAATGGACAATTTCATGTATTCCCCCTCTATAATTCATAATTTCTTATTTACCCTTCTAAGTTTAAAAAACTCACAAATTCATGGTTTCTGACGGTTATCGAATCGAAATTCGTTAATAAAGTATTTCGATATGCTTGAAGATTCGTTCAAACATATATAGATCTATATTAATTTTAATTGCTATGCAAATTTAAAATGTCCATCTAAATGTAAATACAAATCAGACAGCTTAGATCGAACACAGACCGATTTTAGTCCGATGTCCATCTGAACCCCTCCTCTACCATGTATTTCATCATGTAGAAAATATGAAAAACAGGGGAAGGTATGATCGTGAAAATAAATTTAGCTAAACAAAGTGGAAAACAATACCAAAATAAAATATAGTTAACGGCGTATATCTGTTGGCCTCATTTTTACATCGATTTGTGATCGAATCTTAAAAAAATTATAATTCTACCATGCATTCACGAACAGAACATTTGGGACCCCAAAAGACCAACCTCATGGAGTCATGGTGGCAAGAGAGAAAAAAGAAATAAATTACGGAGTGATGGCCTGTACCCCAAACGACCAACATTTTCTAGCCTAGTTTGCAAGGGCGGATTCAGAATTTTCGTCGGGGGCAAAAAAATATCGAATCGGATTTAAATTCATTAACTAATTAAGTACTCAATAAAAAACAATACTTTAATTTATACTTTCCAATACTTTGACTTGTAATTTCCGATTCTCTAACTTATAATTATAATTACCAATCAAAATTCAACAAATTTATTTCAATTTTAACCCTAAATTTAATCCGAACTACAAACCAAACGTCCAGAGGGAGTAAAATAAATTCCAAAGAGGACAAAGTCGGTCGGAACCGATAAATCTCCACTAAAACTCAAAATCCAGGGGACAGCTGCCCCCCTGAAATACACTGCGTCTGGCCCTGCTGGTTTGGTTTACACCACTGTCACTTGCTAGTTGCTCTGTTTTTCTTCTCTTCATTCTGCTATATTTGCACAAACATAAATTATGAGCATTATTTTGCTTCGCTAAGTTCAGACCTTACAAAGTAATTCTGTTGGATCTTGACGGATTTTTTTCAGAATATTAAAGTTGAAGCATAATGGTAGCAGGACGCGTCCGATAGACTTTGGACCCAAATCAATCCGATGCTAATGTCTAATTGGCTTAATTATGTATGCGTGCTTGATTGGCACGAATATTAATGCAGCATGCACACATCATGAAACGAATCAGATAGAAGGGAGTGGGTATCAAACCAATTTGGGTCCGATGCGATCGGGCGTACCCTGCTTCCGAAACATAATATATAAAATGCAAAAATGCCTTCAATATCAACAAAAATTTTATTTCATCATAAGAAAATATCTCTGTTTTTTTTTTTTGCAATTTTCAAGAGAATTATTTTATATTTCTTTCATTAAAAGATTTGTATTTTTTTATTCATAGAACATATGTGATATGTTTATTGTTTGCATCTTCTTCCAATATGATAGACATAAGTTATAACATTTTTGGATCTAAATAATAATTTAATGTACAAAATGTAATTTTAGTTTTGACGAAAAACCATGAAGGACTCAATGGCAACAAAATAGTAAAAATTACCACTTAAGTTAAAGCACAAGAAACAAAAAGATTCAATTGACATAAATTCTCATTTTCTATGATCTATTTAAGTAGTTGATCTATGTAATTACTTAAATAGTATAGTAAAAATAACTATTTAGTTTTGAAATAACAAAAAAATATTTGATAAGCATAATTTATTATTATATTTGAGAAATTATCACTGTTCTCACTTAAGCCAAGTTCAAACTTTGTCTAACTTAGCTTAGTTCACATCACTACCATGGAGACATTCTAAAAAAAAACAAAATGGCTCGTTGAAAACAGGAAAAATAAACATTATTCAGAGTGTACATGTCAGAATATATATATAGTATAATCGATAGATTCTTACTTGATCCGTGATGGCTGTAAACTATTAGGATTTAAAAGGACCCCCTCCCTCTCCTTTCTTATACTAATCCCAGTCCCAGCAAGCATCCAACAAAAAGAAATAAACAAAATTGGGACAGAATAGATGGCAATCATTGAGAGTGCATGTCATGTTTCCCTTCCAAATAATGCAATGTGACACAGACACATACACAGTTACACACACTCTTTCTCTTTCTCTTTCTCTTCCTTTTCTTTTACGCTTGTGAGGCAAGATTCGGTTGGTTTAATTTGATCACGCGCTTGTCAAACATATGCCATGCCCCATGCCCCATGCTAGAGAAATTAAGGAGAAAAATCAAATTGAGATCTCTGTCATGATATTTGATTGGCACACATGCACTATATATAACAAATAGTTCTCAATGGACCCATTTAGACATGGATGGATGGATGGTGAGAGGAGAGGAGAAACCCAAAATGCTCCATCCAGTATCTTCCCCCCTATGGCCCTATCTACTCCGATTGTGACTTGTCAACATTCGGCCGCAATTCTACCATTCCATTTGTCTTTCACTTTCTTGTATCAATTTCTTATATTCATTTCCCATTTCTACCATTCCATTCTCTTTCATTTTTATTTTAATCTAGTAATGTATAAAGCACAGGTACATACATGCATCTAATGTAGTAAAATTCGGTTCTATTCGGTGAATATACAGCTGTATATTCCTATTCAGTGTCCGGCCGAATAAAAAATAGTTATTCGGACCGAATATTGAATCCATGATTTAAAAAAATTTAAAAACACTCAAAACCCATTAAAAGAGTTCCGGACCCGAATCCATAACCCATCAAATGAGTTTCAGACCCTTCAATAGGTGTTCTCTTCAAGCGTCTCACTCATAAGCCTTTTATAACTTCTCTACATCCACTCAGAAGTCTTTTATAACATCTCTACATGCTGTCTTATTGTATTTAAGTACTGTGGGATTAAATATTTAATAAAAAATCTGCATATATAAATCCGAATAAGAATCCGCATATTCGGCTGCATACTGTATATGCGGTATACGGCGGCCTTCCGAATACCGTATGAGAACCGAATATTAATACACTGCATGCATCAGTCATAAATAATTAATTCTGAGAAACAAAATACTGGTTCAGCTTCAAAGATTAATCATATTTCTCTCTTTCCTTTCTCTTTCTCGCCTTATCTTTTTCTTTCCACATAAAATTCTAATTATGGTTCCATGGCATAAGATGGATTAGAAGAAATACATATCACATACGGAGTTTATTCAATAAATGTTTAGTGAATTCTTCACACAAGATGGATGGTGTATATTAAAATGTAATAATTTAATTTCAAAACAACTCGATTATAATTTTTTTATTAATTAAACTGAACTCAATTCTAATTAGAATTTATTTTGATCACAACATTTATATATGCTCTTAATTTATAATAAAGATGGGCTATACTGTTATTTTAGTTGTTGGTGTTGAATTCTATATGGATGTTGCAGGTTAGTAGTTGTCGGTATTTGCTTAATACCTATGTAGGTTATGGTATGCTTGTCATTGGTACCAGATTGGTGGTACCAGTAAAACGTTGTAATACTTTGATTTGATTTTCATTCTAATGAAAATCGGTGGCATGGCCACTTCTATAAAAAAAATATTTAAACAACGTACGAATGTAAACCATTGAATCCGATCTACTTCACGAATGATGTATTTATATATAAAATTTAAAAATTAATTTAGTATAAAGTCAAGCTGTAAAAAAAAAAGAAAAAGCTTTATAAGTTAATTTAATGCATTCATTTTTCATGAATTTTTTTACCACTTGACATTATACTAAATTAATATGAAAATTTAGAAATTTGTATGTAAACAAATAACTCGTGAAGTAAATCGGTTCATTTGAAGTCAATCTGATAGATTTGAAATTAAGCTCACTGCTCACTAAGCCTTTTAAAAACATTCTAGTTCCTGAAAAATTATAAACCTTCAAATCAAGTATAAACAGTCACAGTAAAAAAACATAATTAACCAAAGCAATCATGCCATAGTCGATCTTAATTATTTTTCAATTGATAAGAGTATGTGGGCTAGGCACGTATTTTCTAGTTTGACAAACTAACATGTAGGAATGAATGGTACTTTGGTTGGAGTTATAAATTAAAATAAGGCCAGCTAAAAAATTTAGCGAAAGCGATGGCGAAATCAGCGCCCTGAAAAAATTAAAAGAAAATTCTAAAAGTAGAAACTTGCACGCAAAATGTGCGGACTTACAAGTCCAAATACTAAATCTACTTTTAATTTTCAAATATTTTAAAAAATACCCTTACCACTCCACTGTGGAGCGGTTAGCTTCCATACCTGACCGCCCCACTGTGGGGGCGGTTGGCTATGTTTTTTTTTTTTTAGAATTTAGTATATATATAATGATTTCGGTCTTACTACTTCTATGATTTCTATTTTTTTTTTCTTTTTTTGGATACTCTTATTGTTTGATTTTGGTCTATATTGGTCTCACAGTAAATTTGATACAATCCGAATCCAAAATCCATTCAGAATAAGTAAATAAATAAATATTATTTGAGTTATTTCAAAACTAAATGAGAAACATTTTTTTGTTAGACAAATATATATGAATACTCCAACAATTTGGATCTGTGTCTTTATGTTATAATGCATCTATCAATTTTTTTGTAAGTCATTTCTCTCATTCATAAAGCACATGTATGGTGTACATGTATTTATCTAAGACATCTCTCGTAAACAAGCGAGGTTAGGACAAGGGATAAGGCAAGAGAGACGATATCTTCACTGAGAAGGTGAAAAACAACGATGAAACTTCAAACGGCCATAAAATGGTGCTCGAGTGTCCAATTTCAGCAAATTACCACTTTTCGGAAATCTTGCGAGAATATGCATGCATCGGTGACCGCTATGTCATTTTTCAAAATTCAGAATTTCCAAAAAAACAAAGGGAAGAGTCTCAAAACTTGAGTTAAAGTTTCCGATTAAGTTTTTCATTTCTATTTTTTGATCTAAGTAGCTCAGTAAATTGGTTATATAATGAACTTGTAAAATACCAATTTTTTTACTATTTTTTATGATTTATGAAAGATAACACAAAATAGCTTAAAAATAAAAGAAAATTGCCAATATTTTATGAAAGAGAACAAGAGTATATTTTCTTGGTACATGGATTTTATACAATATCTAAAGTTCAGCTCTAGTTCACACATATATATTTTGTCATATATTCTATTTACAAAATTAAAGAATATGAGTATTCAAAAAGAGAGAGAAAAATAAAAAAAAATCATAAAAGCAGTGAGACCAAATTACTGTTAGTGTCTAATTTTAAACCATTCATTATGTACACACTAAACATCTCTAAAAAAAATAAAAATAAAAATTATAGCAAACTGTCCCATTGTGGGGCGATCAGGTATGGAAGCAAACCGCCTCACTGTAAGGCGGTCAGGGTATTTTTCCAAAATATTTAGAAACCGACGGTAGTATCAGTATTTTTTTTTTTTAGGGTATTTAAAAAAAATCGGCAAGTCCGGGGAACAGAAGATTTTATTTTTATAATGATAAAAATATTATTTGTTGTAAACCCAATAAAATGATGAATACGATTATACGAATGTTAAGTTTTTTAAGGTGTAAATCTAGACACGTGTGTTTAAACTTTTTGTGAAACAAAAAAAACAAATCTACAATTCGGATCTGTTTTCTCTTACCTGAAGCAGACAGAACGCTGAATTCTACCGTCCTGCTGCCGTCATTTTTATTAATATTCAAAGTTAATTAGAAATTAATAAAAATGTCCAGACTCGCTTGGTTTTATTAAAAATATCTATACCGGTCAGAAAATAACCGGTACTAAATTTTTTTTTTTTTAGACAAATAGCAAAAATGCTGAAATCTAGCACTAAAAAAATCAAATTTTTTTAAATATTTGTTAGATTACTTTTTTTATATATAATTAGCATATTTATACTAAAATACGCTAAATTACTTGAAATTATGTTAAATTACACTAAATTACGCTAAATTACAATAATTATGTTAAATTATGCTAAAATACGGTAAATTACACTAAATTACATATGAATATGGCCAATTTTGTGCCATCTTTCAGCGACTCTGGGCATTTTTAAAAATTTCCAGCGACTCTGACCATATCTTAATGCAACCCAAAGGTGCTTAGCCATATATAAAAGGTTTAAAACTTTTAATTATATATATTGATATTTAATTAAACTTTTTATCTTTAAGGTTTTATATACTTTAGCAATAAAATGTATGTTTGTAGTCTTGTGATAAGAATTTCACATTGTGTAACTGTGAAGACTTGAGTTTAAATCTCACGTACCATGGTCATGTTTGGTTGTGGAGTAAAGTTAAACCGGTTTTAAATTGCTTACTCCAAGCTAAACCGGAGTAAGTTAATCATGTTTGGTGGAGTAAGCTAAACCACCTCTCTAGGTGGTGTAAGTTACTCCGGTTTAGCTCAAATCTTACTCCATCTTAAACCGCCTATGTTACTCCTCGTTTGGCTCCTTAACCGTGGAGTAAGGGGTTTAAACCACCTCTTACTCCACAACCAAACATGGCCCATATGTTTAAATATTTCTACATTTTACATTTCAGCTCCCTATCTAAATGTTCTAGTTTCAACCCTATTATGTTGACTCTGATGTCTATAGTGTGACACTAGCAGTTAGCATTGATAAAATCCCTTTAAATTTTGTGGAGGCGATTCAAAACATTGTAAAATAAGATGTTCGTTTCTTCACTGGCAGCCGTCGTGTGGAGCTCGTTCACTTGATGTGCTAATATGATTGAAGTGAACGATTTGGAGGAGAAATAAGGATTACAATTACTAAGACTGTGTTCCAGAATGGAGGGGAGAAGAGAGAGGCAGTATAAAGAGTTAAATATTTCTCTACACTTTAATTTGAATAATTTGTATATAAAGTTCACCTCTTCTTCTTTCAGCTTTTCTTCTCTCTCCTCCAAAATTTAATATTTTGAAACAAGTAAACTAAAACTAGTCAAGTCTGATCACTCCCCTCCCCCTCCCCTCTCCTCACCTACCCTCTTCTAAAGCACACCTTAAGGTCCTGTTCGGCCGTCGATGGGAATGGAAACGGAAACGGAAATTGAACTGACAAAATACTGTGCGCGTGAGATTTTTTCCGCAAAGTCTGAGTGAATTTTTTTTTTCCCACATGCACAGTGTTTGGCCGAACAGGCCCCAAAGGACCTTAAAGGTTCCAAGAGAGACGGTGAGAGAATCCGAAAGAAGACACTATATTGCAATGAAGCAGGTAGAGAAACCACTGTACATAGCCTCCTCTCCAATTTTATTTTGATTTGTAACTTGTTTAGATGTAGGCTTTACTTTGTAGGTTGAGTAAGGTTATGGTGCTATGCATATAATTAATTACATATTGATCTATGTTATGAATTTGTGTATTTGTTTTCAAAATTCAAATAGTTGACCTCATGATCTTCATATGAAAATATATTTAAGGAACAAACTTTATAATTTTATAATTATGTTTTTCAATAGACAAAAAAATCACTAACAGAGTCATTAAATCATGTAATTTTTTACATATTTAAAAAAAATTAAAAAAAACTATAAAATCTGGTCTCCGAGAATATGTTCATGAAAAAATAATATTGAATGATATAGATTAACTGTTTAACTTTGAAAATAAAAATATAAATTCATAACACAGTTCGCTATGTAATATGTATATCGCCGTAATCTTATTTTATTAATTTTTAAATAGTTCCTTTTGCTTTGTAGTGCTCAACATTTTTAAAACTCAACTAGAGTTATGGTTACGGGCCGGGCCGGGCCGGCCCTTTACTCCACGAAAGAATATGTATATGCTCTTTTGTGGATAAAAGGGACCACGAGAAGCCTTCTATTTTTTTTTAATGGTATAAGTTTGATACTTGCACTGAAAATAAATTTGGTTCTAATTTATTTTATTTATCTATAAAAAAAAAGTTGCTGTTTCCGTTAAACTTGGAGCTAAACAGAAAAGCAGGTTTCAATAATATAAAACCACTTGCTCCTACTCCTACTGTCAATGACAATAATTAACAAAATGTTTATTAATACAAAAAATAATTTCCTATATCTCCAAAACCTATGTCTAATCTGACACATATACTTTATTAACTTGAAGATATATATTAACTTATTAAGTAGTAGTGCTAACTAAAGTACTGCTTTTTATGCCTAGATAGCACATAGCAGAGCATGCTATGCAATTTCATCCCCTCTATTTTTAGAATTGAATAGCAACGGCCTGCTTTCTTGGCATGAATAGCAGCACTTGCAACCTATATTTGAATTCGCATCCTCTGCGGAGTTATTCTCTGCGGAGTTTTCAATCTGGTCCATTCGTTTTGATCGGACGGTTCAGATCAGATCTTTTCCGAATTGAAAAACAAAAAACAAAATTCCCCTGATCTGATCTGATCTGATCTGGTCCGTCCGATCAAAACGAACGGACCAGATTAAAAACTCCGCAGAGGATACTGGTCCACCTATATTTAAGATATAATTTTGTTCTTGGGACCTGAAACAAGTAGGAATTAGATTCGGAATAAGACTTATTCTAGTAAACAATTGCAACACCTGTTTCCTATTTTAACAATTCCAGTATGGATGTAGTGATTGCTATAAATCTCATTAACTGCCAGAAAGTATCAATATGCTACATTACAAATTACTTAAATGGTCCCTAAATTATCATCCGCTCTCATTGTGGTCCCTAAATTATCAATGTTTTCTGGTCTCTTACTGTGTGCACATGTTCTTTTATGTTGTTTTGGTACATGGAAATATTTCGGAAGTAATAATAATGAAGTAAATTACATTATAGTCACTATATTGTTTCCTTTTTTGCAACAATGTCAAAATATTGTAGTAAAAAATGAAATATATAAAGAGGATGTATCACTTGACAATTGTTATTTTAACAATCTCGATAATGAATTTTCTGAATAAATTAAATACATTGAAATTAAAAAGTAAATTTATAGGTATGTAATTGAAATATTCTCAATATAGACATGATATGTAGATAATATAAATGATTCCTATAAAATTAGATTTTAAATTTAAACTTTATTTTTCAAAATGGTCAAAATAAAGAATTGTCATGTGATTCTTCCTCATATATAAATTATTTTTGAATTGAAAGATATCTCATTGATATTCTTACTTTCATTATAAGCATCAGCAATATAACAGTTTGCCCATCTTGGTGAATTTAAAATAGTGAGATATATATAATTCCAAGAAGATGCACCCAAATATACTAAAAACATTAGACAATTGATCACTAAATCAAATTTATCTATTGAAAAATTTTATTTCCTAGAAAAGTAGGGTAAAATCCAAAGGTTTAAATAACGTTTATCGCGTCATAGCGGAACGGTTAAAAACGGCGCTATAGCGCCGATAGCGCCATAACTTTTATGGTCTGAAAACGCTATATAGCGCGCTATTTAGAATCCTGGTAAAATCCGAAAAGTGTCTTGATCATGTAAAACGTTTTTTTTTTTTTTTCTAAATCAACTATTGCCACTTGTAAGTCTAGACAAGTGTCTTATTTTAATTTAATGCAATCTACCTACCTAATTTTGACTGGCCAATTGTAGCAGTTTAGTGACAGAAATTATATATAAATACTGTATTAACAACTTGAGAAGAGAGTAAAGCAGTACTTTACATTGGGGCTCTACTAATATGATTTAATTATATTGTCAAGCTTATTATAAAAACACCCCCACCTAAACCAGTTTGCACAACTGAATCTAGAGTTGAAAAGGGCATTGTAAAAATATTATATTCTTTTATTAGCTGCTATTCCAACTGTTTGGAATAGTCATTAACTCACTCAATTTTTAATTGGAACAACATAATGTTGTGTATACCTCTAATCTCATCATATATTTTCATCATGCTTGATTTAGCTAGCAGGATGTTAAGAATATAGTATGTCATGTTTGGCAGACTATATTAAGGTGGAAGAATTTAGTATTGTAGTATAGGATATTTTAGGACGTGTTATTTATAGTGTTTTTTTTTAGAGATTTATGTTGTTATAAATTATGTCATTAAGATTTTTTATAAAATTTTGTCTCTTGTTTGTAGCCTCTTCTTTGAAATTCTAACACGGAACAACAATTATTTTAAATAGCTCGCTAACCGAAGTTATCGTGATATTGAATCCATCGAAACGTACCGAAAATATCGTTATATCGATTTTGAATCGTTGTCATTGGTATCAAATATCAATGTAGAGTACAAAAATTGAAGATAAAGTTATATGCATTTTTCAATATCAAGAAGAAATTAGGCTATGTTTTGCAAAGCACAAAGTGTACTGGCATGCTCAAAATATTCGCCTTTTATATATTCCCCAAGTTTTATTGTAAGCTTCAAGTTTAACCAGGAGAACTATATCATCTGTGACATATCTATGTTTGCACTTGTGTCGTGAATCATTTGTTGCTCTCACTCTCACACAACATAAATTTAACAATCTAACAAGTACCTCAACCAAAAATAAGAAAATAACTAGTGAGCACTTAGAAGCATATAACATACGCTTTTTTTCAAAAGAAAACGAATCATTTGTTATTCTTATATAAAATAAGAAAAAAAAATAAAAATTGCTTAATGTTATTTTTAGATATAAGGATTTCAGAAATTTAGAAAATGCAGAATATTAGAAAAGAGAAAGATATATTCATAATGCATAATTGTTGGGTTTTCTATAAAGAAACTGTTTAATTCTATATTTTACGTTTTAGATCAAAAAATTCATCTTCAGTTTCTAAGATGAAAGTATTGGATCAGACCAACTCATTTAAGCGATAGGTCTCACGTCTCTACTGAAGACGCAAGTTAAATTCATAAAAGTGACATCTTAAGAAAAATAGATGCAAGGATAAAAGAAGATCTTATATATAAAGAAAGGTCATGTATTTTAATATTTGTAGAAACTATATATTACACATATTTTACTTTCTCTTACTAACATTATGTAGAGTAATTATACTTTTATTTTTTCTTTCTAAGTTCTTGATAGATATGATAATATTATTTACAAAATTAAGAACTGTTGAACAAAATTGACTTTTAAAATACATAATTAATTCATCGCTCATTTTCAATCAGAAAAATTGTAAAATAATGACTCAATTTGTTTAAAGTAAATATATATATATATATTGTAACTGACAAAATATACATATAATACTAACCGATTGTTTGTAGTGCGTTGTAATTCATTATTTTTTAATACATAGCCATAGGTCGTCTTAAAGCACTTCAACTCGCTGTATATTTGACTATACAACAAGAGCAACTACAACAGTTTTAGGAAAAGATTCGAGCATTATCCGTACGCCTATACTTAGTTAGGGGCAATGGCATCAGCTCCAAAGTGCAAACGAATCGTGCGTACACCTCTTTCTTTTCTTTAATGTGATTCTTTTTTTAATGAAATAAGGAAACGGATTACCTACTAATAGTAATACCCGAAATTTTTATTAATAGAAAATAAAATATAAAAATATCGACATTGAAGAAGCATTTGACGAAAATTCGAGATATAGCTAAAACGTGATAATCCATAACGTTCAGGGTACTGTAGCTGGACGTTATGGACCATCACGGCCAGCTAATTTGATATCTAATTAACAAAAAACAATGTAGCTGACGTTATGGTCCATAACGTTCGGTTACAGTGTTTATTTCGGTTAATTAGCGGTAATTTGATTTCGTTAAGCTGGTTGTGATGGTCCATAACGTCCAAAGAACATTATGGACTATCACGTTTTAGCTATATCTCAAATTTTCACCAAATGCTTCTTTAATGTCGATATATATTTTTTTTTTCTATTAATAAAAATTTCGGTAGTAATTAATACACTTCTTTGCAAGAAATAAACAATTTCAGAAAAAAATTTTAAGTGAAACGCCATTAGTTCAAAAAGTGACCCTAAAAATAGTTTGTATAAATAAATATATTTTATCTCACGCGCAAAACCAGAGAAAAATATTGTACAAAACTATTTTTAGGGTCACCTTTTTGAACTATTTTATACAAAACTATTTTTAAAAATGTGACCCTAAAAATAGTTTAAAAATGAAAAAATAGGCCAAAGGCAAGTACACGGCTTATATTACAAGTAGAACCATTATACTAAAGCTTATATTCTCTAAAAGCATTACATGCATGCACCTGCTTTATACTTATTTATAATCCTACCGTAGTTCTTATTTCTAAATGTGTCTGGGAAGTTTACTTTATTTCCTTCTGTGTAGCGGGTTGAATATATTGAATATTTCTTTCTTTAAAATAAGTTTTATATTTATATTGAATATATTCTGTGCCATGTTAGTCTCCTTTTTTTTTGTACCTAATAAATGATAAAATCGTAATATTTAATAAAAAAAAAAATACGATTTGTTGGCACTATTTTATTTTACTAATTGAATCGCAGTTGTCTGCGTCTTTCCATCTCCAGTTAGATAATAAGAGAAATAACATCGCAATCCAGTTGAAGAAATGAAAGAATGGTTTCATTCTATCAGTTGAAGAAATATACACGACTGGATTGAATGCTTAAAAAGATTAATGAAGCAATAAAATCAAAATGGCCATTTAAACAATGAGAGCTGAGAGGAGAAGACAAGGGAATTCTAGAGTTCTTCGCTTTACCTCTTTGTCCAGCTTGGCCCTGCATATTTCTCTATGATATCAATCTCATGCTACAGAAAGCTATTTTTTTTTTTGTTTTCTGGTTAACATCTTTGTAGAAGAACACACAATGCAACCAAAAAATGCAATTATAAACAAATAACAAAGAAGAAGAACAGAAAGATAGATTGTATCAGTCAGGTCAGGTCAAATGAGGCTTAACAAACTGACAGCTTGTATCAGTCGGGTCAGGTCACATTGGCAAGCCACAACACTACATAACCACTTACTGATTAATACTGAGTTACTGACATATTCATGGGAAAAATCTTAAAAATCACAACTATCAGGGCCTGTTCGGCTGTACTGGAAAAATCACTGTTCACGTGGGAAAAAAAAAATTCACTCAAAGTGAATTTTTTTTTCCCACGTGAA
Organism: Carex kokanica; assembly: GCA_025461125.1. Taxonomy (NCBI): domain Eukaryota; kingdom Viridiplantae; phylum Streptophyta; class Magnoliopsida; order Poales; family Cyperaceae; genus Carex; species Carex kokanica. The sequence goes on along the minus strand of JAJGRX010000836.1, from coordinate 476,638 downwards.
CAGTAATTTTCAGTTCAAAAATTTTGTTTTCCCGTATCCATTCCCGAACCCACACTGCAGCCGAACAGGCCCTCAAAGTGTAGCATTTAATGTCAGGTGGAAAACCCAGGCAATTCAAAACCACAAAAAAACATAACAGTTTTATTTTGAGTTTGGCACTTTGACTGGCCCTACACTTTTAGATCCAGCTCATGTGAATCAAGTTTGTTGTCAGCCCAATAGTACCAGTACCGCCACCCCAGACCAACATGACTTATCCAGCTTATCAATGGAGGAATGTTAATTCTTCCAAGTGTGCTAAAGAAATCTTTTACATAAAATCTAGATGAATGCGTACCAACTCATGTAACTTGATGTCAGTGCCTTTGACCTTGACAATAAGCTTCCAATTTTTCCTTCTGGTACCAGAATGACTCTCAGACCTAGCCGGGGATAGTTTTGTACCAATTCACTGACTGCAGTTGCATAGGATCCTGACATAGAACATACAGTCCAAATTAGAAGTTAAGATCAAGCACATATAATCATTTAAATAGTATTGCTAAGTTGGTATTATATATGATGCTAGTAGTTAGTGGTAATGCATATATGGGTAACTACCAAATGCAATCAAGCTCAATTAAACAAACATAGCATTAAGCTTCAAGTAACTAATTTTGAAGCTCAATTAAACAACCTTTTTCAGCTTGGCCACCTACTCGGGCTAAACAAAATGTCTTCTTCAGTTAAGCAAATTGCTAGCATGGTTATACTTCTGTCTTATGTATTTATATCATTAGTGTTTAAACAGTAAATATATGCAGGATATACAAAAATAAAAATATAATAATAAGCAGAAGTGCTAAAAACTCATATATGCTCTTTGCGCAAGTATAGCCCTTCAAAGTTATCAAGGCAATACTCAACTTGGCAGCACCTGCCAAGCATTTCAAAAAAGAAGTTATCAAGGCAAACAGGAATTATGTCATGTAATTCCACTTTCAAATTTTATTTCTCCCACCTGCTCTCAAAAGAGAAAAAAGAGAAAAAATAAAAGAAAAGGAGACTGCCATGCAATAAATACAAGAATTAGTAATCTATCAAAATAAAGAAAAATTTACAATTTTAATAAGTGAATCAGATAAAAGCGCCAACCTAGTTTTATCAATAGAACTAGGGGTTACTGAAGCATCCTTTATCTTGCCTTTTCCCATGCATACAGGACAGAAGTATTTAATGACTTTTAGCTCCTTCAAAGAAGAAGAAGAAATAATAGTAAATTAATCCAATAACAAAACTAAAATAGAGGATTTCAGTCTCAAATCAATACCAAACTACAATATCCTTCTGATATGCCCATACATGAGTTGTACATTACATAACTTGATTAAACAGGCATGTATAATACCATTATACCTGTACAATTCATGCCTAGTAGCCTGGTGCAATAGAGGTACCCAGAATACTTAAAATAGACATAATAAATGGAAGAAGAGAAGGTGGTGAACCTCTTATGTGTGAATTTTGATGCACTCTGTGTGAACCCAGATCTCACACTCGTCACATTGAGTCTAATGAAAATTGCACAAGAAACAGAAAGATGAGTAAAAGAAAAGGACATAAACAAAGACAAGCTAAAAATGAATTGTAAATTTGTCCTTTTGGGGGTTTTAAGTTTTGTTTGTTTCATGTTTTCTGAAGAACATGCACCAATTATGCATTATTTAAATGTTTTAAGTCAATTTGACAAATATATATATTTCTAATGAAAAGATGATTCTATAAGATTTTAGAAAGCACAATAAGGGTAAAGCAGTAAAAAGTGCAACAGAACTTGCTAAATGTTATACAGAGGTGCTGATCGAACTCAGACTTTTTATTCTTTGTCTGAGCAATGATTCTTCCACAGCCTTTGCATGTTCCATTACCACCCTGAAGACAAACAAACAAAATTACCAACTCAGAAAACCCATTACAGAATTAAATGGTTTGGAGAAGTTATAGCATTAAAGATGAATGTCATATCCATTTAAAAGTTTAAAATAGAAACTTAAGTATTTCTTACATTGGAAGAACCTTCTTGGCCATGAGGCTTGATCCAGGGACCACATCAGCAGGCTCACTATCTACTGACCCCTGGGCAAAAAATCCTCACTCAGCCAAAATTTCTTCCTTTATAGCATCTAAAACCTGGCTCTGTGCTTACCCAGTTTCTGGGATTTTTGTGTGTGTGTGTGAGAGAGAGAGAGAGAGAGAGGAGAGAAGTTGTATCCTTGAGGTTACAACAATGCAATTCCATCAGTTTTGGTCAATTGCTGAGAATTGGAGGGAGGGTTATATCTGGAAAATTGTAAATAAAATGGAAAGAAAACAGCTTTAAGCTTTCATTTATCAAATCATATCTTCTACAGAGTTTGTTTCCCTATTTATAGCCAACAACTAGCTTTAACAACCTAATTCTAACTAACTCAGTCGTTATGTTACAGTGAATGTAGATTTCTTTATTTTACAATCTTCTCCGTTAGTTTCTCTAATGAAGAGCATCGCTGGCCCTTCAGACCGTTTAGGTCGTTATTCTCTCTTAGTCTGGTGATGGATCCCGCTTCTCTCCTCTTTTAATTCCTCCTGCGCTGCTTTTGGCCCAACTAACGGCTCATTACGCCTTTCCCCTCTTCTTTGGATCTGTTGACCAATTCAAACTTTCCTTCAACGGTCACTCCCAATTCAAATTGCGCCATAGATGACAAGAGAGAGAGAGATCACCCATTTTTTATGTTATATTGAATTAAGCAATACCAGACACCTTACTAATGTAATGCCAACATATGTATGACCAAATTAAATTCAACTAATAAAGTATACTGCATACCGATACAAGTAGCTTTCTCTCCTGGTCAAAAGTGTTAAGTATTGGAAACTCATCATAAGATGTCGACAGTTGAGAAAGCCTATATGTTTTGCATCGGTTTTCATCTGACACTCCCTGCTTTTTGCCACTGCCACATTTTTCCGAAAGGACTTTCAACATAGAACCTGCCAATTAGGTTTTCTTTGGGATATAACACAAAATTCAACACAACAAAATAGAAAAAGCAAATCCCCACCCACCGGATAATTCTGTGTCGCCTTCTGTTCTTTGCTCGTTGATCCAACGGAAATTATCAATAATTGCCGGTTTCTCTAGTACTGTGGCCAACTTTTTCATGTCACAGGTCAAAGACCGAGAATTATTCTTGTCTACACTATTGTTGGTAGGCTTTGGTGCATAGAAGGCCACATCAGGAGCAGTATTTTGAGAGGTTGGCGTTACAGCTGGTTTTTTGTTTTTATTTGGCGGCCAGCCTCTTCTCGCAGGTGACTTCGGTACCTGTTTCACAGTGCCATAACCACCTTGTCTTAAATTTTCAATGTTTTTCTTTGCTAATTCCTGAATTACCCTACTTCATATAATAAATTTACACATACCACAAGATGTGACAATTAGCTGCATACCTGTCTGCATTGTCTAGAAAAGGAAAGATCATTCCTGCCTGCACCCATCCATAGCCCTATGCAAAAAAGAAAAACTTTAAAAGCATTAGCTACAGAATTAATTAAATCAGATAGTGCACCTCGATTGTTGTTTTCTTTTAATATTTTTGTTTTGGTAACCTGTTTTCTAACTTCAGAAATTAATAATCACATGTGGAAAAGAAAAAGAAAACAGAGAAACCTTCACTTACTTACCCTGTTTCCATTTGCTGAATGGCTGAAGTACACCACCTCTGGTGCATGCTCTCTCGGGTCTATGACAATGGCTGGCCAAGGGGGACTTGTCTTGCTCGACTTCATCCATACCACCTCCCCTACCTCTAATTTCTCTAGCAAACATAGGAAGCCAAAAATCAATATCAAGGAAGTTTTCAGGAAGTGTTGTTTTGGATGGTACGGGCCCCCATCAAGTCTGATACGGGTTTCAGATTGGTGGTGTCATATTTAGTCACACTCCTTTATTTGGACTCTTTCAACATGAATCAAAGTTGGTGGGATAATTCACGGATTCCATTTCAGATTAGAAGAAGGACAAAAATAATCTCAGGTCTTAATTGAAAAGTACTGGTTTGGTACCCGCTGGCATACACAAGCAAAAAAAGCACTATATCAAGACTCAAGGAGGACCAGGATATACTAATATCTCTTTCAATCTAAAAATCCTAAGAAAATAATAGTGATGGACAATAAGAGAGGTAATTTGATTGCTTTTGTGCGCATTCAATATGCACCCAAAATAACCTCTTTACATCAATTTAGTCGCAATTTAATTTTGCGGTAGTATGCCACAATTTTTTTTATTTTACCCTCAAAAAATTCCTTTGCTTTTTAAAGAAATAAATATGTTCACCTCTGAAAGACAAGTCATTATTAGAACTTGTGAGAGGAGCTGTACTTATGAGTAATCTGGTTAGAAATGTTCGGGAATGGAAGAGAAGGTGGCTCTGCTTGGGTGTGGACAATAACAGAGGTATTTGATTGCTTTTGTACGCATTCAATATGCACCCAAATTAACCTATTTCCATGATATCGCAATCAAAATTTCCGGCAGTATTTTTTTTTTTTTTTGAGTAATAGTGGGTATACCCCACCGTTCTTTTTTAAAAACTGTATGTTTTTGCAAGAACGGTATCAAAAACAGGTACCAAACTCACAATTAGTCCCAAATAGAGAGAAACAAATTTCAGCCATACCCTAAATTTCTACCTAAATCTTACAAAACATCTAACAAATATTCAAAACACGGCATTCATCAACAAAGTTTAAAATTGAATCAGATAATTTGAAATGCCACAATTATTTTGCGGTAGTACACTAAGTGCCAAAACTTGTTTATAGAACACACAAGGAAATTTTTATTCCTCTCAATTTTTTTTCCAAAATTGTTTATATGGAGAGGATGAGCCAAAAGACAGATACAATTATGACCTATAAATACAAGCATGTCACTGCCTAAGAGACTAACATGAAGCCCTAATTTCAACGGCGGAAAGTAACCTATCCTAAAAAAAATGATGAAAAGACCCTTACAAGGACCTAAATTTGACGGCTAAGATTAAACAAACTACTTTTGCAGTAGTACCCTAAGTGCCAAAAAAAAAAAAATTTACCCACAAATAATTCTGTTGGCTTTAACAAAATAAATATGTAAAGAACTCACCTCAGTCTCAGATTTCAATACCACAATGGCCAGATCTAGTTTGAGAATGTACAATTGCATCCATTTCTAATGGTCATAGGGAACAAAAGGAAATTCCTATTCTTCTCTCAATTTTTTTCCAAACTTGTTTATATGGAGAGGATGAGCCAAAAGAAGGCTACGATTATGACCTATATATATACAAGAATGCCACTGCCTAATAGAATAGCGTGAAAACCCTAATTTTGACGGCGGAAAGTCACCTATCCCAGAAACAATGACAAAAGCGCCCTAATTTTGACGGCTTAGATTAAACAAACTTGATCTCGGATGCATGTATGTAAAACAGCTGGAGGACCTATCCAAAACCCTAATTTGGATGGTTCAGATTAACTATTTCCACTATGCGGCTTAAAAGAAATGTATATTTAAATAATAAAGACTTTATTATTTTGACGGCGGAAAGTTACTTATCCTAAAAAAATGACAAAAAAACCTAATTTTGACGGCTTGGATTAAACAAACTTGATCTGGGATGCATGTATGCCAAACAGCTGGAGGACCTATCCAAAACCCTAAATTGGATGGTCCAGATTTCACTATTTCCACTATGCGGCTCAAAAAGAAAATGTATATATCCAAAATAATAAAGACTTTATTATTTTAATGGCAGAAAGAAAATGTATATATCCAAGATTTTATTATTTTGATGGTGGAAAGTAACCTATCCTAAAAAAAATGACAAAAAGGCCCTATGTTTGACAGCTTAGATTAAACAAACTTGATCTGGGGTGCATGCATTCAAAACAGCTAGAGGACCTATCCAATACCCTAATTTGGATGGTTCAGATTTAACTATTTCCACTATGCGACTAAAAAAGAAAATGTATATTTCCAAAATAATAAAGACTTTATTATTTTGACGGCGGAACGTAACCTATCCTATTAAAATGAAAAAAAACACCCTTTATTCCATAGTTTAGGCTTCAACCAAACATGACCTTAAGCAGTGACATACTTGTATATATAGGTCATAATTGTAGCCGTCTTTTGGCTCATCCTCCCCATATAAACAAGTTTGTTAAAAGAAAATGTATATTTCCATAATAATAAAGACTTTCTATATATATTGAGAACCAGAGTTTATAATTGTCCTGACAGATTGAACAATTCCTAAGTTGAATATTCTTAGTAAGTGGTAAATCTCTATCATCCCCCTTCTTTTGGGCATTTTGAATTTGTAATTGCCAGCTAATTTGGAACAAATTTCCTATTTAGAACTATAACAAGGCTGTAGAACATGTTGATCTCTATTTCCTGCTTCGCTTTGGCTGCCTTCTTACACCTTTCATCTTCAATTTGAATGATGGTCCATTCCAATTAACTCTACAGTTTCATATAATCCAAACAATTTTGAATGTCTAAACTTTAAACTACGCAAACCCTTTTGGTGTAGATATTTAAATGAGTAGAGAATTTAACTCCAGATGTGTAGAGAATTGACCTTAATATGTTTCCCCCTTCAAGTCCATCAGCAATTTGAGTACCTCGAACAATGGCGCCTCCAGCCGTGGAACACTCAGGAAGGAGAAGGACCCATGTAATCTCTAAGCGCCAAATGGAGAAGAAGAAGAAACTGGATCAAAGATGTGAAGGGGTTTATCGGGTTGTATAGGCAAATGGGCCCATCTGTTGGGCTGGCTTGGGCATCTCTTTGTTTCGAAAAAAATTAGGACATGCCAAAAACAATGACAACACTTCCTCTTTGTAGTTTGTACTCTTCTTAGTTTATATTTCCTTCCAATTATATGATCAAGATCATTTAAACTTTACCTATTGTACATCAAAACTTTACTGTTAAGATCATATTATTCATAAAATTCGTTAAATTCGTGTTTTATGTGCGTTTTATTCAGTCAAAAGTTCAGTTAACGAATAATACGTCATTCAATTCGGAAACACTTCAAAAACGAATTATTCGCGAATTAAACGCTAATAAAATACGAATATTGTCACTATGGCAGGGACACTATTATTTTTGTGCTAAATTCATGCGCCAATCACATAATCGAACAGACCAAATTAATTTATATCGGATGTAAAATTTCAAATTGGATATTTCACGTAATTTGCATAATTTGCGGGCATTTCATGTATACTCCTCAAAAAACTTAAAAATTACGTATATTTCCTTCTAAAATTTTCATAATATCATATTTAGCCTTCAAAATTTTAAATAACTTACAAATTTACTCATTTCATTTTATTGTATTATGCATTTGAACTCATTTTAAATTTATAAAGTACTCATTTACCTTTTATTACGAAGAATAAAAAATATGTATCGTGTTTCAGAATAAAATATGTATCGTGTTTCACTCAAAGGTCGAGAGTTCCATTTTTCCTCACAACTTCGCAGTTTCTGCGAAGATTTAAAAAAAAAACTTTTTGTGTCCTATCATATAAATAATGAAACAAACCAAATTATTTTAGATATATTGTCATCGCAATTTCACAACAATTTTGTTGCAATTTCGTCAGAAAATCCCATAATTAAGCTCTCAGTAGAGGAGATGAGAGAGAGAGAGAGAGAGGCCGAGGTGATGTGAAACTTCCTTTTAATTTTTAACGGTGGAAAGGATCTAAAAATTCCCAACCACCATCCAAAGTGCACGCCACATTGATAGTTACACGAAAGAGAGATTATCCATCACGGACATGTTACCTTCTCTAGTTCTCTTCTCTCTCTTTTCTTTTGTTTATTCCAGTTAGAGAAAATATCTTAATCGCCATTCATTAATTACTCATCTATGCTTTTATTTATTCATCACAAACAAACAAGAGGAACAATTATAATTCATTGTGGTTTTTCCTAAGAAAATATCATTTTTAATTATTAGTATTTCTAAAAGAGATGGGGGACAGGGGACAGCTCATGTGTATATAATACTAATTTAAAAATATAATATATTACTGTGAAGAAATGTTATATCAGCTTAATTTAAAACCATTAATTATATAATCATCATTAAACATTTCTCTAAGTAAATTATTATTAATTTTTTCTAGAGTTAAACACGCTAAAAAAATTAGTAATATATTGAGCATAGTCAATTGAACTTATCCTTACACTACACCATTCGTTGTTAGGTACTTAGGTATATTCTTTGATGTATTATATATCAGAAGATTCCAAAAATTTGTCTTAGATTTCGCTTCGTGTAGCTAACTTAATAACATTTTTAATCTAACAAGGGAAAAGATTGGTGCGTGTTGAAAATGCGTATGACTGTACAAGGCAATGATACCTAAATGCCCTGCATGTGATCCCCATTCCCCACAAATGGATTATTCTTAAAAGAAAAAGAAAGGCAAATTTTGTGGGGTCTTATTCTTAAGTCTTAACCATAAATGATAAATGGATGCCAAACATCATCACCTAACCCTTAAAATGCCCAACTTTTATTTAATCAGAATTAAGTTTCAAATTAGATCTTTTAATTTCATGAGAAATTTTGAAAAATAAGAATGTTGGGTAAAAAAAGTTCATCCTATTTTCTTTTTTTAACACACTAACTTCTGCCTCAGCGTATGAGTTGTGATTTGTAAATCCGAACCCGCAAAATAATTTTAAAAAAAAATATAAGTTCGCTTCGAAATCACGATTTTAGACTTGGAGCTGATTAAGCCAATACATATAGCGAAAATCACTATTTTTTTTTCAGAAAATGGCAAAAAGCGAATGCAAAGTAGCAATTTTTCCGATTTATTTACCGCAAACATGTTTTTAGGTCTTTTTAGCAGGTTTTTTTTAGAAAATTGCATATTTAGACAAAAAAACAAAGCAAAAATGTCATATTTAGAAATTTCCGAAGATAGCGTCAAAATAGGGTATCACGTGGAGCATGCAACACCTCACACGAAGTGCATAACATGCAAAATAGTGAAATTACAAGAAAATTCGCTAAGTTAGAAAGCCGTGCGGCCTCCTCTATGCCGCATGCGGCATAACCCTAGGCCGCACAATCCGTGGACTGAATCCGTGGACTGTTTCCTTTGGATAAGATCATCCATCGTTAGTGTTATTTTCGGCAGAGGCCTTCCAAAAGGACGCATTTGTTTCAGAACCAAGCTATCATAGCTATTTTTTACTTCATTTATCCAAACTTGGAGTGCACTCCAAGATCCACTACTTCCACTACTTCACCTCTCATTTAAAAAAGCTATAAATACCCCTCTTGTAATAGGATTGAGCGTGCGTATTTAATTGTGTTAAGTCCATAGAATCGAGATTAACAATCCTCATTGTTAGGTTAGGTTAGAAAGTTACTTAGAGAGAGAATGGTAGTCATCGAAAGCCAAGCAGAAGAAGAAGGCGTCATCTAGGGAGGCGGTTCATACATCTTCAATTGAGTTATAATTTATGTTCTCTTTGTTTTATTCTTTTTATTTTGTCATGGCCATGAGAAGCTAAACTTCTCATCTCTAAGGTGAGGGTTGTACTTGAATTCTTAATTATATTTTAGTATATGTTTATGTTTTGTTTATGTTGATTTGAGTTTTTTTATTATTTAAATTCATTTTTATTAAGTTCTTGCATACATAATTATGTCTACTATATGCCAAAGTAATCTGCATCCCATAAAGTTGCATAATCGTTGCGTCCTTGTGTGAGAGACAAACATGTAAGTACTAGCGCCTAAGCCAACGATTCATGACAGCGGTTCAAATACTAGGGTTAGAACCCAGTGGGCTCCATTGGCAGGATAGCGTAAAATTGTATATTTAGATTGTATTAGGAAATAATTAGATTAGGTAGGGTCTTTGGGATATTTCAACTACGGGTAGTACAGGAAAATAATATAATTACGTACCTAAAATACTTTAGTCTTGGTAGCTCAAAAGCCGATCGCAAGATCAAAAAACCTTTCAAATTGCGTAAGCAAAAACCCAGCAAGCCCTGCGAGTAGTGACAGTGCCACATGCAGGGTAGCTATGGGACAATCTAGGCCACATGCGATAGTGACAGTGCCGCATGCGACATAGAGAGACGCTGAAATTTATACTTCGCATAATAAAGAAGGAGAGAACCTAAACCCTAGAGGCCCTTTATTTACTGTTTAATTCTAACATTGGCACAATTAGCGCCACCGCATCAAACTTTTAAAAAACCCCGACAGCCTAGACTAGTGAAAAATGTTTAAAATCTAATACACTATCCCTGTGGATCAACACTCTAATCATACTGCACGATAGGATCATGCACTTATGATCTGAACGTAAGTAGAAATTAGGATTTATAAATCTTTAAAAGTAGTAGTACCAATTTAAAAGATTGTGATTTGATTGCTCAAGACTGTAGACCAATATTCCTTGTGGATCGACCTCGATTATACTACTCGATAGGATTGTGCGCTTGCGATCCGAACCGATAGCATTTCCGAGTTTATAAATTTTAAAAGATAACATCGCTCTCTTTTGAGTGATCACAGTGCCGCATGCGACATAGAGAGACGTCAAAATTTATACTTTGCATAATTAAGAAGGAGATAACCTGAACCCTAGAGGCCCTTTATTTACTGTTTAATTCTAATTTTGGCACAATTAGCTCCACCGCATCAAACTTTAAAAAATTCCCGATAGCCTAGACTAGTGAAAAGTGTTTAAAATCTAATACACTATCATGTGGATCGACACCCTAATCATACTGCATGGTAGGATCATGCGCTTGTCATCTGAACGTAAGTAGAAATTAGAGTTTATAAATCTTTAAAAGCAGTAGTACCAATTTGGTGCATCAGGAGCCAGATAGAGGCTAGATTCTGTAATAACATAACTAGAAAATTGAAATTGTAGATGCTGAAAAATCTAATATAGTGTAATTTCATTTTATAATAAAAGCTAAACAATATTGATACATACATAAAATATAAAATTCAATAGACAAAATTATAAAATTTCAATTTATTGGAAGACTTGGACCCTTTTCTTTTTATTAAAATTCCCTAGAATTTTGGATAAAAAAATAAATTCATTTTTTCAATTCCCGTGTCAGAAATATAAAAAAAAAAACAGCTGGGGAAGAGCTTCGCGTACAAGCAGCCTCTTTTTTCTCGAAATTCATAATCAATTTTCTACAAATTTTAATTGAAATATAATTCTGATTAAATTAAAAAGAAAAAGAAAATCAGCTTAAACTCTTCAAGGAATTTCGACGTCAAGTAAGAGATCTAAATCTGCTGAAATTCGAGATCATCAACAGTAACCTTGAAATTTCTGAAATTCCGAATCCAGCCATTGAATTGTTTCGAGATGCGTACACAGAAAAACTAACTATTTCGAGATGCGTGCACACAAAAAATTAGACGGTTGGATCTCAAATTTATGAAATTTCAAAATTACTGTTCATGAATCTCGAATTTAAACTAATCTGAATCTCAAGTAAGAACAGACCAAGAAAGCTACAAAAAACTAGAAAAGAAAAGGACAAAATATCATACTAGGTCACATTTAGCATAGTCCCCTATTAGTGTCAAATTTAATTATCCACAACATGTCATACCTCATTCTAATCATGTCAATGATACAAGTGAAGTTATCAGATGGTGACCCACAAAATGTTTAAGTATCACCAAACCAAACTTAGTACAAAGGTAACAAAAATTCATAAACAATTTAAATTTTTATTACAACAATGAATGAAGAACAAATCAAGTCAACGCTTGTTTATTTTACCAGAAAGCAAAAGGCCACGGTTGCCCTTTCTTGAACGGATCTTCTTGCTTGGATATATTTTTAAACAATTAAATTTTCTAATCACTTTCTTAGGACTTTTTAACTGATACGTATCATTTGATTATGTATGTTACAATTTTGTATAATTTAAATTATGTTTATATTATACTATTATTTATTATAAAAGTAAGAAATTTTTTCAAGGAAGGTTCTTGGAAATATGTTGTAATTATATCTGATAGCTACTATCAATTTTTTTTTTTTTTTTTAAAAAGAAATTTTTTCAAGGAAGGACCCAAAAAATAAAAATAGTTCCTCCACTTTGACAGAAATTGACTGGATACAATGGTTCCATTTGCACTAAAGGATAGAAAAAAATTTATCTTATAATTGCTATTTATAAAGTTGGCACTATGACAAGATAGGCCAAAATATCATTGAAATCTTTCACAAAAATAGGTTGAAAAATTAGGACATGTGTAAAATTGGCCTAAAATAGTGAATTTAATTAGAGAAAGGCCTCTTTCAAGGGAACATATGATAAATCCCAGAGAATTTTGCCCCCTGAAGGAAAAGATTCATGTCGCAATAAAGTTGTAAAAGCATTCAAATGAAGATATCATCGCAATAAATGCTCATTTCTTTTTTATTTATCCTTGAAAATAAGAATTCAGAGTAGGTCGGATGCCCATCAGATCTACTTTGGTTCGATGGGTGTGATGACCATCCGATCTGCATCAAGATTCATGTGTTTGGCATCAAAATATGTGCATGTATGTATCAATTTCCGTGCACATAGATCTTTATACTAATCGTACAGTGCTAGAGTTAATTGAACTTAAATATAGGTCCGATGTACGGTGATAAACTTTTTTGTTATAAAAATTTAATGTTGGGACTTACCAACAACTGTAGTGTTTTTATCGTCTATTTCTTGTCAGCACAAATTTTGATAATTTAACATCGCATGCAAATCAGTTTTTGACAGTATCAATGATTTATAAATTAAAATTTATATAGAATGCAAACTTAGAAAAAACAAAATACAAGATTTGTTAAAAATGTACATACTACAATCACAGGGGACGAATGTGAATATATTGCTATATCCAGATGAAAAAAAATAATATTTTTTTGAACAATCGAATGAGAGAATTAGGGGGAAAATTGTGAATTTAGCAATCGAATTGGCGTCTTCCATAATACAAAAGGAGTAGAAAATTAGCCTGCAAACAACGGAATTCATATCCTCTGCATTAACTCAAAAGAGAATCTTTTGAGTTAATGAATCTCGACTGTCCAATCTGTTTCAAAATTCGTGCGAACTAGATCTGCACTAATATTAAAGGTCCCCCTATGTTATAGACATGAGCCGGATTGGCTCCGTTTAAAATCAGACGGTTGAAATTCATTAACTCAAAAGATTCCCTTTTGAGTTAATGCAGAGGATACGGATCCCAAACAACGTTAGTTTTGTATGCGATAAAATTGGTAATAAAATATTTGAAAGGGGTGGAGCGAAGAAGTGTCAACGGACGCGAGTTTCTATTCAAATGCAGCGAAATTCCCATCCCATTACTCCTCTCTCTCTCTCTCTCAAATAATACTTAGCACTGTGTAAGCCCAAGCCACTCGAGAAAAATACAAAAGAGACAGAACCTATCAACCCTTTTCTACTACCATGTATCAGTATCACTTCGCAATCGTTTAAAAGCACTTCTGATTCTCTGATTTCTAATAGACGAGCGCGAATCGAGGCGAATTAGGAGCTTGATCGAGCGTGATTTCTGCGAGCTTCAGATTAGTTGCTTCAGGCGAGGTGAAATTCCACTCCAGCACGCAATTTATTTCCCCTTTGATCTTATTTTTGTCTTTTTGTGCGGGTATTTTTGCTAGTTTTCTTCTGATCAAGTAATTTGTTGCATTGAATTTTCATGATCATTCATTTGAGGTTATGCGATTGAACTAATAGCCTCCTTGATTGGGATAAATGAAGGATTTCAAACTGAAAATCCACTGGGGAAGTCAGGAGTATAATATTTTTCAATCTATAAATAAAATTCTGCAATTGTTCTTAAATTTGTCCTTTGCTGTTTTCTGAATTGCCAAAGTTAGCTATGAACTTAACATAACATTGGAAATTGTGAACTGGTTAGGTATATATCCTTCTCTTTCCTTTCTAAAAAAGAGATATATATATATATCCTTCTCCTTGTTTTTAAAAGTGTTAATAATACCTTCCTCTACAGAATTCCCCTAATTGTTTCTTTTTTCAATGGCTCCTACTATTGCAAAAAGTATATTGGAAGCTTTTTATGATTAAAAAGAGCTTGTCAGAGCTTTTCTTATAATGTGTTCACTTTAATTTTCATTGTCACATTGTTACCAGGGTGAATGCAATGGATAAATCTCCTGACTATCCAATTTTGCCGGGTAATCTAAAAGCCAACTAGTTATGTTTGTATTTCCTTTGCTTTTGTCTCTATCAATTTCAGTTGCTTAATTTTTTTTCTTCTTAATATTGCAGAGGCTTTAGGTATCCCATCTGTGAAAACAACCCCTACTCCAATGGCTGTGAGCAATGCGTGGAAAATCCCATTCACTTCTCGTTTCGAGTCAGCCGATGCCAGCTTCTTCTCCAGTTCCTTACCCGTTCTTCCTCATGAGAGATGTACTTCAATTTTATTTTTAAATTTTCACATTATGATTTCTCATTTTTCCTACAATTTTATGTTCTAACTGCATTTTATCCTAATATAATTTCACCATTTCAGTAATTGATTCGGGTCATGGCACACCATCGATAGACGACGGGACCCCTGACTTGCAGCATTTGAGAGACGACATGGAGTTAAAAGAACCAGCCGAGGACTTTGCTCTACCAGATGAAGAGGACCTTCTAGCAGGCATACTTGGTGATTTTGACATGCCGGAACTGGCAGAGGAACTGGAGGAGTATGATGTTTTTGGCAGTGGGGGGATGGAGATGGATTCTGACCTGACTGATTCAATTACCATGGGTTTTGCTAGGACTACTCTTTCCGATGGGCTTAAATTGAATGGCGCAGTAGGTCAATTAGGTGGGGTCAGTGGGGCCGTGGCCGGGGAGCATCCCTATGGTGAACATCCTTCTAGAACATTGTTCGTTAGAAACATTAACAGCAATGTGGAGGATTCCGAGCTGAGGGCCATGTTTGAGGTAAGTTTTTGCTTTCATTGATCGTGTAAAAACAACAGGTAGAAGAATCAGAAGTTTGTACTGCCAATTGCTAATTCAACTGTGGACTTTTAAAATTGATGGATATGCAATTTTATTTGAAATATGATATTTGTTTGTTTGGTCATGTGAGGCCTTCACCATGATCAGTTGTCATGTATTTTCTTTTTTTTTTTAGAACCCTACCATTTTCTTTCCTACATATCCTTTATTATTTTTGTCCAACCGCGCATAATTTACTTCTGAAATTTTCTGTAGATATATGGGGATATCAGGTCTCTATACACCGCAACAAAGCACAGAGGGTTTGTGATGATATCTTACTATGATATTCGCGATGCACGGCAAGCAATGCGTGGTCTACAAAATAAGCCCCTGCGTAGGAGGAAGCTTGATATTCATTTCTCAATCCCGAAGGTACATTTTTTCATTTGTCTATTCAACAGATTATTTTGTCTAGTTTTATTCTGGAACTTTTTGTTATGTTGTGTCGGTTTCTCATGTTACTGAACCTATCAGTTAGCTTGGTTTCAATCATGTTATGACAGTCATTTACTTCATGGATTTCACAGGACAACCCATCTGAGAAAGATTTGAACCAGGGAACTTTGGTTATTTTTAATTTAGAACCCTCCGTTTCTAATGAGGAGCTTCGGCAAATCTTTGGAGCTTATGGTGAAGTGAAGGAGGTTAGCAGTTTTTTTATTATCTTTGCTTACCTCCTAATTGTTAATCTCTGTCCAAGCAACTTGTCAAAGTTCATGTGGATCCTTCTTTGTTAAAGAATTTGAAATAAAGTTACATATTGTCATCGTAGATAAGAGAAACACCGCATAAACGACACCACAAGTTCATAGAGTTTTACGATGTGAGAGCGGCCGATGCAGCTCTCAGAGGACTGAACAAGAGTGAAATAGCTGGAAAAAGAATCAAGTTGGAGCCAAGTCGACCTGGTGGTGCTCGTCGCAAGTATTGTCTTCTTCGACATCCCTTTCTTTTATTCATTATGATGTTTATTACATTATGTTTAGTGTCTGATACTCTGTAATCTTACTGTTTTGAACCTTTTTAATTCAGCTTGATGCAACAACTAGGCCATGAATTTGAAGATGAATCGAGACTTTACAGGCAGCATGTTGGTTCCCCTATTGGCAACTCTCCTCCTGGTAATAGTTGCCCCAAATCTTTCTCCTTGTTTTGTGAAGTATCATCTTTCCAGATTTTTTTTTTTTGGTTTGTGCAACATTATCTGGCAATTGACTTGTGTTTGCTTTTCAGTTTTGTAAATGACAATACCCGCAATCAGCACTTCAATTGTTCAATTAATTTGATTTTCTTTTTCTTTTTGAATAGGAACATGGGCATTTAGTCCAACAGACAATAACCTGATTCAGGGTATGAGCAAGTCACCAAGTGGGGGCCGGGTCATCAGTCCAATTGGCAGCAACGGGTTTTCTGGCTTGTCTTCCCTCCCTGCAACAACATTCATGCCAAGCAACTCAGTGAAAATTGCCCCAATTGGCAAAGACCCAAACCGCACTTCTATTTCCTCTGACCATCCTTTCTCCCACTCTTTTCCCGACCATAGTACCGGTGATGCCATGAACTCGAGTCCAGGGACCTTAACTGGACCCCAGTTTCTCTGGGGCAGTCCCAAACCTTACTCTGAGCACTCACAATCTTCATCATGGCAGTCTCCTCCACCATCGAGACCGTCTTATTTGCCAACTAATACCAGCCATCATGTGCAAGGGGGTCAAGGGATCTTATATGGGGCCCAGCACAACCACCACCACGTGGGATCTGCTCCACCAGGCATGCCCTTCGAGACCCACATTGGCTTCCTTCCAGAGTCCCCTGATACATCCTATTTCCCACCGAAATTTGGAAGCATTGGGCCAGGCCGTAACAATGGGATGATGATGAATCTGGGCTCACCATATGATGGCAGCTCTACCAAGTTCAGGATAGTGCCACAAGTGCCGTCGCAACATAGGCTAGGTCCCACATTGTTTGGAAGTTCTCCTTTTGGTGCGCCCATGATGCCTGTTGGTTTGGAGGCTTTGATCGACCGAGCTGCCCGTATGAGAAGAATTGAAAGCCCAAGCCAGGTAGAAAGTAGGAAACACTACCAGCTTGATTTGGAGAAGATTATTAGTGGAGATGATCCACGCACCACTCTGATGATTAAAAACATCCCCAACAAGTACTTCTCTTTTCTTATTTTCATGTTTGGAGTCCATTAGATGTCGATTGAAATGGATGAAGTATGATACTAAAATTATGTGGACTTTATTAATCAAAAGAACCATATGGCAGTACTATTGATAGGTGTATGCGAGCAGTAAATACTAGTTTTTTTTTTTTACTTGCTGCTTTTATTTTTGAAATTTAACATTTTTGGTATCAATTGATAGGTATACCTCCAAGATGCTTTTGGCTGCTATCGATGAGAAACACAAGGGCACATACGATTTCTTTTACTTGCCGATTGATTTTAAGGTAACACTTTTTACAAGTGCTATGCAACTTTCTTTTGGTCTTATGATTGTTCTTGAGAGATGTGAGTTTGTTCCTTGCACTGAAAGGCTTAAATAATATTTGGTGTTTGAAATATATCTGCCTTTTTTAAAAATAAAGAAAAATGTTGAATTATTGCTGTGGTGTTTTATACATTGAGGGTGCAAATCTACAATACTATTTGTGTCAGATATGTTTTACAGATAATTGATTGAACTCATCTTTTACTTGCACTTAATTCTGTTACTTTTGCAGAATAAGTGCAATGTTGGGTATGCATTTATCAACATGTCTTCCCCTTCCCACATTGCGTCCTTCTATGAGGTAACTCTCAAAATAAGTCTCTATTTTTTTATTTTCTTTCATTCATTTGGGACATGGCTAATGTCTTTAACTGTATAGCCAAAGTCAACCTGAATTTCCTTGTGTCAGCTTTGCACTGATACAATGGCACAATTGGATATTGTTTTTGGCAAATTAGCTTCTATGTTGATACAACATGAAGTCTAAGCAATAGCTTGGACATTTTCCTTCAAATATGTTTATTTTTTGTTGTTTTGGTCTATTTTCATGACAGTCATTCAATGGGAAAAAATGGGAGAAGTTCAACAGCGAGAAGGTGGCATCCTTGGCCTATGCAAGGATACAGGGAAGGGTCGCTCTAATTTCCCACTTCCAGAATTCAAGCCTGATGAACGAGGACAAGCGATGCCGACCCATTCTTTTCCATTGTGAAGGTCCGGCGGCTGGCATTCAGGTACTTTTTTATTTTTTTTTTTTCTAATTTTTTCAAAATTCTATACATGATTTGACTTGTTCTGGATCTGAAGCACCTATCGGCCATGAATATGAGCCATTCATAGTTGAAAGGGGTCAAAATATCAAATTATCTGAAATGCACGATCTTACTTGTGTTTGAAGCTGGATAAAAAATTGTCAAAAGATTCACTGCTGAATAATGATAGAAAACATTATTAACAACAAGGACAATAAATGAGAAAAGGCACATACTATGTCATTATGGTAAAGCTTGGTAAAAATAAGCAGTGGGATTATTATATGGAAGAGATGCACTAGAGAAAAAGGGTTATAAGGTATTTTATGTGTTTCAGTGGTGCCTTGTCATAATTACTAAACCTGACCTAAAGGGTTACGCTTTATTGCAGGAACCATTTCCTTTGGATGGAATAATTAGGCGTGGATCGCCTCAAGATGATTTCGGAGCACTAGAAGATTGGGCTGAGAGCTCAACTAAGGGAAGCCCCACTGATCGAGCTGGAGACATGTTTTGATGAGTGAGTGGGCCCGGGAATTGAGTCAATAATGCCAATACCGGACCATTGTTTGTGTGCAGTGACTGTGCGAATAGGTAAAAAGAAGTGTAACAAAAAGTTGAGGAAAAGTAAGTTGTTGTGTATTTTGGTGATGAGCGGGGTGCGTCCACTTTTTGGTTAAAGGACGCTTGATTATGTTCTCTAAGTGTAAATTGACTTGCGAGAAAAATCCATGCTCTCGACCTTTTTGTATAGATATAAGGTTGAGTTGTGGAGCTTTTATTTGTGTATTTTGTAAAGAAATGGCCGGTTAAATGTACAGTTCAACTCTGATGTCTGCTTTGCTTTGCTTAAACCTGTCAAGCGGTTGTAAATAACTGTTTCTATGTTTCTGAAAATCAGAAAATTCATCTTGTGCCTTTTGAGTTTTAACATTTTTGTTCAGGTTCTGCTCTTAGTTTGCTAAATAATGTCGAACACTAAATAGAAAAATTTGCTAGCCAACGGTGCAGAGAAATATAGTAATTAATAATTAAATATACTGTCAAAAGGTGGACTATAACTCAATACTAGAATCTATGCAATATTCTAATATTTCAGAATCATGCACAAAGTTTCTTTTCTAAAGCATGTGCCACATATGGAGGTCGGATTTGTCTTTTTAACTGAAAATGTCGGACTACTAATTTATGTTTGGTAAGCTTAATAAGACATTTTTAATTGATAAACAACGAATTTGAACTGTTGAAACAATACTATTTCTCGAGTGATTCTTTTAGGTGCAAAATTATAATTATTAAATAATTTAGTGTGAAGTTAAACAGTAAAAAAATTATAAATTATTTCGATGCATTTATTTTTTATATCATCGGACCGATGGAATATATACTAAATAAAATTAAAAAATTATAAATTTATATATTACACATCACATGTAAAATAAATTAATTTGAATAATTTGAATTAATCGTGAACTTAATCCATGAGTTTTAGAACAAAATTCACCAACATCTTGTGAACTTAAGATCACATATTAGCTAGATGTGCTACTTTTACCCGATTATCGATACGGTTACAAAATTAATAATTTAATGTCCGATCCAGAACTGATATTATAATGGATAGGATATGGATTTGATTTAATTATCCGACCCATAACCGAACCTGACCCGATACTCGTATAAATATCCGATAAAATAATAATACTGTCACACCCCAAACCGGAATTTCCAGATTAGGGTATGATCAATCCCCGCCTCGTGTTTAATTATTCTAAACACGCAAGGCTAAATAATACAATAACAACATAAATGCACAGCGGAAACGGAAACATACATATACAAAGTGAAGCAACAGTCATACAATCCACAAATAAACACAAACATAAATATATCAGTCCATACAACCCACAGGATAATAAAACATGAACTACTGAAAGGAGATACATGATCTACGGTCCCGAGATAAATACAAAAGTCTCGGGACTCCAAAACCCTAGCAAAAGTCCTATAAATCCTAAATCAAGCGGCGTGGCCCTCAGGGACAGCTCCTGGCATCTCCTGCTGCGGAATACCAGTCTCTGTACTTAAAAATCCCACATCAAAAGGTGGGTGAGCGACTAATCGCCCAGTATGTGACCCAGAATTACCCCTTCAGGGATCCTCTTTGGTCAAAACACATTTAATGGTAATCTACGTAAAGTCGGAAATTCATAAATTTAGAATGCACATGATTTAAGTAAAACAACCTATTATATTATTTATTAAAGAAAAATACATATAATAGATGACATGATGCGATTATCCTATCATGACAGCATGCAAAATTTCCCAAAATAAAATACGAGGAGAATAGGATATAAGTATTCAACTCGGAGTCCAATACCGCAGTATTGTGTGTCAAATCCAATGCATAATAATAGTACGAATTAAAATATCACCCCGTGCCGTGTAAATTGAATTTGAAAGGTACACATAGTGTAATTCAACATGACATAATCCAAGGACCGCGATCAAGGGGTGCAATGATACCTGATGCCTAGTGACATCGAGCATTGCCCCACATGTCATTGCACGCTCGCCGATGGTTATATCCAAAAATTCGTGTGTTTTCCTTGCTCTAAAACGATCCTTCAACTTACATATACAAATAGGAGAAATCTACAAGCAAGTCGTAAAGTTTAGTTAATCCGTCTCCTCATGTGCAGAGCGGAACTCTACCGTCCGGCCGGACTAATAGGACAGTCAAGAGACACGCAGCCCCATTTTAAAAACCTGAGACACGCAGTCTCATAACACACACTGAGACACGCAGCCTCATATCACACACTGAGACACGCAGCCTCAAAATCCGTATATGGCGAGTAGCTCCTAATGTAAGGGAGACCAAGCTCGAATCGTTTCGTACCCGGCGACCGCAGCCTCCACTGTACGCAAAATGTAAAATGAACGAGTATATATAATTCCAACTTAACGAGTATATAATATTTCCTAATGCAAGACCACCCGAGAGATCAAGTGATCAAACGGCTCAATGGCTAACGGGCCGTCTCGTATCCCATACTACGAGACGGAACGTAGTCACTCAGTCTCTACTCAGCCCTCACCAATGCATATGATCGATTAAATGATTATACTATTGTCCTATACGAGAAGAGGACAAATAATAGCCTAATAACTATAAATTCTAAACCTATAATTAAATTACTCTACTCCTATTTAAAAGCATTAAATTATCAATTTGAAGGGGTTATGCAATTTCTAATTACAGTTCTGAAAGGATAAACATGCTCTAATGCAACTACAAATTTAAAGTGCGTATGACAGGTCAAGTGGTCGACTGGTTAGAGTACGCCACGAAAAAGTAAATCAGATATCCCACACCTGTAGGGCAAGCTGAAGACGTGCGTGCGCTAAACACCGGCGTAGTCTGCAGGGTCCACTCCTGCTCCAGTACCGTCGCCCACGGTATCAGTCCACGGGTCGGGATCAGGATAAGTCGGATGTCCTGAAATTCGTAGTGTAACCTAATTAGGATCGAAGCTACTTTTCGTAACCCTTGCTACCCTTATTTTATTATTTATAAACTTTTAATTTGAAAGTAATTGTCTTAACTAAATTCTCTAAGTATTTAAAAGAAATCCTATTTATTTACGAACTTAAAATACGTAATTAATTTACCAAGTTAGATAATGCGGTATTAATTGTCTAAATGTTCGTAACGGAAATACATATTTTATTTAATTCTCTAATAGTCAATTTAATTTATTCTAAAGTATGTATATAAATAAAAGACGCCACTAGCTAATTATTAAATAATCGATATGATACGAAAAATCATTTATACAACCTATTTTATAACTTTGTAAATTCTTAAATTACTTATAATATTATGACAAATTTTTATTACTAAATAAAATAGATACTTAAATTACTTAATTAAATTAAATACTAAATTAATTCTAACTTAAGTGTGTTTATCCTAATTAACTATTGTTGAGACTTTTTATTTTGGTGTGTTTCGGGATCATACGGTGCCCATATTTGGATCATTGTATCTGCTCAAATTATGTTATGAGGCAACTGTATCCAGGGCTAGTCTAATCATTTCTCGAGCTTTAAGTGAAAACTTCGGATCGAGCCAACCAGGAGGCTCGAGACCCGAAGCAAATAAATCCGATTTTATTTCACTTATTTGTTACAAAAGCCCACTTTTATTCCTTTACCTACTTTCGGCCAAGCCCACAATTCCATGGCCTAGTTTTAATTATTTCCTTTACAAGGCCGGCCATATTCTTTCAAAAATATACATATTTCCTTTAGGCCCTTATCATTACTAGATTTACTTAGGATTTGGTCACCATACAGAAACATATCGCACAAGTACAAGGAGGCAACAGCACCAACTCAAAACAAGTCAGAACTAAAATATTCTAGGCACAACTTCAGCAACATCACAAATCAAGTAATAGGCACCGAATTTCTTTGCCTTATCACAGTCACTGCCCAATGCAACAGACCCCTGTACCCGAACTGGTACTGAAAATCAGACCCGACCCATTAAGGTAGCAAGCAAGAAGAAGGGGCGGTACAGGTCAAGAAAATCAAACGGCCTCTGTACCAGTACAACAAAATCCAAACGGAGCAACACAGAGGGGGAAAAATCCCCGTACCAGTAACACAGAACAGGGGTCAAATGCAAAAGAAATCAGAAAATAAAATGCGCACAACAGCACTGTGAACACAGCCCTGTACCAGTAGTACAGCAATTTCAGTACCTCAACACCAGTCGAAAAATTCATCACAATACCTACGAATTTCCCAACGAAACAATGTAACCGCGTCAAGAAAATCAACAACTTGCCCGCGATATTTAGCAATTCAGATCCTACGACGTAACCCAAATTCATCAAGTCAAAATCTCAACTCGGCACAGAACAGGAACAAGGAAAATGGCAAGGGTAGTGAAGCCAGCACAATTAACAAAACCCCCAAGTTCACCGAAAACAGCAAGTCAGTGCTAAAAACCAGCATAGTCAAACCAGCAAAGCAAAGGCACAAAGGCCGACAGACAAAGAAAGGCTCAAAGGCCGCAGGTCAAGGCACAGCCACAAGCCACAAGGCAAAAAGGCACACAGCCACAGGTCAGAGAAAAGAAAATAGGCACGAAGGCCACAGATCAAGGCAACAGCCACGAGACAAAAATCCAACAAAAAGGGTCAAGATTACCCGTGTGAAGAGCAACCGCAAGAAGGGGGTAGCGAGCAGCCGGTTCCGAGCTCCTGCTCGCCTCACAACCGTCGGAATCAACAGTGCCTTCACACGTCCAAGGCAACCACCAGTCAAGGCCAGCACCACCACTGCGACCACAGACCCATCTAACGGCGACTCAACAGCACAGCTCACCAAATCGCGACAATCAGGCCACCAGAGAAAACTTCAAGCGTCACAGTGATAAAAAGGCGCGGGAGAGAGAGGGATTTGTGTTTCAGGCAACAGAGAGGAAAGCCGAAGGGTGAGAGGGGGTAGGGTATGGGGTCAGCGAGAGAGAGCGGGGGAAATGGAGAGGCGAAAGAGGAGGGAAATGTGAAGGGTGGGGGTCGGTCTCCAGCAGAGAAGAGAGAGAGACAGGATATAGGAAGGGGCACGGATCCGAAACAAAAATTTAAATCGGCTCCAATATTTTCAAGTCCGATCTGGTGTAGCCAATGGTGTAGCAAAATCCGAAATTTGAATTTTAGAATTTAAAATTTCTGTTTCTTAGTTGTCTAATTGATTTGGATTAGCCGTAATCTCTTAAATTATTAGGTAATTTAATTACTTAAATTTACGGGATATAACAAATACCATTATTTATAATTATTTAATGTAAAAAACAATTACGAAAAGACTTTCATTTATTAGCGCGTTTCGCAAAATAGTTATTGGAATAATGCACTTGCAAATGTTGAATAGATAAGATAGTATTTTTAATTTAGATAGATTACAAATTAATTTAGGATTATTATTTTTATTTTGCAATATAATATGTTATGTTGTATTATTTATGAACAAGAATAATAATATAATTATTATTTTGAATCAACTTTTAATTTATATTATAATGATATATTATGTGAGATGTTTAAGAAATTATAATTATATTTAAATATAAATGGTTTTCTCAAATGCTTGTGAGTTGTGACATGTAACCGTTCCGGATTTGGATCCGGACCGGAGCCGATAATCCACAAACAAGTTATGGATATCTATTTATCCGGAATCGAAAGACTGAACCAAAATATTTACGGGTAGATAGGTATCCGAATCCAGATCCAACCTGATTTGAAACTAATAAGTATATCGATTAAAATTCAAACCCGAACACTTTTAAAAAAAAAATATTGATTCAAATATAACAGTATCCAGACCATAGCACCTTAAAAAGAAGAACTACATAAGTTCAGAGAAAAACAACATATGCTAATCACAAAATGAGAAAGTCACAAAAAAAAAAAAAAAGTAAGGAAAATTGATTGACAATTATCGTATAATGATGACTGAAACACTTGAGCATTGGCCATTGGATGCGTTTCGTAGAGTATCGAGCCGATCAATCAATCAAACTGTCCGTTGGATCATACTCCAAATCCGACGATGCACCAAAGTTCGGATTGGAGTGTACCAACTAGAGTCCTAGTGGGTTAGATGTCGCCTAAGGTAACAAAGTATTTCTTTCAGATCCGGACCGTCCGATCAGAATCAGCACGACTATTTAAGATTCTGATCGAACGGCCCGTATATAAAGAGAATATTCTGTTACCTCAGAGGTAATGAGGTTATGGACTCGGTGGATTGAGAAGTAGACGGAGAGATTGTGCCGAAGCAAAACTAAACCTGTGAGAATCATTACCAGTTCTCTCATCCCTTGGCTCCTTGGCTCCTTGCTTGCCTCGTCTCCGCACTCCGCAGGAGAGAATGTGGGCCACCACCTGCTTCTCTATTACAAGCGCAACGACATCTCCAAGAAGTGACGTGTCTTCACAGCGGCGATTACTGCCTCGTCCTTGCGCTGCTCGCTCCTCGTCTCTTCGCTCCCCTGGTTCGTTTCTCTCTTGCTCACAACTTTGAACGGGTAGTGAATTAGTAATCAACACTTTGTAGTTGGTAGTGTTTTTCTGTGTATATGGTACTAAGGACTGATGTAAGAATAACATGTTAGCATCAATTTTGCTGTCAATTAGTTTAATAAATCGTTATAACTTGGTCAAATGCTTTTCCATCTCCCTGTAATATAGTGCTTTCACAAAATGTGCATCGGAAATTTTTTGGTTATAACTGATAACTGAGAAATATGCTTCTCTTTGTTGTTCTTATTGTAATTTTGTTACTATAATTTATAATTCATGGATTTGTTTATGAGTATTTGACTTCTCATTTAAAAACAAAACGACTTAGGAATCAATTTGGTCAGGTGCACAATTAAGCTATACAATTTGAGTTTCTTATCATGCGAAGGCTTCCTTGAGGGAAGTCATTCATGGTATCCTACTATTGGGTTTGTGCTAATGATAGATATTAATTAAATTATATTAAATTAAATTTTTCATCCAAAGGATAAAAGAAAAGAAAAAGGAACTGAAAATTGCTTTCTCTGCTACACTACAATTTCAGGCTTGTCCAATATTCATTGCAGATAACTCTTATCTTTCTTATGGGAAGAGAAGTCTTGTACTCTCCACAGTTCTTTCTCTTGTACTTGCACATGTGCCAATAGCAAATGCGTAAGTTCACCTTACATCAAATTTTTCTTCCAATAATCATTGTCAAGTTCACCTTACCTTCTAATTCCTTGCACAATTTAATTTGAAATACGCATCTTCTAACTGAACAACAAAATGCTAAGGGTTGTTGGAAAATAATTTGAAGCTCATAAAAGCATAATTATATGAACAATTTTGGGTTATGTTGTGTAATTTCCAGTTCTGAGCCGAATGAACTATTGGTTATTCAAAATGGGGTTAAGAGTGTTTTATCCAAGGCCAAGGCTGCTGGAATTCTTCGCCTGGTCTTTCACGATGCTGGCACTTTTGATCTCGATAGCAAATCAGGTTTGTAATTTTAAAGTCTCATTCAATGCTTCGTATGCTGGCATTGCTGATACGTGTAACTTTATGGCATGACGATGCATTGCAGGTGGCATGAATGGCTCTATAATTTATGAACTTGACAGACCTGAAAATGCTGGTCTCAGCAAATCAGTGAAGGTATCGACATATCTTTATCTATATGTCTCCTTTATATTGTTGTATATGTTTGCATAACAGAATGATTTGCAACTTAAGAGTTGGTTCAATACTGACAGGTTTTGGAAAAGGCAAAGCGTGAAATTGAAAACATCCAGAAAGGTATGTGTACATATTGCAAGCCATATGACATTTCACAATTTGAATGAAATTTGATCTCACTAAAGTTTTATAGATTTAACTTTGTAGTGTCATGGGCCGACTTGATTGCTGTAGCTGGTGCAGAGGCTGTTGCATTGTGTGGTGGCCCCACAATTCCCATCAGGATAGGTCGAGTAGATTCAAGGTAACATACCATATCATTAGGAGTTTTATCTTTTGAAATTGTATTTTTTTGGATGCCAAGGAAGAAAAGAATTTCTTTGTAGCATACCTGATGCACCAGGGAAACTTCCAGAAGAAACACTGGATGCAAGTGCGCTGAAGAGATGCTTTCAAAATAAAGGATTTTCGTGAGTCTTTCACCACATTTTTTTGTCATTTTTTTTATTTTTACTTTATTTGATTTTATACCATTTAATAGAATTTCACTTCTTTATTAATTGTTATTATTATTTGTTGTTGATATTAGTGGTGCTTATACAGCTTCTCATTAAATCATGTCTTTCACTCAATTTCATGCAAAATAAGAGAGTTTGCTTTGTTGGTACCTGAAGCCACCAATTACTGGTACTAGACAAGTACCAGCTCATCTGCCCCAAAAGTACATCTATGCAGACAGAAACTAAGGCTGTGCTCCACAACACCAGTACGGAGAGGAAGGGGAAGGGAGGAGCAGCGCGCGGGTTCCCCTCGCTATAGTGAAACCTACACCCCGATTTGGGGGATACGAATTTCAGAACTTTGTACAACGTGTTCCCCCGCGTTCCCCTCGCTACAGTACCCGCGTTCCTTCCTTTTCCTCTCCGATTACCTTCTTTTGGAGCAGGTGAACGGCATGGGCAGACCGTCATTGTGCGGAGTTCCCTTTCCTTCCCTTTAATGAAGGGGTTCTCCCCCTCTCTGGAGCACGCCCTAAAGCACCATACAAGATAGTCATCTTCTAGCAAATATTACGAAAGGCCCTCCATAATATCACAAAAATATAAAACATGAGAGAGGAGGGGCAATCTTGTGCAGAGCTTACAGTGCAGTTTAGATTTCCTCAATCCTTGGAGGAGTCTGCAGCTCTAAATCAGAGTAGAACTAGGGTGTTCTTAACAGTTAACTCCTAAACTTATTGGATTGACTTCAAACAACGAATCCAAATCGTTAAAACTGATCTACGTCATGAGTGATGCGTTTACAAGTCAAATTTTCAAATTAATTTAGTATATAAAGTCAAGTGGTAAAAAAAAAATAATGAAAAATGAATGCATTAAAATTAACTAATAAACTTTCTTTTCTAGACTGCTTGACTTTATACTAAATTAATTCAAATATTTATAAATCTTGCATGTAAACACCTCATGAAGTAGAATGGTTTCAACGGTTTGGATTTGTGGTTTGAAATCATTCCGATAGGTTTTGGAGTTAAGCTCATCAAAGAATAAGTTAGCTTAAGTCCTAGTTCTACTCCTCTAAATCATTCTATAGTTGCCTTTCTTTTACAACATCTCTCTCGTCAGAATTTGTTTGGGCCAAGTAAGCTGGAGGAACCCCTCACTTTGACTGGCATTTTGATGATAATTTACCTATCTGTATAGGACGCAAGAGCTGGTGGTGTTATCAGGGGCTCATACAATAGGGAATAAGGGGTTTAAAAACCCTTTTGTATTCGATAATTCATACTTCAAGATGCTCCTTGAAAAACCATGGACTTCAGCAAGTAATAATTCCTTTGCCTCATTCTATTGTTGATTTTATGCTGCAACTCAATTTGTTGACAATTAGTTATTAGTTATAATTCTTCAAATTTTCTACCCAAGTTTCCTAATTTTTAAATTCATCCGTGCAAAGGTGGAATGTCAAACATGGTAGGCTTGCCGTCTGATAGGGCTCTAGTTGAAGATGATGAATGCTTGAGGTTTATCCTCTGCTTCAAATGCTTAATGCAAAATATAGGCTTGTCATTTTCTCAATAGTTCCAACTGATTCCGGATTATCTATATAGGTGGATCAACACTTACGCTGGGGATCAACTTAAATTCTTTGACGATTTTAAAGATGCCTACATTAAGTTAGTAAACACTGGTGCATCGTGGCAGAGCAGCTAGAAAGGTACTGTTTTCTGTTTACTTAATTGTTTCGTATCTATGGATTTGTTTATTTCACAAATTCCAATGTGCTAGTTCTTATTCTTTACTAACCAAGGATAATGATAACATGGACCTGAATGTCATGGTATCGAGCAGCTACAAACAACTAACATGTATTAAATTTGTTAATTTCTTTGAATAAATTTTTTCTAATATAATTAAATGTTCTTATATATGCAGAAATAAGGCACAAATAATATGTACATCTCATAGCAGTGAAAAGCGACTATTTCTTTGTTATACAGTACCTGAGTAGCGGAACTTCGCCAACTCGGGAGCATACAGCGCCATGTTTTGGCGCAAACTGGACATAAAGAGCAAATTTCAAAATTGAGACAACTTGTAAAGTGTTTTATATCTTGGAATCCTTACTATATTTATGTTCTCTATGTTTCAAAAAGAAGTTTCTAACTTCAGTTTGGTTGTCTGAATAAAAGAAGATTCATTTGATCGCCGTATGCAGAATTGTAGACATATTCACCATTTTAGTTCTAAGGTTGTGTTTGGTTGTGGGGGCAAGAGGTAGAGTAGGGACTTATTCTACATTTTAGTTGTCAAATGAGAAGTAAATATGAACGAGTTATATGAAGTTCCAGCAGAGCAAGTTAATCTCCCTCTCTAAATGAATTTATTTACTCGATTAGTAGGGCTCATTGTCAGAGACAGACATTATTTTTGGGTGTCTCTATTCTCATTGGTTGATAATTAAACCATAATTTAAATAACAAGTTCCAATTAAACAAGAATAACTTAAATACTGCCTTCGTTTGGAGTAAGAAATTTAATCCTTAAAATTAAGTAGCAACCAAACATAACCCAAGCGAATGTTTGCCAATTTGATAGGATAAGTAACAAAATCTGAGTAATAACAATGTATTATGCATTCTAATTGCTCAAGGAACTATGACAGCATATTTATCACATGAAATCTACATACAATATGCTACTCAAAATCAACATTTTACTTGAATTTCTTCCTAAACCGAGGTCCCTTATTGTTTCTGGAATCATCTGTCCCATCCCAAACACTGGCCCAGAAGAACAGTGACATCCAGAAAAGCACCGCAAAGAATATTCGTACTCTATCCTGTATTTTCGAGAATTCTTCTTGCAAACCTGTAAAATTTCACAAAAAAATAAAAACAAAATCTACCAGCAACAATAAACAGAAAGAAGTTACCAGAAATAATAAATTACAAAATTGAAAATAGAAATTGTGTTGAATATTACTGGATTACCATATTACCAGTACCAGATATGCAAAATTGCAAACAATAAGGTGAGATTCTGATTTGCTTTTCTTTTAATCGATTTAATCTCAATTAAGCTCCACCTTGGTACTGAACCATACCTTTTCCAATCACTTGAGGAAGTAAAAAAAAGTAACAAGAGTAGTAAAACAGAAAAAACTAACGAGAGGTATAACCAGAGGAATCGTCGCCGCCAAAATTAGGAGGAGGAGGAGGAGGAGGTCGTGCACTGGTAGCACAGCGCCAGTGAGACGACTCGCCACACAAACCACCTCTCCTCAACGGCCTTAGATTTGGCGCGAAAGCGAAGTCTCGGGTAAAATCGAGAGTACGAGAAGCCTCATCGCGGCTCGACTGAGGAGAAAGGAGAGAGAAGGTACCGTTGCAACAGCACCTACTCAACATAGTTCGCTGCTCAATTTCATGTCTCTCGCCTCAATCTATCTTTCCACAGTTCCACTTGAATTCATATCCTCTGCATTAACTCAAAAGAGAATCTTTTGAGTTAATGAATCTAGACTGTCCAATCTGTTTCAAAATCCGTGCGAACTAGATCTGCACTAATATTAAAGGGCCCTTATGTTATAGACACGAGCCGGATTGGCTCCGTTAAAAATCAGACGGTTCAAATTCATTAACTCAAAAGATTCCCTTTTGAGTTAATGCAGAGGATACGGATCCGTTCCACTTTCCGCGCTTGTAATTTTAGTTTATTATTATTTTTCTTCGGAGATGATTAGCAATTTCCCTTCCTGCAACCGTGCTGATGTGTGAATCCGGATCCTCTGCATTAATTCAGATTTTAAGTTTAGCATCTTGACCGTTCGATCAGGATCTTGGCCAATCCGGCCAGAGGTGGAACGCACGGGGTCGCCTTTCATATTCGTGCCAATATGGATCGCACGGTTCAGATTCATTCTGTATTAACTCAAACTTTAAGTTAATGCAGACATCCGAATTCGATGATGTGTTTCGTTTTGGGTGGCTGGGATGAGCGGATGCGGATTCTTCGCTAGGGACTAGTCGACCCGAAAGAGCGAATTCGCATTGTCTGAGATATCTCATATTTTGCAAGCATCACAAAAAAATCTCTACGTGGTCCCAGAACAAGATGACGTGGCCAAATGAACAAGCTCCATGTGGGAGCTTTCTAGCATCAACGACAACAACAATAGAACTTTTTTGGAGTAATTTCATGCCGAAATTTTTATATATAAGAAAATAAATAAATAAAATATTAAAAATGAGAAATGGTTTGGCAAAATTCGAAAAATGAGAAGGCAGATATGCGCCATGGCGTCCCGTCGGAAAAAAAACGGAAAACAAAAAATACTAAGGGATTACATGGCTCAATACAACCCAGAAAAAGAAAAAATAAATTAAAGTGGGACGCTATGGCCCAAGTCAGCCCAGAAATGAAATTCAATTTTTTTTTATACTATGTTCAGTGAGCAGTCCAATAATTTTGACCAGATTCAAAATTAAATTTAGAGAAAACAGCTACATGAATTTTTGTGTTATTTATATCAAAATAAAGGTATGAAAGTCTAGTTTTCAGATAATATAATTTCTCTATCCAAAAATATTACAGATTGGTACAGTTTTAGCGATTAATTGACAGAGGTCAGAAATCAGAAAAGCTAAAATTTCAGTGAGCAGTCCAATAATTTTGACCAGGTTCAAAATTAAATTTAGAGAAAACGGCTAAATGGATTTTTGTGTTCTTTATATCAAAATAAATGTATGAAAGTCTAGTTTCTAGATAATATAATTTCTCTATACAAAAATATTACAGATTGGTACAGTTTTAACGATTAATTGACAGAGGTCAAATTATTGGACTGCTCACTGAAATTTCAGCTTTTTTGATTCCTGACCTCTGTCAATTAATCACTAAAACTGTACCAATCTGTAATATTTTTGTATAGAGAAATTATATTATCTGAAAACTAGACTTTCATACCTTTATTTTGATATAAAGAACACAAAAATCCATGTAGCCGTTTTCTCTAAATTTAATTTTGAATATGATCAAAATTATTGGACTGCTCACTGGAATTTTAGCTTTTCTGATTTCTGACTTCTGTCAATTAATCGCTAAAACTGTACCAATCTGTAATATTTTTGTATAGAGAAATTATATTTTCTGGAAACTAGACTTTCATATCTTTATTTTGATATAAAGAACACAAAAATCCATGTAGCCATTTTCTCTAAATTTAATTTTGAATCTGGTCAAAATTATTGGACTGCTCACTGAACATAGTATAAAAAAAATTGAATTTCATTTCTGAGCTGGCTTGGGCCATGACGTCCCACTTTAATTTTTTTTTTCTGGGTTGTATTGAGCCATGGCGTCCCTTAGCATTTTATTTTTTTCTGTTTTTTTCCGATGGGCTGGAGTATGCCATGGCATCCCGCAGGGACGCCATGGCGCATACCTGCCTTCTCATTTTTCGAATTCTGCCGAACCATTTCTCATTTTTAATATTTTATTTATTTATTTTCTTATATATAAAAATTTCGGAATTTCATGAGTATTCTTCCTCTAAAATGCAGAATATCATATTTACCCCTCTAAATTTTGAAAACTCACAAATTTATCTAATTTATTATCTTTTATATTAAAACTTATTTTAAATTTATAAATTTTAATTTTATCATTTATTAAAAAATTAAAATATGTAGTAGACTGAACATTTCTCTTAAACATTCTACATATATTTTTATTTTTTAATAAAATGTAAATGAATATTTTATAAATTTAAAATAAATTTTTATATCAAAATTATAAATTGGATAAATTTATGAGTTTTTAAAAATTAGAGAGGTAAATATGATATATAAATTTTGGAGGAGAAAATACGTAATTTTGAGGTTTTTAAGAAGTATACATGACATTTTCTCAAATTTTTACAACAGATTAGAAGGTTAAGCTATCTACTTATTTAATATTTATAATATCTTCATTTAAATTTTTGATATTTTATATGGAGAGTATTGTTTTGTCATTAAATTAAAAATATCTAATTAGTTCGGAATAAGATTTCTTAGCTTATTTTGTCTGAATTCTTAAGTCATCAATTCTATTAGACTAAGCCTTCTTAGTACCTTTTTTTAATTCGACTCTACCGAATAAGTACTCCTTAGCTCCACTTATAACTTAGAGTAGATCTAGGATGTGATGTGCTCATCAAACTCTTTGGTGAGCATAACTCCATAATTTATTGTATTCACTTCAAACGAGATGAATCCAAACCGTTGAAACCGATGTACTTCATGAGTGATGCGCGTACATGCAAAATTTTGAATTTTTTGAATTCATTTAGTCTAAATCTAGTTGTCAAAATTGATGAAAAATAAATGATCCAAAATGAAGTTTTACAAGTTATTTTAATGCATTCATTTTTCATCAATTTTGACCGCTTGACTTTGTACTAAATAAATTCGAAACATTCAAAATTTTGCATGTACGCACATCACTCGTGAAGTACATCAGTTTCAACGGTTTAGATTTATCTCGTTTGAAGTGAATACAATAAATTATGGAGTTATTATGCTCACCAAAGAGTTTGGTGATCACATTACACCCTAGTTCTACTCTATAACTTAATCTCACATGTGACACTGAACCTTGATTAATAGTTTGTGGTTCACAAGTCTAAATTAATTGATAATTTTTTATTCATACAAATTTATTAAAGAATGAGAGAGGGAAGTAGAAAGAGTACTCTAGTTGTTATTTTTGTGGGAGTCAATGTTTTGATCCAAAAGTTTAAATCGGATTCAATTGTCCCGATTCAATTTTTTTCTTTTTTCTTTTTTTAATTTCCACAGATATACATGGAAGTAGCCACAACACAACAGATCTGAAGTAGGTCGAAAAGTTTGTGTAGCTCTCTCTCCTCTTTCTTTTCTTTTCTTCTTGTTTTTTTTTTTCTTAGAAAAAATTGAAGAAGAGTTTCTATGATGTTTTTCGTGCAACCTTTCGTGTTGTTGAGATGAAATGCAAAAAAAATAAAAATATAGATCGGATGCATTAAATCCGATTCAAATTTTTGAATTGGAAATATTAACTCGAATCTTTCTGCCTATCTAACAACTTAAAGAGTACTTTTTCTACTTCTCTCTCATTTCTTTTATTAATTTCTATGAATAAGAAATTCTGAAATTAATTTGCTGAGCTAGAATACAAGTTAGACAGATCTCCTAAGAGCACCGCCGTGCTGTCGCCAAGGGATCCAACTTCAGTGCTCTTCAAATTCCTGCTCTCTCTCTGTTATTTTCTCTATCTCTCTCCTCTTTCTCTCTCTATCACGTGATCCTCTTTCTCTCTCTTCTCCTCTTTGAAGAGAGAGATAGGCAGAAAAACAATAGCAGGAGGCTGCTTTTCTATAAAGAAAAGCAGCAGATTGAGATCTGTCGCCGAGAGCCCGAGACTCAACTCGAGACAGAATATATTATGTTTTTTTTTTTGTAACTTCTCAACGAACCCATTTTTTATATTTTGATATAAAATGTATTTATTCTTTGCAAAGCACAAACCCTAATTTTACACACGCTGTCATTGTTACGATGATGCAATGACTGCGTGCGCTGTTAGATTCTCGGCCTCTAATCTGATGCAACTCGATTAACATATTCTAATCGTTAGCTTTTGTCATAAAATAAATATTAAGTGTCTTGCTCAAAACTGTCATAGTCTTCCTTCTTTTAATAGAAAGATTTGTTTTACAATCACCGTGTATATGACTTGGGTTGGTGCACAAGGTGATGGCGTCATGCAACAAATGACAACTTATTACAAATAAAAAATATCACGTAACCTTTTGTATTTTAATTGAGAGATTATTACAAAATTATTTATATTTACGAAATCGAGAATAATTTTTTTACAAATTATAGTTTTACTTGTTCGATAAATATTCAACTCTAACTTCTTTATACTAATTCTGAAAAAAGTAAAAAATAATGAATATTTTTTATGCTAAATATCAATAATTTGGATTCAGATATGAAAATATGTATATTATGTAAAAAAAATATTAAGGTGCAGATATGGGATGTTTTAAGTAAATAATTTCTCTTTTTGGATATCATTTAAAAAAAAAAGGTTCTGACACCCATCAATCGTCTATTTTTCAATTAAAAAATCGGTACTTGTAGCCTTACAATCAGACACGGAGGGAAGAGGGGTGAATAGGTCAATTGACCCTTATTTTTTATATTTTTTTTGGTATTTATGTATAATTTTTTATATAATTTAGACTAATAGGTTAAAATTATAAAATTAACTTTTATTCTCTGTAAAAATTTTTGTATATGATTGACTTCCATATATGTTTGATTCTCATTGTTAAGTCTAACTCCGCCTCTGCTCAGAACTAGAACTAGGGTGTTCCTAAATTCACCAAATCTCTTTGTGAACTCAACTCTAAAACCTATCGGATTGGCTTCAAACGACGAATCCAAACCGTTAAAATCCTTCTACCTTATAGGTGATGCGTTTACATGTGAAAATTTTAAACTTTGGAATTAATTTAGTATAAAGTCAAGTAGTCAAAATTAGAAAGTTTATAAATTAATTTTAATACATTCATTTTTTGGATGTCTTTTGACCACTTGACTCTATACAAAACTAATTTAAAATTTTAAAATTTTCACATGTAGAAGCATCATCCGTAAGTTAGAAGGATTTCAACGGTTTGAATTCGGTGTTTGAAGCCAATCCGATAGGTTTTAGAGTTGAGTTCACAAAAGAGTTTGGTGAACTTAGGAACACCCTAGTTCTACTCCTATAATCATATTAACATACACAGGCTGCTGTTTATTACTTGCAAGAGACATTACATTATCAATGTGAAGTTATATTTTTTCAATTTTGTTTTGGAAGGTCCTTATACGAGCAAACCTCCTACAATACAAACCCACTATGCGCCGTTATTCTGTTAGTCCAGTGTTATATTCCTGAAGCAAAAAAACCAAAAAGAAAACGAATTATGAGAAACTATTTTCACAAACATGCAATTATGTATTTCTACAGCCACATCACAACAAGGGATTATATAACTAGAAAATAGTTGACTTCAGGAAAAAAAGGACCCAGAATCATCATTAAAAGATTCATCTATATGGCTAAGGTATTTGCAAGAAGGTTGACATCTGAAATAGATTAGTTGAGAGGGAAGGGGGGGGGGGGGGGGGGGGGGGGGGTGGAGAGAGAGAGAGAGAGAGAGCTATGATAATTAGCACCATTAAGAAAAAAAAAAGGTATGATATTTGGTAGCTAAGATCTTTAAAGTATCCCAAATGTTGTATTCTCATAAAGGCCCTCCTGCTCCCACACATCTACCAGAAAGTCTATCATTTCCTGCCACATAAAATAAAAATAAAATAAATAAAATAAGATAAAAAAAAAAATCAAAATAACCACATATAAGATGCTATTAGAATCTTACAGATAGAGGGATAGGCTGATGGAATCGCCTATTGGTCCCCAGTAAATTCTCATATGTTGCATTCCAGCTGCATCAACAAAGCGCTTTTCCAATTAATATTGACTAACAAAATACAAGAGAAGATAAGAAGCATGTACATTACGAAAATTTACCAATTAAACAATCCTATTTTTTTCATCATTTGGTTCTTAGTTGCCAAAACTAAGGGGGAAATTTTAAAGCACCTTCTATATGGTAATAGTATTTCCTCCCTACTTCAAAACAATGCAGGAACTATGCTATGTTTTCTGTTGTTAATCTCTACTTATCTGAGGTGAGTAAGAGGGGCAATATAGTTATTGTTTATGAAACTAGGAGAGGAGGGGCATAATGATATCTAATCTCTATCACATTTGTTGTTTTGCGGAGGTATATCTAATTTTTTTTTTTCCTCTTAAAACCTATTCCAAGCTTGGAAAAATAGCAATTTGAGAAATGGTATTACTCCAGAGAGACTGAGACAAATAGCATCCAAAATAAATAAAAAATAAAAACACTGCTTCACCGTAAGCAAGGACGCAGGTTTCTTAAGTTCTATCAAATCCTTCAATGTTTCTAAGAAACTCATGAACGACAAAATCATCAAAGTCAGCTAAACCATATTTGTTCCTTGATCCATAATCACCCCTCGCCCCCTCCATTTCTCTGTGTGCATGTATTTTGAATAAAAGCCTAATGTAGCACAAGTACAATAATGCTATACATACCTTATCCTGGAATTGTTAATCTCTTGGGACTTCCTTCGTTGCCTCCTATGACCTAACCATTGCTGTCTAGTTTCATTCCAGTGTAGAAGACCTATAATTCAGATTGGATAGAAGAGACAACATTAGTAAACCACTATAAGATGCATTCCATTGCTTAATTATACCACTTAAGTTGGTCCAAAAAACCTCGTCAGAACAGCAACGGCTTGCAATGAACTTAAATTCAATCATTTTCAATTGTTTTCAGCTGTATTACACAAGTAGCAAGGGAAAGAAGAGTTGGAAGAATGGACAAAAATGACAGTTTTGGCAACTTCAGAAATAAAATACCAAAGGTTTGACTTGCGTACAAACACCTTAGAAAAAATATTAAATCTTCCGATCCAGATGTTACATTAATTTTGGGAAACATTTATGTAGTTGCAAGTAAATTGAGGTACATGTGATATTTTGCATGTTTAGGATGGTAAATTTGATACTCTGAGATTTTACAAGATAGCCTCTATGTCTGAAATTGTCTCCACTTTCCTTTATGGTTTTGTACCCAATTAGTTTTTATATTTGCAATTTAAAATAACTTATTTGCTAGATAATTACCATGATTTCTAAATTCATGAGAGTCGGCACCGCTTCCTTCAGCTTGATGGTTGGCCGAAGAAATGCACTTTTCCAAAGAGTGCAAACTGCTATTATTTGGGTTGAAGTAATTGTGCTCAAGATCATATGTGCTTGAACTCAAAAAACTATCATACAAAAGAGGCTTTTGAGAAGCTCGATCATCGATTTTTGAGCTGTTATAGTGCTCTTCACCTTCAATTATTGGAGCGCACGCCGACTTGTAGAATCCAAAACAACTCCTGCGCTGAATTAGTTCTAGGCAAATTAAAAACTGATTAATTGCGTATCACTCAAATTCCAGATCTCCTAGACTAATCAGAGGCCAGATCGAACGAAGACAAACAGAAATCAAACTAGAAAATGCAGTTAAAACATCTGATAGGCAAATCAAGAGCTTGATATTTACCTGAGACAGCCAAGAAATGAGTCGATCCAGTTGGAGCCCGAGGTTTGGGCCATCTCAACCCGCTTCGTTGAATTGAAATCACCACATCAAGCACGCGAGCGACGAAGAGATCAGAGCAAAGAACCTCTTTATTATCTACTATTTTTCTTCCTTTACTTTTCTTCTTTAGTTCTTTCGGAGGGAGATGCTAAAAACAGACTGTTGCAATCGTAGAAAAATGGATAAAGCGAAATTAGAAGAGAGAGTAAAAGAGAAGACAAGGCGCGGAGAGCGAGAGCTCCCGTCATCCCGTACGCCCCTTTTGCAACAGTGATAATCCTCTACAACGATGGAACCATTCAAGCGTACCTGATGGGACTTTGCACGGATTTTGACACGATGTCAACCTTCCAATGTCCGATGGAATATTTTAAGCGCTGTAGAGGATTTTACCGGTATAACGACGTGGAGGACTGATGGGTATCTTAAGTAAATATCAAAAGATTTACTTGCACGTGGAGTTTATGATAATGTGGCTGACATGCTGGGTCCATTCCAACACTTATCTTGTGGATAGAATCTTGGGTATGGATTTGGGTCCGGGGAAACCAGGTAGCAAGTCGGCAAGTCGCGAGTCAAAGCTACGAGGACAGTGCGCTTACCTCTGAGTTCACATCCTCTGAGGTAACATAATATTTCTGTTTAAATACGGACCGTCCGATCAGAATCCTGACCAATCCCGAGTTGAGCAGGCCTCTTTAATAATATGCAGATTTTGATCGGACGGTCCAGATCTAAACAGAAATACTCTGTTATCTTTGGTGATTTGAATTCCTCACGTATTCTAGTGCGAAAAAACTAAAGAAGTCTTTGATTGTTTTAGGCTGATTCAATTTATATTTATTTGAAGAAATTTATTGCGAAAGATCCAAGTCCAATATTTTGTTTTCTTTCATCACGAACGTGTTTTAAATTTCATTAATAATTTGAATTCACATTGTAATATTTTGGAACTTTTTATTGTTAAAAATTAATTAATCACAATGAAGTATGGATTTTCGATTTTCATCTAGTACAGATAACTCCAAATTTTAGGACTTCAATATAAATGCATTATTCTTGAGAATGAAATAAAATTAATGGTTCACATTTTTAGTTGGACTGTAAATCTTGAATTATTAATGTAAAAATTGCAATTATAACATTATACTAAAACTACGGGTTTTGGATCACTATATTTAACCAAGGTTCTAAATAGCGTTTATAGCGTCGTAGCGGGAAGGCTAAAAAAAAAGCTATAGCGAATAGCGTCTTGATAGCGGAAGCTATTCCAAATAGCGTTTTTTTTTTTTACATTTCGTATATTCAATATTTGAACTAAATATCAATATTATCTAAAGTCTCATAGAACAATAAATAACACCAAAGTAATTAATAAATTATAATATTCATATTGAACCCGTACAAAGTCCAAATTGCGGTTCAAAATATCCATAGTAATATCATAAACTATCGATTTTTTCTATTAAAAATATCTTAAGCATCATGATTCATGACATAATATATTTTTTTTCTATTCAAATTTTAATTTCAGTTTGGACTTTTTTTCTATTCAAATTTCAATTTATATTCCCAATTTCAAATTGATTTATCTGTAGCAAGTAGCAACAAATTCAATTTCGGTTTGAGATTTTTTTTATCTTTATTTAAGACCCATATAAATTGCTTAAAAAAAAAAATTCATATTGTATAGCGCAAATAGTGCATTTTGATGTCATAGCGTAGCGTTTGGGGTCCAAAAACGTTATAACGCCGCTATAGCGCACTATTTAGAACGCTGTTTTAACAATTCATTCTCTCCCATTTGTTACCAAAATTTGGCTCAAATTCGTTTGATTCACATCATGATTCTTTGGCTAGCGTAGCGTTTCATCAATTAAGTGTAACAGCTTGCTCCAATAATTAAATATTGATAGAAATTGGTATATAATAATTGAGTAATATATCTACATCTAACAAGTCAGGGCAAAGCTAGATTTTCAGACTATGAGAGTCAAACGTGAATGAGAATCAAGCATATAAAATTTTTCTACTACAAATGGAGATCAATTTCACAATATTCATAATATTTTAGTTTAAACTATATTAAAAATAGAGTATAAATACAAAAAAATTGAAAATGAATGGAGGTCTATTGACCCCCATTCATTGACTATGGATTCGCCCCTGTAACAAGTTGATTAAGAAGGTCCCCACCACGGAACCTTGCAATAAAAGGGCATGGCACTCTTTTTCTATGAGATCTCAATTTATTATCTGCAAACATACACACATAAAACGTGAACAAAAATAAATGACACACAACACATGGTACCTGCAATTCTGCAGTGAGTTGTGTTTACATGTACCAAGCACAGAAGCCATGGTGTAGTTTGAAACTTCTGAATAAGAAATATGAATAACTAAGATAAAAAAAAAAAATACATACATATATATAACTCAGTATCAATAGCTTTGAAACAGTGGCAAATGAAAAAGCCTTCTAAATCTTATTTTCATTACTTAAATAGCTGCCAAAAAAAATGGGATTTGATACCCACAACTTGTGTAATGAAGAAAGATACATAACTACCTAAATACAAATGATGCGATGAAATGATGGGACAACTTCATTATTACTCATTGTCATCAATCATCATCATCACGTAACTCTATAGTCAGGCAATGTCAAAATCATACTAATAAATTTGGTCGAACATAAATATAAATCCGATCGGAATTCAATCGAGAGCGAGGCTCTTTTTCATCGACTCGTACACTAGATACGTGATACTAGCAGCCGGTACAACCTTGAGTAGATTAGGTACCAAACCTTTGTAAAATCCCCAGAAACCTTCCTTCTGAATAGTTTTCCAGATAACATCTGACATTCCCTTGTAGGCCTTATCCGCTTGCAACCTAGCACAAAACACACCAATTTAAAAAGCCCTTTTAAGTAAATTTTACAATTGTACTACCCTTCTCTCTTTAATCCTTTATATATTCAATTTAACAACCGTTTTGTTACCTACTTTCGAATACAATAATAATCATATGAATAGGCATTAAATGGTACAAAAGCACTCAAGTAACATTCACTGGGCAAGTCATAAACCAATAAATTTAATCGTGGAGCTGTTTTACCAGCATCCTTACCTTGTTCTAATGACTTGCAAGGGATAGACACATGTGGCCCCAAGAGCTCCAGAGACGGTCCCACAGCCCAGCTGAATTAGTGGACCCGGCTCTACACAAAAGAATATCAAACTCAGTTTAATCTCATATAAACAACGAGCACCAAAAGAAAAGGTGCAATAAAATGAAAACAAAGGAAAAACTCACCAGTATCTTTGAGAATATACGATCGAGACATATCTTTCAAAGTCTCATAAGCCGCAAGGTCAATACCAGCATAAGGAATCATCCCTAAAAGGGAAGGAACAAGACCTCGGTAAAAAGCCCGAGGCCCCTCTTGCACCCATATTTCTCTAGAGAGAGAACCTAAACTCGGTGCCTTCCCCCCCGGGCACACATAAGTCTGGAGCCGGGTTTTAACAAGATCCAATGGATAAATTGCCGTTTGCGCAATGGCACCGGCCAAACCTCCAGCTACAAGCCGGCCACCGCCACCTATGTCTTCCTTAGCCTCTCCTTTTGTTTTCACAATGAAATCCTTCAGCAATTCAAAGGTGTAGAATTTTATTGCACTTTCTGGTGCAACCTTCACCACATTCAGACCATTTCCTCTGAAAAATGCCAGAATACGGCCTTCTCTCCAAATCTCCTTCACAGCATGGGAAATTGTTGTCTTGGTGGTTTGCACTTGCATCCTCACCTTTAGACGGTCAAGAGGTGCTGTTGCTGTGCGTGAAGTAGCTCCCGCAACTCCACCTGCAGTAAAACGGGTGCCTTAAGTTTTGTTCCATAAAAGAATTAAAGAATAACAAAAACAACCGAAAAGAAAATCACCTAAAAATAAAGCAAATTTCTTAATGAACCCAGCATGCCTAGTTATAGGTATCAAGTAACTATTTTGGATCTCTCTCCTTCAATTTTCCAGATTATAATAAATTAACTTTTTAATTTATATAAGAGCATAAGGGCAACTATAAATCTGGAAACAACCTAACTTACCTAACCAGACCCAACCCGCCCATTGACCTTCCTACCTGCGATTAAATACTTCGTTTTGTGTATATGCTTGCTAATGCCTTCTGGGATGACAGCCTGTTCGCCGATGTCTACGAGGCATACTCTCTCCCAGTACTTGTAAATGTTTTCGAATGTCGCTTCATGAGGGTAGAGGAAGAGAAAATCGCGCCATTCTTCAAAAGTGATGATGCCATTGTTGTCCTTGTCAACATGCTCCATGAAATAAGCCAGCTCCTCATCATTGATTTCTATTCCTGGAAACAAAAGAGAGCTGACATATCTTGTTAGATGGAGCAATTAAACCATTGTTGCTCAAATGAAATGAAAAAAAAATGATATATGTGAAAATTCCTATCATTGTACCAGAATTGTGATATCACCACCGTAAAAAGCAAATTACTTGTACAGGTGTCATAATATGGAAATAAATTAATACAAGAACATGAACTCGCTACAGAACTAGGATGCTCGTTCATGCATGGTATCTCTATAGTTCAAATGTAAACTTATTATTCAGAAGTTTGGTATTGAAAAGAAACCCAAGCAGCTTGAAGATGAGGGGTTGCAAAGACGCAAAATTTGTACATATATAACACACACTGACACACACACACACAACACCAACTACAAAACTGGAGCCTAGGCACAGAATTCTCAAACAACCTTAAAGTTTGGTTTCAATCAATTAAATAAACTAAAAGAAGTACTAAGAAAATAAAAAGGCACCAATGTGCAAATGGTTGTTTGCATGCACAATATTATAGAAAAGTTGCTAAGAAAACAAAAGTTACCTGCCTTGAGAAGGGCATCCAAGAGCTCCTCCGGTAAAATACACCCATTATGCTCGACATCAATTGCTTGAAAAATCCTATACAATTCCATCTCCTTATCGTTTATATAACTTCTAAACTCATCAAAATCGACTCTCCCGTCCTTGTCAGAATCACACACTTTCAACAAATCCCTGGCATATTTGTACTCGGCCGGGATGCGCAGAGCTGACAACCCCGCCTCGATCTGAGCAAAGTCGAGGTAGCCATGACCCGCCACATCGAAGAAGCTAAAGAGGCTTCTGATGCGGACTTCCCGTTCTTCCTCGGTTTCTCTCAAGGCAAGGAGCACGTGCTCCAAGCTAACGGGTCCAGCTTTTTTAACCGGGTTGCAACCCTCTTGAGGCTTTCTTTGATCCTCGTCTTGTCCTCCTTTTCTCTCTTCATCCTCCTTCCCCATTCGTCTCTCTTCCCGTTCTTCCTCTTCTCCTCTAACTAACCCTTTCCCTCCTCTTCAAAATTTCATCCCACATGACCGACCCATTAGCCCAATCGAGTTCAAACTACACGATCTTGTCTTAATTCCCGAAATTGCGAAACTTTTGGATAGAATTTGGGAGATCTGTGAGAAGGGGCGGGATCGGATACCGTGTCAAGTTTTGAGTTACTTCTGGCAGGTTCTATTATAGAAATTGGAAACGGGTGCGTGGAAATGTCGAAATGAGTCGTCTTTGTTGAGCTTGAGCGCACTATGAAGGGTGTGTGTGTGTGTGTCAGAGAGAGAGAGAAAAAGGAGATGAAAGAGAGAGAGGTAGATGGACGGAGTATACGGTATACTGAGATGAAAGGATGAGAGA
Source organism: Carex kokanica (assembly GCA_025461125.1). Classification (NCBI taxonomy): domain Eukaryota; kingdom Viridiplantae; phylum Streptophyta; class Magnoliopsida; order Poales; family Cyperaceae; genus Carex; species Carex kokanica. The sequence goes on along the minus strand of JAJGRX010000836.1, from coordinate 432,448 downwards.
ATTCTCGATAGAGAGGGAAGGGGATTAATTTATTCTTTTGCTCCTTCCAGAAATAGGAGATAGGGAGTTCATTAATAAAGTTTTTTTTTTATTTATTTGACGTAAATAATACTTTGTTGTTATTTTACGTATGGATATTTAACGCTATATACTCCTATAAAGAGAATAGTGTTTATAAATAAATTGATGTTAATGTTAGTGATTTTGCCAAAATTAATTTTTGAAGCATGTGAGATATGTTAAAATGAGATGATTTTTGTGTAAACATGGGACTAAATGTTTGAATCTTGTCGTTGCAAATTCTATATATTGAGTTATCAATTTAAAGTATTAATAGTATTCCGCATTACTTTTTTATTAGTAGTTTTACTAGTTATTACTTAAAAACATCTTTATTAATTAGCCAATTGTAAGTTAATTGTACGAATATAATATAATGGGATGAACTAATTGGAATTCACATCCTCTCCCGGTACTGTAAAAGAGAATATTTTAAAATTAGTGGATCCGGACTGTTCTTTTAACTTTGCACGAATCTCAAAGCACAAATAATATACCAGTCTTGTGCTAGGTCGAATCTCAAAGCAGCTGAGAATAAATCTCAAACCGTAAAGTGAAAGAAATCTTTTACACATATTGCAGAGGATACTCTTGATCCAACTAACTGCCTCCAAATTCAATTTCGAAAAACACCTCCGAATTATCTCTCGTCCAACATTATGTCCTGCGCCACCTGTCCGACCCTTTAAAACTCTATTTACAACTTTTTGAAGTACTAGCAAGTCTTTAAATCTCTATTTACAAGTCTTTACACCCTAAAATCTAACTAGTTCAACTCCTAACTATTTTTGTCTTCAAATAAAAAAAAGAAATATTTATTTCACAAATTTTTTTTTTCCTCCGATGTTCTCATTCATTTTTTGATGATAGTGATGAATTTTGTTAATTTAAAACTATGAACATCTTCTACTTGGTTTTCTCTTTTAAATGAGATCCATAATGAAGTATTTTTGCCGACATTTTTATTAATACCCTAACAAAAAAAAAATCAAATCTGCCCTCATTTTGAAATTTTTTAAAAAAATGCCCTAACCGCCCCATGATGGGGCGGTTCACTCCCTCCATCAAACCGCCCCATCACTGGGCGGTTCACCCCCTATACCAAACCGCCCAATGATGGGGCGGTTCAAGCTTCTTCTTTTTTTTTCTGCTTAACCCCCCTGTTCCTTCCCCCCCTCTAACCTACCCGCCCCCCACCCTTCCTCCTACCCGACCCGACAGCCACACCCCCGCCCCCCCCGCCCAGCCCCGGCCTCCCCTCTCCCCGGCCACCCTACCCCCGGCCTCCCATTCCCCGCCCCCTACCCGGTCTCTCCTCCTCTACCCGGCCGCCCCTCCCCTCCCCCACCCCGCCACCACCACCCCCCACCCGAACCAGCCCCCCCACCTCAGCCCCTCTCTCCCTCTCTCGGCCATTCTCTCTTCCTCTCTCGGCCACCTCTCTCGGCCACTCCCTCTCTCGGCCACCCTCTCTCTCTCTCTCGGCCAACTTTCTCTCGATCGGATTTTTTCTGGTACGTTTACGTAAATTATTAATTTATTTTTTTGTAGAATTAATAGGATTTAGTTTGGAAATTGAATTGCCGTGTGCGGGTTGTTGATTTTCCCGACGCGATGAAGTTGATAAAAATTAGAGTTTATGGTTCAGTTTGGAAATTGAATTGCCGTGTGCGGGTTGTTGATTTTCTCGACGCGAGTAAGTTAAATTAGGGTTTAGGTTTTATAAATTAAATTAGGGTTTATAAATTAAATTAGGATTTATAAATTAAATTAGGGTTTAGGTTTATAAATTAAATTAGGGTTTATAAATTAAATTAGGATTTATAAATTAAATTAGGGTTTAGGTTTTATAAATTAACTTATGGTTTATAAATTAAATTATGATTTATAAATTAAATTAGGGTTTATAAATTAGGGTTTATAAATTAAAATAGGGTTTAGGTTTTTAAATTAGGGTTTATGGTTTATAAATTAGAGTTAGGATTTATAAATTAAATTAGGGTTTATAAATTAGGGTTTATAAATTAAATTAGGGTTTAGGTTTTATAAATTAAATTAGGGTTTATAAATTAAATTAGGATTTATAAATTAAATTAGGGTTTAGGTTTTATAAAATAAATTAGGGTTTATAAAGTAGGGTTTATAAATTAGAGTTAGGATTTATAAATTAAATTAGGGTTTATAAATTAAATTAGGGTTTAGGTTTTATAAAATAAATTAGGGTTTATAAATTAGGGTTTATAAATTAAATTAGGATTTATAAATTAAATTAGGGTTTATAAATTAAATTAAGGTTTAGGTTTAGGTTTATAAATTAAATTAAATTAGGGTTTATAAATTATATTAAATTAAATTAAATTAAATTAGGGTTATAAATTAAATTAAGGTTTAGGTTTTATAAATTAGGGTTTAGGTTTTATAAATTTAAGTTATTTGCAAATTGTGCACTGCAGATACTATGGAGAGGGGCGGTAGTTCGTCCAGTACAGAGGCTCCCAGTGCATCCGGTGCAGAGCCTCTCGGTGCAGACCACGCTACACATGCAGCTGATACATTCAGCCCTCTTCTGTGGATTCCACACGTTCAGCACAGGGTCGCGCTCGCATCTACGGAGGTACGTTGTTTTTTAAGCAATTCAGTTCAAATTATATATTTTTAATATGGCATATAGTAAGTCGCTCAGACTGAAATTATTGTTAAATACAGGACGAGACGATGTTGACCGTGAGACATTGCACCTCCGGGATACCGTACGTCGGTCATCCTCTGATGGAGCAGTGCATTATGAATCTCGGATTGTACCAGCTTGCTACCATGCCACAGGGTCAGATCGACCAGGCTCTGATGAGCGGGCTCGCGGAGAGATGGCGACCGGAGACTCATTCGTTCCACTTACCCTTTGGGGAGATGACCGTGACCTTAGCAGATGTGAGCGCTCTATGGGGTCTACGGATCGATGGGGAGCCTATCAGCGGTGTCTCCGACAGTCCACTTCATGTGGGGATGATACGGCGGCTTCTTGGGGTAGCGGATCCAAAGACGCTACAGAAGAAGAAGAAGGATGATGAGGAGTTCCGGTATTCGGGGTACTGCATTAGCCTAGCGGCGCTCCGTGATCACTTTTTCCTGCATCGGATCACAGCCGAGACCACTGATCTGGAGGCCGTCAGGAGGTAATAATTGAGAATCTTGAAATTAAAATATGTTACGAACTCAACAGTGAAAATCATTAAATTTATCTTTACTATTTTATATTTTTAGGTATGTGAGGGCCTTTGTGCTGGATCTCTGTGGCATCGTCATGTTCGTGGACTCCAGCGGTGACTCGGTTCCGATTATGCTCCTCTCTCTGCTGACAGAAATTGAGAAGCCATCGACCTGGAACTGGGGCGGAGCTGTGATCGCCCACTTATACCGGAGCCTGTGCCATGCTTGCTTGGTAAGTTTTCACAAATATTTTGGAATTTAAATTACAATAATTAGGGTTCAATAATGACCAACACATTCACCTCATGTCCAAAATATAGGTGAAGAACAAGCAGATCCACGGACCGCTTCTTCTACTCCAGCAATGGTCGTGGTCTCATTTGCCGGTATGTCGGCCAGTTCGTCCGTCTCTTGTCCCTTACTTGAGGAGACAGGATGCCGAGAGGTGTCCCGCGTACGGTGCCATATGGGGCGATCGACACACGTACGAGAACACGGGCAGGGGGAGAACTGTGGGGATTTCATATGTCCGGAGTCAGCTCCAGATGCTTCACGAGAGCAGCGTCGACTGGTTCCCCTACCGGGAGTTCTACGAAAGGAACGCATTTTGTCGACTGACATTGGAGCAGAGGCATCTCTGGTTTTATTGGGGCCGTGTGTATGTTACTGGATTGTTGAGTACACGTATCCAGATCGCGTGACCCGACAGTTTGGTCTGGACGCATTTGTCCCGCAGTTCCCAGACCTTGGAGAGGCTGAGACCACCAAGTTGCACAAGTAAGTTACAATTACTTAATTGCTCTCTTACCGTTACTTGTTCAGTTCTGCACTTGATTAACATTCTTTTTTTAATTTAAATGTACTGCAGGACTAAACACAATAAGCCCAACGTCGACTGGAGCACGCGCCACGCAGAGCATTACCTCCAAGCACAGTCTCCACAGTTTCACATGTGGCAGCCTCCTACGGCCGATAATGTCACACTGGGCGCAGGGCCTGGAGGATTGAGGTACTTAGTCTGGTACCAGAGGTGGGGCATGCCCTCGGTATACCTCACGGGCCATTGGGGTGAGACCCTTCGACGGAGGCTTTCTCGTGCAGGGTCGAGTGGTTATATGTCTTTCGGACCGATGCAGGCTCGCCAGGTAATTACTTACGAAACTAACATATTTAAAGCATTAAATGTTTATTTAGTTTTTCCTAAAAAATTAATAAATACACTTTGTGCAGATTCTTACCGGTATCAGAGGAGTGGCACACAGCTTGGTGTGCATGGCACAAGAAGGTTGGCGAGCAGTGGGATGTACAATGCTCCAGCACACTGCTCCTATGGTGGAGGACTCCGGCTTTGACGGCCGCCTCGTTGGCATGTTGCATGACAGTGGGGAGAACATAAACTGGCGCGAGATAGAGCCCACACCACTAGATCCGGATCAGCCCAGAGTCGCTATATACGGTGATGAGATGCCGCCACCTCCTCCAGGTAATTTGATTTTGTCGTACACAGTCATTTCTCGGTACAAAAACTATTCTAATTAACTTGTCTTCAATTATGCAGTGGATGAATCAGGTTGGGGCTTCCACGAATGGGTGTTGAATAACAATGCGTGGAGCGCTTACTACAATGAGTATGGAGTTCCGGTGCAGGTTGGACAGGTAGCAAAAATTTATTATTTATTCAACTTACTACTTATTTGTATGTAGCAAAACTAACATTGTTTCCATTAAGGGTGGAGCTCCCCCACGACATTCCACTCCGGAGTTCACTATGGATGACTTTATCGGAGATTATGCCGGGGATGAGAGACGGAGCCTCCACATGCCACGATATCCGGAGGCCAGACAGCACGATGACGAGGCCAGTGGGAGTGGAGCACAGCATGCAGATGCCTATGCATCTGCTATATTTGGCACACCGCCTCCTCCGCCTACGTATCCATCGACCTGGGAGCCATGGGAGGTGCCTACTATGCCGCCTATCCCCCACTGGTGGAGGATCCGTGGGCCGAGGCGGATACAGCCGCACAGGAGGAGGAGGTTCACGTCAGGCGTGTACAGCTGCCTAGGGACCGTCATCCACCTCGTAGGTTGGATCTCTCTGGTCGTCGCCCTCGCCCTCGACGTTAGGTTTTTTTATGTTTTGTAGTTTGATAGGTTTCTACTATTATGTATTCGGTCTGGACTGTTTTGCATGAGTTGTGGACATTTATTTTACGTAGTTTGGTTTTTTTTTTTGACTTCCGATTTAGATTACATATTTTTCACTGTTTATCACGTTAGCCAAATCGACAATTAGTACAACAGCCGTATAACCGCATCAAAACTCAACTCACTTTTATTGAAAATTACAATAAAAAAAATTAAGCACTTTCCTTCATTTTTATATAAAATCTACAATAAAAAAATATATATCAATATATATTTCCTTACAATAATATATATCTTAGTAAACCAAAATATATCTTAAACAATATATACATCTTAAAAAAAAATATACCAATATGTATTTCCTTATAAATATTTATATCTTAAAAAATAAAAATATATCTTAACATGAAGGAAAAATATATATCTTAACAATATATATATCTTAAAAAAGAAAAATATATCTTAACAATATATACATCTTAAAATATATATACATCAATATACATTTCCTTATAAAAATATATAAAATTTGAAAAAAAAAAAACACTGAACCGCCCCACCTCTGGGCGGTTTTCTGGAGGAGGTGGACCGCCCAGAAATAGGGCGGTTTTCTACCATCAGTGGACCGCCCCATTATGGGCGGTTAGGGCATTTTTAAATTTTTTTTAAAACTGAGGGCATTTTTAATATTTTTTTTTTTAGGGTATTAATAAAAATCTTGGGTATTTTTGAGTTATATTTGTGTTGTTATTTTTTTTTTATATAGTATAAGCCCGTAGGCATTTTAAATTTATTTTTCAAGCATTTCAACCTCTATCTACAACCCTTAAAAGTACTCATGCCAATCATTTAAACTTTATATGTAACTTATCAAAAAAAATATTAACAGTAAAACCTCGTGGGAATTTTAAATTTTGCTTCTTGAATCTTTAAACCTCTATGTCTAAAACATTTTAAAGTACTTGCATCATAAACTTTACATGTAACTTTTAACAATTTATTTTAGAATAAAAGCCCGTGGGTAATTTAAATTTTGTTTCTCAAGTCTTTAAACCTCTGTCAAGGCTTTAAACCTTACACGTAACTTTTTTTTTTTTAACGGTAAAACTTGTCAGCACTTAAAATTTTGTTTCTCAAGCCTTTAAACATCTTTCTACAACCCTTTTAAAATATTCATGTCAAGCATTTAAACCTTACATGTAACTTTTCAATTTTTCTGACAATAAAAGCCCGTAGACACTTAAAATTTTGTTTCTCAAGTCTTTAAATCTCTGTCTACCACCCTTTAAACCTTATATGTAACTTATCAAAAACAAAATTTGACAATAAAAACTTGTAGACACTTTAAATTTTGTTTCTCAAGATTAAACATCTCTGTCTACAACCCTTTAAAATACTCGCGTCAAGCCTTCAAACCTTACACGTAACTTATCAAAGCGCAGGCTTTATACATAGCATATGAGCTTTTAAACATATGCGTGCAAGCATTTAAATCTAGCATATGAAGCTTTTAAACCTATCATATCAAGTTTTTATACGTAGCATATCTCAAGAAAAAAATATAACTCAAAAGTACTTCATCAATGGATCTCATTTGAAAGAGAAAATCGAGTAGAAAATATTCATAATTTTAAATACGCAAAATTCGCCACAAGTCTTCGGAAAAACAGACGAGAATGATCAGAAGAAAACAAAAAGAGTGGGTAAAATAAATCTTTATACACAACATATGAACAACATATGAAGTCTTTAAATCTACGAGTACAAACATTTAAACCTAGCATATGAAGTCTTTAAACCTATCATATAAAGTTTTTATACGTAACATATTTCTAAGAAAAAAATAGCGACACAAATATAACTCAAAAACACTTCATCCATGGATCTCATTTGAAAGAAAAAATCGAGTAGAAGACGTTCATAATTTTATATACGCATAATTCGTCACAGGTCGTCGAAAAAACAAACGAGAATGATCAGAGGAAAACAAAAAGAGTAGGTAAATTGAATATTTTCTTTTTTGACTTGGAGACAAAAATAGTTAGCAGTTGAACTAATTTGAGGACCGATTTGGGGATAAAGGCTTGGGAGACAAAATCTTTTCTCTAAAATAATTGCTAACTGGGGAAATTAATTTAATTTAATTTAATTTTTTATTTTTCTTCTTATTTATACTTTTAAGTGTTTGAATCGTCAAAGAAAATATTATAAAAAGAGTATTATTTAGATTAATGTGCTAATCCAAATAATATAAAAAGAGTATTAATCCAAATAGTGCATAACGAGCCTTAATTTGTGCTTACTCAATAATGCAAATATTATTTGGAACTCTAAATTGTATATGAAAACAGTATTGGTGGGAATGAATAAATTAAATGGTGCGTAATCTTAATTTTGCGATAATTGAATGAAAGTGAGTTAGCAAAATACCATAACTCAAAAACTACTCTCAAGCAGTGTTGTAAATAACAGTATACGCTCGTTGGACAGATAGAGTATTACCAAGTGATTAGTGAAAAAAAAAACAGAAATAATCGGCCGATTAGTTGAAAAATTTTGTAACAATTTGATCGTTGCTAACGACTAATCGGTCGATTGATTGACCAAAACGGTCGTTTTTTACAACACTGCTCTTAAGTCTCAACCTTAATGATGTTACTTCAGGAATAAAATTATTTTTTAACATCCAAAAATATCCATGTTAATTTATTAGAAAAAAAAAAGTTATTCTTGATGTCACCCAATGTGTGCTAGTCAACAGATGTTTTACGACCTTAATATAGAATAGGAAGACTCTTTCATCATCTCTAAGAGATTTGTTTATATCTTTTGAGAAAACTTTAGAATAATAAATAGGATTTGAATTTGACAATAAATTAACTTACAAAATTATATCTCGTGAGAATATTATACTTATTCCTCAAGTGTCAGCTCCTGTTAAAATTAACTTTAGAATAATAAAAAGGATTTGAATTCATCAAGTGTCAGCTCCTGTTAAAATTAAGCAAGTCCTTGTAAAATCTGAGTATTTTCACTTGAGATTACGGAAAAGTATTAAATACATATTATTATACATTTCAAGTCGTTGGATAGATTACAAAAGTCCCATCCAATTTTTTTTTCTCATGCGCATGATATATAGATGATTAAATATTCTAAAAGTCTGTTTTTTTAATTTCAAATTGTTTTCTGATAGCACATCTGTTGCATCCATACATGATATACTGATAATTTTCAGGGTCGAACCTGAAAATTCACCAGCTAGGCTAGGATATGTTTTGTTTTTGTCCCTTTACAGTTTACATCCCGGATATTCGCTCCAAAATTCCAACCTCCCCTCTCCACCCAATTTGCATACCCCAATAGGCCCTTTGAACCCACGCTCAGTTTAATAATGGATTTCTTAAAATATTATATACAGAGGAGATCCCAGAAGCACGTTAAAAACATGAAATCTGGAGGCAACATCCATAATCCATAATCCATTACTCTTTGGATCTGGTAGTGTCTCAATACTGAATCAATCAAAATAGAGAATCTTAATGATCTATCCACAATACTAATACTGAATCAATCAAAAACTCTATTATCCACAATACAGAATCTTAATGATCTATCTCTGACTTGATGATTCAAGTACTTATTAATTAATCTATAAGCACATGCACTTAATATACAAAGTAACAAGCAATCATGTGCCCAGGCCCCAGGATCATCTAAAGATTAAACTATATTTAACTAGCTAGAAGACTATATAATCAATTTTTGACTAAATTTTTCAACGAAACTGTTCAAGTTATGAAACTTATGGTAAAGCTACAGATGTCCTGGAAAGTGTTACATTTCATTAAAAAAAAGGAATCAACATTATTTCCAATTCACTTTCAAGAATGGTGTCTCGAGGTCATTAAGACTTGTACAAATTCCTTGAACGCTATCTTATTTTTTTTGTTTAAAAAAAAAGAGTTGTAGAAATCGCTATAAAAAATTATACAAATGCTAAAAGCAAGAGCAAAAGAAGCAATCAATAAAAATGCAAGTATCAAAACACTGAACCATCCTGACATACAAGTAGAAAATAGAGTAGATTAGAGAAAATTAATATCATTAGCAACATCAAGTAAATGTGACAAATCAACTTGGGGGTAATGTTGAAGAAGTTTCAAGTTTGCAGCAAAATCACCACGCAAAAGTTCATGCTTCACACAGAGCAACATGGCGCAGCAAACTCTTAGCAGCCTATCCTGCTCAGATCAATTAACCATGAACTTTTGTATACCAGCAGATACAGGAGTCAACCTGACTGGCATATGAAGTAAAAAGGCACAGGATCGGATTCACATGTGATTAAGTAATATAGCAACAACAACCAAAAACTAGGTCTACAAGGAATGTGAGATCATACAAGCGAAGGGCTAGACTATCCTCTAACATGCTGGCAGCGTCAATTGGTATTTACAGCTTTACGTTGGACTGGGCGAGTAAAAATTCTAAGCCTTATTAATTAAATCACATAAAAGAAGAATTTACCTGGATGTCAAGGGGGCTGGTGAGAAGAAAATCCCAAATTACCATGATCGAACGAAATTCAAATTCTTGAGTTAGCAGCAACGTGATCCAACGGAATGCATAAAACTGGGGATTGATCTGCATGTATATTGAAATTAACAAAACAGCAACTCCAGATCCAACTGAAATGCAAAGTAGTGTTTTGACTTGTACATTATGATTCAGTGTGCGAGCTGAAACTGTGTTAGGCTGAATTCCATGAGAAAAGAAAGGTGAATTACAAGAAATATTACTGTTACTATGGAAAAAAAGGGCTCCTTTGAAGGTTAGAGCTTTCTTTTGGGTGGCAATACAAAACAAATTACTAACTCAACAAATTTTGATAGCCAGAGGTTGTGCGGTTACACTGGGATGTGCGTTGTGCAATGACAATCGGTTGGAAGAAAGAGACCATATACTTTCGAGATGTGCATATGCAAGCCTTTTTTGGGAGGCATTACTGCCACTGATGGGCATAACACTAGGAGATACAAATATAAACACAATGATAAAGCTCTGGCTTGTCAAGAGAATGTCTCTGATGCGAGATATAAAGGGAAAATGGGACAGTATCTGGGCGACACCTGAAGGCACGAGAGATTTTACCTCTGCTTTTAGCACAATGATTGCGAATCTTTTTTCACTGTAAATTTATGTATTTATAATATTTCTAGAGTTGTTATATAGGGCTCTGTACAGACTTCTTTTGGTTTTAATGAAAATGTTGGCGAGCCAAAGCTCACTAACCTTTAAAAAAAAAAATTTATTAACTGTAGGAAAATAATAACATGTCATCTCAGTATTGAACACCAACCTTTAAATTCTCTAGGTGTTCCCATAGCTCTTTATCATTTGCTTTCGGCAGTTGAGATAAACGTGAAAGTGTGGCATGAATGCCGACAGAGCTATTATCTAATTGTGGACAGAAATTATCCACAAAACCGCTCAGTAAACGCACAAAGCAACCAAAGCTGTCGGCTTCTGCATGTAGCTAGTTAACAATGGACAAAGAGGAAATAAATTAAACAAGGAAAATACAGAAATTTAGGCAATCACACAATAATATACTGTCCAGTTATTGTCTGAACTCAAGTTATAGAGTTGCCAACTAAAATCTGGTTGAGAATTGAAACCTGCCAAAAGCAACATAAAGAAAAAGCTAAAAGAATAAAATAATCATGAATGTTGAACTTTTAAGAGTAACACTGGTGTTAGAAAACTAATTTTGAAGCAACTTTTGTTTGATAGGAATATAGGATACCAATGGCATCTTACCAATTCCAACAAAACCACAGTAACCTCTCAATTTGTCAATGAGATAATAAGGAAAGAGTATTACCAATCAAAAGCTTCCTTTACTGTTATATTGAATAAATCAATTAATAGTTTGGTTATATTAAGTAGAGAAGTGGTTCAACTCACTGTATTGTCTTCATTGGTATCTGTCCTGAAAACATAATAGAGTGGGGCCAAGACCTCGTTCATCCCTTGCACATAGCCAATTGCAGGATTCATTTTGGCAAATAGCAGTAGTATGTTTCTCATTGCCTCCTACATCCAACGAAATGTACATTCAGTTCTATTATTTCTTCTTTCATTCTGTTGTGTTATTTTTCTTATTCCCTCCTTCCCTCTAACTTTATGGAACTTTAAAATATGTTACCCATGTCAAATATATTACCTGATTCTTTTGGCTTATTGGTGCATTCACTGCAAAGAACTCAATATCTGGATGCGTTCTCTCAAGGTCACGATCGATTTGCTCAGCAATTTCAGCATCCTATCAAAGACATGCATGTGGCTTGTAAGTATCTGAGCATAAGTTTTTATAGATGCTATCAAAAAATGTATATGCCCTCAAGATTTACCTTAAAATATTGGTTCCAAGTGCTCCCATTACGAAGGCTCAAAGGATGATCTTTATAAGTAACTTCATACCCTCTTAGTAACCCATCAGCATGGTTTTCCTTTTCTTCTTTGTTTCTGCATTCAGACTACCTACACCAAGCTAACAATTAAGTACCGAAGCCAAGGACCAGAAGGAAATAAATAAAACTTTGCATCATACATTCAACTAAAGGGACTATAATAATAAAACTTTGAAAAATCATGTAATAATTATCTCCTCAAGGGACTATAATAATATTTTTAAGGATAAAAATTGAAGGTGCTTACAGGACTTGCAAGGAATTCTTCCTTAAGCTGAGTGTATTTTAAGCGGTGTTGAGTTAGTTCATCTTCCCATAAATTACTATTCACTGATAAATAGCCTAGTAGTATCTGCAATTTGAATAAAAAATGCACATTAACTGTTACAGTAAATATCCAACCAGAATTTGATGACTTTACGAGAAAACTCATATGTTATTGGTTCATGTCACTGGCATTAAATAAATTTAAAAAAACAAGAGGAACATGTCAATGAAAAATAAGATTCTTTAATCATTAGAGATAAAAATTTTATTTAAGAAATTAGAGCAGGCTGCGGTCTGAGATGAAACTAATGGCATAATCCTCCCAATAATCATAAACTTTCAGAATATGATTCATGCTAGCTAGAGAAATTAAATGACCCAACAAAATTATTACTCGGTGCAAATTATTAGGGTGATAAACTTGCTCCTATTCCATTCACAAATATTACAAGAAATAAAAAAGCACCTTCATTCCCATCCTTTTAATAAAGATTATGGGTATATTAATTTTGTTAAACCAACCTTCCACAATTTTTTTCTTTTTTTGGTGTGTGTGGAAACCATAGAAAGTTTACTAGAATAAACCTAATGACTCCTCAAACTAATTAATGGTAAAAGATACTAAAATCTGATTCACAGAACCTTCCACACTAAAGGACGCATCTCTTCTCCATGTGGAAGACCTTGGCAAGCAACTTGTTGCAATGCTTCAATGCATATGACTTTTTGCGAGAGCTGCACAATTAGCAAAATGTCAAATCTCTGATCTCTGATTCAAGATCAGTAGCAAATGTCAAAAATAAACCAAAAATCGCACAAAACACCTCAAATTCAAGGTCAGATCTCTGATCTTCAAATCCATCCACAAAATACCGTTCAGATCTGATTGCGCCGAAGGGATAAGTCTCTAGTTCCTGTTGAAGTTGATCCGAAGCATGAGCATGATTGGCCTTCTGATCGGAGAGCTTCTTGAGCATGATTCGGAGAGACATGACGGATTGCATCGCCAAAGCAACTAAACGTAATGTGGATGGTGCGATTTGGTTTCATTGAAAAAGGAGTGAAGGTGGCGGGAGTAAAGCAGAGCGAGAATGGTAGGCTGGTAGGTTTGAACGACAAGTTGGAATTTAACCAGTCTCAGTATGGAGTGGGGAGAGGAGTTGATCTCATTCTCATCTAGCAATGGCTTTGGGCCTCAGATTCCATTCCAGTCAATCATTCTTAAAATATTTGGGCCCAAGGTCCAGCTTTAACATCCATGTGAATGTGATTACTGTTTTCAAAAACCTTTTAACTAAAATGTCTTATTATGTTGTGACTCAAAAGTGAGAAATAACAAGTTTGAAGTTTATTCCTTATTCCGGGAGACTAAAAGTTATGCACCATACAAATTATGGCGCTATAGTATTTTTGAATCATAAAAGTTATGGCACTATCAGCGTTATAGTACGTTATAGTGATGCAATATGGATATAGTGTCATTTTTTTAACTGTTCCGTTATAAAGCGATAAACACTATTTAAATTTTTGATAAAATATGATGAAATAAATTGAATTAAGGAATAACTTAAGTAGAAGTTAACTCATCTAAAGAGATAAGTTAACTTATTGTACAGTATTGGTGTTGTTAATATCATCATCATCATCATCTTTGTCATTGTTGCAATGAGATAGGAGTAGGTCCGATGGGCATCAATTAACTCTAGCACCGTACGATTTGCATTAAATCTGTGCGCACAGAAATTGATACAGACTCGCACAGATTTTGATATGGAGTGCACAAATCTTGATACTGATCGGATGATCATCACACCCATCAAACCAAAGTAGATCCGATGGGCATCGGACCTACTCTGAATTCTGTTGCAATTGTCGTTTATTATTATTTTAATATAGAGTTGTCTACTACTGGCATTGCTACATGAAACAGAAACAGAGTCAATAGAAAAATTAAAGTTACATAGTAATATTGTCACTTGATTTATATTTTCCATCTACTTTTAATTAATTTCTAAATTAAGTAATTCTACTTTGCAATTTTAATTCATTATGTAATTTTTTTTTTTTTCTAAAAACCTTCAGTTGTATTTGTTTTGTCTACACATTAGCATGTTATCTATGTTTAAATTTTTGCCTGGTAAGCATCAACTTAGTTTCTGTCTATATAACCCGTCCTAAAAATGTGCTATGATAACCACAAAATTATAACATCTATAATTTTAAATTTTAAATTAGTTTGTAATTAAAAAGACTTGATAATTGTTTTCAAATACGTCTATAACATATATACTAGTATCGTGCTTGTACGTTGCAATCAAGGGCGGAGGGAAGAAGAGGGAATGGGGTCAATTGACCCCATTTTAAAAAAATGAATTGATGTATGATTTTCTATATAATTTATATTAAAATGGCATGGTATTGTAAAATTGACCTCCATTCTCCATAAATTTTTTTATATGATTGATCCCCATAGTTCGAAATTTTGGCTTTGCCCTGGTTGCAACAGAGACATATTATAATTAAAAAATAATTCTTATACAAAATAACATATTTTCATAAAAAATAGACAATGAAAAGAATAATTATTCAACAATATTAATGAATGATATTAAAATATATTGATTGTTAATCCAAATAATAAAGTTCAATGAAATAAAATCGATTTAGTGCAAATTGAATATAACTATATTATACATCTTGTATATGCCAAATGAATGTTATCTGTCATTCAATGATCTCATTTAAGTAAACATGATTTTATTATCTATTTTAGGTAAACAAATATGAGTGAGGCTATGGTGCTATGCATAGCACCAATGACTAGTGTACTACGGCTCAATATGGTACTTTTTAAAATCCTAACGGTCGATCCGACCGTTCAATGTGATATTCATATGAATATGTACTTGCAAACTAAATTTTATATTTTTTCGCATTTTTTTACTATTTTTTTAGATAGGTAGAAAAATCAGTGTTTTTTGAAAATTCTGGACCATCAAAATTCTACCTATTTGAAAAAATAGTAAAAAAATTTGAAAAAATATAAAATTTAGTTTGCAAGTACATATTCATATGGTTATCACATTGAACGGTCGGATCGACCGTTAGGATTTTAAAAAGTACCATATTGAGCCGTAGTACACTAGCCATCCGTGCTATGCATAGCACCATAGCCTCACTCAACAAATATATATAAATCATAACCTCATAGGGCCAAAATTTTTATTTATAAGTTATAACATTATTTAAAAATAAATAAACCAAAACACCCGAAATCTAGGTTTTTCTAATTCTACCCAGGTCGCACTGGTGATCTGCGGCCCCAAGTACTGGGGGCCGCACAATGCCCCTGCTGCTCCAGGGCCGCCCAGTGGTTCTGCGGCCCCTGTTTCTTTATATTACTGTCCAGAAGAGAGAAATTCATTTCTCATAATCACCAAATCTCTCTCATATACAAGAGCTTATTTGTAAGTTTTTATTGTCTTTATTTTTTAATTTTTCAATAGGTTAATAATTAATTTAGTTAATTTTTAATTTCAGGTTTCTTGTGTATTGCATTCAAAATAACTCTTATGGTATTCATTTATACTGGTGGTGATGTTTTAACAGACCCTAATGGGGTTTATTATAGTACCGGGCCTATTACTGTGATTCCGGTATTGTCGGGTACTGATTATGTGGAAATTAAATTGGGTATTTGTCAGGGTTTGGGATTAGATCAGGGCCAGTATGACCTTAATATTTAGGCCAAAATTAGCATGCCCACTATTTCAGCACAAACCTGGTTCCAACTCTTTCCAGTTCAGAATGATGGAGTCTGGCAGGTATTGTACAACCAAACTATGAGTATTTCTAGGGGTGCATACAAGATAATTGACCTATATGTGAAGGTTACCCGAGTTCGACGTACCAATCCAGTTATGAGGTTAATCCAGGACCGTAGTCATAGGGAGTTTAAGAAAGTGATCTTAGGAAGAAAATGATAGCCCTTATAACAATAACAAGAGCCATAATATGACAACAACAAATAAAATACAACTTATTTTGATTATCTTTCTTTTTATCTTGTTTCCCCGTTAAGCAACATAACAAAAAAGAACCTTCTTCGTGGTGTTATTATTTGTTTAAGAACTTCAAATTCAGTTTCTGACAATCAAATAAGGGAGTTTAAGAAAGTGACTAATTTAGTTTCCATAAATGATAATGTTAAAAATGAAGACATGACCAATCAATTATCAATCAATTCTAAATTCCTTAAATTGCATTTTTTTAAAATGTAAAGAAATCAGGTTCAATCAGAAAATCGAGCATTTGACGATCAAATAAGAGAGTTTATAAAAGTTAAAAAAAAAATAGAGAAAAAGGAGTCGGGCAGTACATGTTTAAATAAATTTAGATTTGTACACCCAAAAAAAAAAAAAAAGATACAAATAATAAAAAATAAAAGAAAAAAGCATACTATTTGATCAGAGGACTAATATTTAATTAGAAATTTCATTTTTAATAATAGCCATTGATGGATCAGGTATCTACTTAATACTTAATAAGTGAAAAAATATATTTTTGAAAAATTAATAGAGACCTAACTTTCAAATTCCATTAACGCGTATGAGTAGAACATTGAATTTCAGCCATCAGCCATCAACCATCAGTCGGTAAGTAGTGTGTGGAGTGTCACTTATTAAGCACTAACCATCTTCTAGTTAAATATCAAATATTAAACTGTTTTACTTTAATATGTATATTAAATATTAACTATTTATTGAAAAAATCTGCATATATGAGTTTGCATTAAAATCCGCATATCATATATGCCGTATGCAGTGGCTTTCCGCATACCGGATAAAAACCACACTTAAAAACATTGCAGCTAATACGGACTTCTTTTCGTTTTTTTTTTTTTTTTTTTGGGCTTTCCCTACTTTATACCGACTACTGGTACAGAAGTGCAGCCAGTTGTAGGATGCAGAGAAGATGCTGATATCAAAAGGCCGAAGTTTGACAAAGGAGCTCAAGGGCCTACTAGGGATCAGACTTCTGGTACTTTGAGATTGTTTTCCCTTTTTTTTATCATCAGATAGAAGATTTTATTTTTTATTTTTTTTAAAAAGGAATCTGCAAGTTTTATGAAAGAAATTTCTTAGTTTTATGTATAAAATATTGGCTGGAAGCCAGAAAGATAAAAAGATCAATTTATTTAACAGAACTTAAGAAGTACCAGTACAATTGGCAAATATCAGTACCCACTAACTGAGGAAATTCACAACCGTAGTTCCCTTGATTTTGACCAAAAAAAGTAATAAAAATAGAAACCAAAATCTTAAAGCACACTTCTCTTTCCATGCATTATATGTTACATTTAAATCTCTCAGCAGCTTAGCATTTCCAGATATCTGTCATTAGTTAAACTGGGAGCAAACCGACCTAATCTCACCAAACGAACCGGTCTTCACGCTGATTGCTCCCATCTTCACCATCGCTTTAGGAAAATCTAAGTTGAACCTCAGCCCCAAAAGCCCCCTTACATTCCCAGCATAGTTGTGCACTATGCTTTTTGTGTTTGAATCGCTCCACAACCTTTGATCCGACTCCAACACGGCATTGCCATCCCTCACATTCTTGAAGTATGAGACATCAAACTTGCTCTCGGTGTCTTTGTCAAGAGCAACACGATCTGATGAGCCTCCGCTCTGGGGACACATAGTTTGCAACTTGCTTAGGAAGGAAGCACTTATAGACGGGTCGGGGTTGCCGGTGGCAGTGAAGTTGAATAGTCGGTACTTAACGAATTGGCAAGCTGTTGTTCCGATGGTATGGGCACCTAAATTTTGATAAATGGTTGTATATGGTTAACTTATTGATCTTAGTAAAGTTTCTTCTGACTTTGGTTTAGGGAAAAGATTTAGAGTATTACCAACTAAGGTGACAAGATCGTGATCCGACAAGCCCTTGTCAGAGAACTTTTGCCTCTGAATATCAACAGAATCCGTCGGGGCAGGGAGAGTCCTTACATCGGATGCAGAGGAGACGGTTCCATCTCTTCTTCCCAGCTCCACAGACCAACTTGGTCCTCCAGTCTAAACAACATACATTTGCATGTGTTTAAATTATACAAATTTTAGAATAATTATGTGAAGATTTTTTTGTTATGACTTCAAAATTCTACAAATTAGAGGTTCAATCTATGGTCTATGTGTCATTTAATTAGAAGATTGAATTTAGTATAAATTATAATCATGCTTGTGTACTTACAGCAGCAACAGCATCTCGTGCAGCTAGCGCAACTATGTCAGCACAAGAGACGACACCAGGGCACAGCGACTCCAGCTGTGACTTAGCATCGTCAATAACATCAAACCCTCTAAGACCGGCATTTGCAAACGCACTTCTCTCTGATGAGGATCCCAATATCAACACAGACGCGTCACATCCCTAAATTCATTTCCATTCAACATACATAAAATTTAACTAAATTAATTATCATTTGAGAAACTTAGGATCGAGGGTATAAGACCTGCACGAAGCAGTCGTGGAAATGCAACCTCAAAAGGCCGGGAGCAATGGTCCGATCATTGTTGAAAGCCTCTTGAACGGAACACCTCACGATGTCTTCGGCCTTGGGACATGTCTTAGAATAAAAACCCTTTTGCAAGGCTTGGCCATCTATGGCTATTAGATAAGCCATGAATAAAAGCATCATTACAGAGTATACAAGAGAAGCCATATTAAATGCCATGTGAAATTTATCAGGTGAAGTGGTATCAATCCTTTAGATTTCTTTTTAGAGAAAGTGAATATGACTAGATGTAGATAATATAAAGATGGAATTACAATTGGGATGTTTATATAGGTGCATTCTTTTGTCATGAATGAGGTATCACGCACTTAATTAATTGCAAACTTTGTGCCTCCAATGTAATTTAACAAGTCTTTCTATTCTATGCTGTCTGATAAGGTACGTGGCAGTAACTAGTGCCAGTAATAATCCTAAATATTATATGTATTTATGCGCTATTATGCACTTAATTGCTAATGATTGAATATTGCTTAATGTAGTGAAAGGAGGGGAAACCAAGACTTTATGAGCCTGGTCTTAGAGCGGAAAAAATAGCACTTTGGAGTCGGCTCCGACACGGAACAGTTACGTGGTGTGATTCGCGTGCCGTTATCAGTTCTCGACAAAAAACACATAACATGCCACAAAAATCAATCGTCTTGGTTGATACGGTATGATAAACAACATGAAATGGCACGAAGACATGCACGACACATTTTTTCCAACATTAGTTCATCACAAAAAAATATTTTTTTAACATCAAATTTTTTTCAACACTGATTCTTCATTTTAAAAGAATCGTTCCACATATTTTGAAAACTTTTCTGAACTTTTTCAATAAAAAAATTTAAATTATAATCAAACGCGACTAACATGATCGGTCACAACACAACTCAGTTACAGCGTGACTCATGTAATGTAACTATTCGCGTACCATGACCGCTCCTCATCATTTTGGTCAAGGCACATTTGCAAATGACCGCCCCCTCATCATAATATTTTGAAAGAAATTCACACACACACATATATATATAGAGGAGGGATCCAATTACACATTTTTTGGTGATACATCATGACACCGTTTTTTATATAGGTTAATTTTGCGATTTCAAAATTCAAACAGTCGATCCGAACCGTTCAACATGATGGTACATTTTTTTTGAATTTTTTTACTATTTATTAAGATGGTTACAAAATCGCTGTTTTTCAATTCTGAAAACAACGATTTTTGTAACCATCTTAATAAATAGCAAAAAAATTCAAAAAAATGTAAAATTTGACCTCCAAGCACATTTTAATATATCCATCATGTTGAACGGTTTGAATCGACTATTTAGACTTTTAAAATAGTAGGTGTCAAAGTGTGTCACCAAAAAAGATGTAATCGGATCCCTCCTCATATATATATATCCAGTTTTAAGTAATTAATAGACGTCTCAATTTATAATTCAAATTCTTAGATGTATACCGGAATGACATGCAAATAAAGCGAAGCACTTTTCCAAGTGGATATTGCACTACGGCCTTCGTTTTTCAAGAAAAGTTTATGAGGCCTCTGTCATTATTTAACTAGAAGATGGTTAGTGCTTAATAAGTGACATTCCACACACTAGTTACCGACTGATGGTTGATGGCCGAAATTTAAGGGGGAATTTCACGTATACCCCTCAAAAACTTCAAAATTACGTATTCCCCCCTCTAAACTTCACATACTCACAAATTTATCCATTTTATTGTCTTTTATATTAAAACTCATTCTAAATTTATAAAATGTCTATTTTACCCTTTATTAAAAACATATAAAACCCATCAGACTCAAATTTGAATCTAAACGGATCATCTACCGTCTGAATTGCTTTTAGATATGTGCGCGCAAGATCGGCACAAATCTTGATGCGAACACACACACATATTGAAGTGACATGCACATATCTTAATGCGATGAGTGCGGATCGAATTGCTTTAAGATCCGTGCGTACTAGATCATCACAAATATTGAAGCGATGCGTGCAGATCGGACGGTAGAGGAACCCTTCAGATTCAAATTTGAGTCTGATGGGCTTTTATAAGCTTTTATAAGCTTTTAATAAAGGGTAAAATGGTATTTTAAAATTTTAGAATGAGTTTTAATATAAAAGACAATAAAATGGGTAAATTTGTGAGTTTTTGAAGTTTAGAGGGGGAAATATGTAATTTCAAAGTTTAGAGGGGGAAATAAGTAATTTTGAAGTTTTTGAAGGGTATACGTGAAATTCCCCCGAAATTTAATGTTCTACTCATATGCGTTAATGGAATTTGAAAGTTAGGCCTCTATTAATTTTTCAAATTTTTTTTTTCTCTTATTAAGTATGTAGATATCATGATCCGTCAACGGCTATGATTAAAAGATGAAATTTCTAATTGAATATCAGTCCTCCGATCAAATAGTATGCATTTTTTCTTTTATGTTTTATTCTTTGTATCATTTTCATATTTTTTACGTGTACAAGTCTAAATTTATTTAAACATGTACTGCCCGACTCCTTTTATTTTATTTTTTTGAAAACTTTTATAAACTCCCTTATTTGATCATTAGATGCTTGATTTTCTGATTGGTTCTGATTTCTTTATATATATTTTAAAATGCAATTTAAGGAATTTAGAATTGATTGATAATTGATTGGTCATGTCTTCAATTTTTAACATTATCATTTATGGAAACTTAAATTAGTCACTTTCTTAAACTCCATTATTTGATTGTTAGAAATTGAATTTGAAATTCTTAAACAAATAATAACACCACAAAGAAGGTTCTTTTTTGTTATATTGCTTAACGGGGAAACAAGATAAAAAGAAAGATCATCAAAATAAGTTGTGTTATTTGTTATTGTCATATTATGGCTCGTGTTATTATTATAAGGGCTATCCTTCTCTCCCTAAGATCACTTTCTTAAACTCCCTATGACTACGGCCCTAGATTAATCTCATAACTAGGTTGGTACGCCGGACTCGGGTAACCTCCACATATAGGTCAATTATCTTGTATACACCCCCAAAAAAACTCATAGTTTGGTTGTACAATACCTGCCAGACTCCATCATTCTAAACTGGAAAGAGTTAAACCAGGTTTGTGCTGAACTAGTAGGCATGCTAATTTTGGCCTGAATATTAAGGTCATACTAGTCCTGATCCAATCCCAAACTCTGACAAAATACCCGATTTAATCTATTATGGCTCGTGTTATTATTATAAGGGCTATCCTTCTCTCCCTAAGATCACTTTCTTAAACTCCCTATGACTACGGCCCTAGATTAATCTCATAACTAGGTTGGTACGCCGGACTCGGGTAACCTCCACATATAGGTCAATTATCTTGTATACACCAAAAAAAAAACTCATAGTTTGGTTGTACAATACCTGCCAGACTCCATCATTCTAAACTGGAAAGAGTTAAACCAGGTTTGTGCTGAACTAGTAAGCATGCTAATTTTGGCCTGAATATTAAGGTCATACTAGTCCTGATCCAATCCCAAACTCTGACAAAATACCCGATTTAATCTCCACATAATCAGTACACGGCAATACCGGTACTATAATAAACCCCATTAGAGCCTGTTAAAACATCACCACCAGTATAAATGAATACCATAAGAGCCATTTTGAATCCAATACACAAAAAACCTAAAATTAAAAATTAACTAAATTAATTATTAACCTATTGAAAAAAAATTAAAAAATAAAGACAAAAAAACTTACATATCAGCTCTTTTCTAAGAGAGAGATTTGGTGATTGTGAGAAATGAATTTCTCTCTCCTGGACAATAATATAAAGAAACAGGAGCCGCAGAACCATTGGGTGGCCCTAGAGCAGCAGGGGCATTGTGCGGCCTCCAGTATTTGGGGCCGCAGATCATCAGTGCGGCTAATTAGAAAAACCTGGATTTCACGGTGTTTTGGTTTTTTTTTAAAATAATGTTATAAATAAAAATTTCGGCCCTATGAGGTTATGATTTATATATATTTGTGTACCTAAAATAGATAATAAAATCATGTTTACTTAAATGAGATCATTGAATGACAAATAACATTCATTTGGCATATACAAGATGTATAATATAGTTACTACTATGATATATTCAATTTGCACTAAATCGATATTATTTCATTGAATACTAATTGACTTTTTATTTATAATTTGGATTAAAAATCAATATATTTTAATATCATTCATTAATATTGTTGAATAATTATTCTTTTCATAGTCTATTTTTTATGAAAATATGTTTTTTTTGTATGATAATTATTTTTTACTTATAATATGTCTCTGTTGCAACCAGGGGCAAAGCCAGAATTTCGAACATATAATTTTTACTTATAATTTTTCTACTTATAACTATGTAACTTTAATATTTCTATTGACTCTGTTTCATGTAGCAATGTCAGTAGTACTAGACAACTCTATATTAAAATAATAATAAACGACAATTGCAACAATAATGACAAAGATGATGATATTAACAACAACAATACTATAAAATAAGTTAACTTATCTCTTTAGATGAGTTTACTTCTTCTTAAGTTATTCCTTAATTCAATTTATTTCATCATATTTTTTCAAAAGTTTAAGTAGTGTTTATCGCTTTATAACGGAACAGCTAAAAAAATAACGCTATGTCCATATTACGTCACTATAGCATACTATAACGCTGATAGTGCCATAACTTCTATGGTCCAAAAACACTACAGTGACGTAACTTTTATGGTGCATAACTTTTAGTCTCCCTAAATGAAGAATAAATTTCAAACTTGTTATTTCTCACTTTTGAGTCACAACATAATAAGACATTTTAGTTAAAAGGTTTTTGAAAACACTAATCACATGGATGTTAAAGCTGGACCTTGGGCCCAAATATTTTAAGAATGATTGACTGGAATGGAATCTGAGGCCCAAAGCCATTGCTAGATGAGAATGAGATCAACTCCTCTCCCCACTCCATACTGAGACTGGTTAAATTCCAACTTGTCGTTCAAACCTACCAGCCTACCATTCTCGCTCTGCTTTACTCCCGCCACCTTCACTCCTTTTTCAATGAAACCAAATCGCACCATCCACATTACGTTTAGTTGCTTTGGCGATGCAATCCGTCATGTCTCTCCGAATCATGCTCAAGAAGCTCTCCGATCAGAAGGCCAATCATGCTCATGCTTCGGATCAACTTCAACAGGAACTAGAGACTTATCCCTTCGGCGCAATCAGATCTGAACGGTATTTTGTGGATGGATTTGAAGATCAGAGATCTGACCTTGAATTTGAGGTGTTTTGTGCGATTTTTGGTTTATTTTTGACATTTGTTACTCATCTTGAATCAGAGATCAGAGATTTGACATTTTGCTAATTGTGCAGCTCTCACAAAAAGTCATATGCATTGAAGCATTGCAACAAGTTGCTTGCCAAGGTCTTCCACATGGAGAAGAGATGCGTCCTTTAGTGTGGAAGGTTCTGTGAATCAGATTTTAGTATCTTTTACCATTAATTAGTTTGAGGAGTCATTAGGTTTATTCTAGTAAACTTTCTATGGTTTCCACACACACCAAAAAAAGAAAAAAATTGTGGAAGGTTGGTTTAACAAAATTAATATACCCATAATCTTTATTAAAAGGATGGGAATGAAGGTGCTTTTTTATTTCTTGTAATATTTGTGAATGGAATAGAAGCAAGTTCATCACCCTAATAATTTGCACCGAGTAATAATTTTGTTGGGTCATTTAATTTCTCTAGCTAGCATGAATCATATTCTGAAAGTTTATGATTATTGGGAGGATTATGCCATTAGTTTCATCTCAGACCGCAGCCTGCTCTAATTTCTTAAATAAAATTTTTGTCTCTAATGATTAAAGAATCTTATTTTTCATTGGCATGTTCCTCTTGTTTTTTTTGTTGTAAATTTATTTAATGCCATTGACATGAACCAATAACAAACTGAGTTTTCTCGTAAAGTCATCAAATTCTGGTTGGATATTTACTGTAACAGTTAATGTGCATTTTTTATTCAAATTGCAGATACTACTAGGCTATTTATCAGTGAATAGTAATTTATGGGAAGATGAACTAACTCAACACCGCTTAAAATACACTCAGCTTAAGGAAGAATTCCTTGCAAGTCCTGTAAGCACCTTCAATTTTTATCCTTAAAAATATTATTATAGTCCCTCGAGGAGATAATTATTACATGATTTTTCAAAGTTTTATTATTATAGTCCCTTTAGTTGAATGTATGATGCAAAGTTTTATTTATTTCCTTCTGGTCCTTGGCTTCGGTACTTAATTGTTAGCTTGGTGTAGGTAGTCTGAATGCAGAAACAAAGAAGAAAAGGAAAACCATGCTGATGGGTTACTAAGAGGGTATGAAGTTACTTATAAAGATCATCCCTTGAGCCTTCGTAATGGGAGCACTTGGAACCAATATTTTCAGGACCGGCCATTTAATGGCCGGTTTGGAAAAAAAATAGGGGCCGGCTATTAAATTGCCGGTTTGAACATTTTTAACAAAACTCAGCTAAGCTAGGTATATAATTTAATTTCTATTTAATGTTAGATATTAATAAAAATGTCGGTGGTTATTGCGATCCTACGAGGCAATGCATGATTGTGATTATAATTAAGCGATATAGAAATCAGTTGCCGTCGAAAGTGATAAATATTCTAAAAATTTTCAGAAAACACAACTAAAAATAAAGTGATATATAGAATAGAATCATAGAATAATTTTGTGGGAGATAGCTGCTCATTCTATTTTCCTTCTAGATGTTATATTACAAGAAAGCTAGAAAAGTGAATAGTTTCCTGTTTGACCCCATAAGTAGACACTTTTAGGCCCTGTTCGGCTGCCGCTGGAAAATTATTGGTCACGTGGGAAAAAAAAAATTTACTCTGAGTGAATTTTTTTTTTCCCACGTGAACAGTAATTTTCAGTTCAAATTTTTTTTTTTCCTGTGCCCATTCCCGATCCCACCCAGGAGCCGAACAGGGCCTTAATTTACACAATACACACAGAGGTGTTTATTATAAAGATACTTTGGTGCAAGGAAACTGAAAGAACCTACTTTAACTCAAATTGATTAGTAATAAGAATTAAGTCGAAAATAATGCTTAAGATAAGACTTGATGGTCTGTAATGTTCATCTTAATTATGATTAAAAAAATCAATCAGTAACTTAGCACGAGGTGCATAATTTTTATAGGGCCCGTGTGGCAAGGGTAAAATAGAGGAATAGAGTGTAAAAGTGGTTCTATTCTCACCGAACAAGGAAAAGAATTGAGTGAAATTGTGTAATTGGGAAAAGTGAAATTGGATTTGAATTTTTGCACTCGATCACCTTCTTTTTACACTTTGGCCCTTTCTCTATTCCTCTGTGAGTCAATTTTATATTCGGTGGAGATGATGGAATAAAGAAATAGATCTTTTTCAAGAGATGAAATTAGCTCATTTTCCAATACTCTCCCATACTTTCACTATTCTATTCTCCCACCGTCAGCCGAACACGATTATAATAGAAGTTATTCCCAATTTCACCTTTTCTCTATTCTTTCACTATTCCACATATAGAAATATGTAAATGATTGACCTTCCGAAACTCCAACACAGTGAATTGGACCAAATATATCACAGCTCCTTTAAAAAGTAAAAATATATAAGCCTCGGATTTCAGTGAATCAGCTAATCATGTTTTAAAATGCGGTCTATGCAGCCGCATATGTGTATTTATACTGAAACCGCATAAAAACTGACTATGCGGACCGCATATTAAGAAATGCAATTCATTTGAAAATTTTATTTATTGAATAACAAAAAGAATCCAAATTCATTCAGATCCGAACAAATTTATTAATAAAATGCAGATCCAGTATTAACCGAATCCAATTCCGAACTCAGATTCGAACTTGTGTACAGTTGGTTGTTCCCCCTGAGTGTTTCAATCTTCTTTTATAGGGGTCCGGATCCCCTAAAGTAACCCAATCTTTGGGTTTTTTTAAAGTAAAGGTTGGAGGTCAAGCCACCCAACTATTTAATACCCCTGT
The DNA here is from genome assembly GCA_025461125.1 of Carex kokanica. Classification (NCBI taxonomy): domain Eukaryota; kingdom Viridiplantae; phylum Streptophyta; class Magnoliopsida; order Poales; family Cyperaceae; genus Carex; species Carex kokanica. Next base: position 405,675 of record JAJGRX010000836.1, on the reverse strand, counting down.
TTAATACAACAAAAGATTTCTCCCATCCGGATTTTGAACTCATGACCTCTCACATAGAGACCATGTGTCTTTGCCACTAGACCAAAGGCTAATTCTCAATCTTTGAATTTTGAATCGAGACCGTCCGATTCGAATTCGTCGCTCGAGATTGTCTCGGGATTCGAGTTCGTCGTTGGGATGTGTGCACTCACTTCGCGTATGGATTTTCGCAGATTCGAATCGGATGGTCTCGATCTAAAACCCAAAAGTTGAGTTACTTCACTGGATCCAAACTCCTTTTATAGTAGGTAGGAGTTTGTAGTTGAAATCATATTGATTGTTTACGAGGTAGGTAAGGAGAAGTTAACGTGGGAAGAGAATGATTGAATTAAAGATTGAACAGGGATGTAGCCATAGCCATCCCCATGCTGTTATTAAGTGCTACGAATACAATGGTCAGAAGTGTTTCCATCTTCTTTTATAAGCTTAATTCGGAGCTCTTTCTTCTTTTTGTTTGGAGAAGTTCAGACTAAAGATTGTATACTGGAACCGGACAGAGCAATGTGTCGTGCCTGTCTCTGTCTTCGTGCCGTTTCATGTCGTTTATCATGCCGCATCGTGACCAAGACGAATGATTTTTGTGGCATGTTATGTGTTTTTTGTCGAGAACTAGTTACGGCATGCGAATCACGCCATGTAACTGAAACACGTGCTGTTCCGTGTCGGAGGCGACTCCAACGTGCTATTTTTTCCGCTCTAAGACCAGGCTCTCAAAGTCTTGTTTTCCCCTCCTTTCACTGTTGGAATTAATTTCAATAATTTACAACATGTATGAGCTTATATGTGATATAAGAGGAGGGATCAAGTTACAACAATTTTGAGTTACAATAATGTTACAACATCCGTTTTTTGCGATTTTAAAGTCCAAATCGTCGATCCAAATCGTTCAACATGATCTCCATAATAAAATGTGCTTCCAGATCAAATTTTACATTTTTTTGAATTTTTTTACTATTTATTACGATGGGTACAAAAACTAGTCAAATTCATACCATTGAATTTTGTACCCATCGTAACAAATAGTAAAAAAATTCAAAAAAATGTAAAATTTGATCTGGAAGCACATTTTATTATGGAGATCATGTTGAACGGTTTGGATCGACGATTCGGACTTTGAAATCGCAAAAAACGGATGTTGTAACATTGTTGTAACTCAAAATTGTTGTAACTTGATCCCTCCTCGTGATATAAATATATATTGAATAATAGACTGTCAAATATCTAATTAGACTTGTTATAAAGTGATCAAATTAAGTATTATTTATCGGGTTCAACATGTGTCATGAGAAGTGAGGCCTTTAATGTGTAGAACGCGTATTAATAACTTTATGATTTAGTGATGGTCTAAATTATATAAAGTTTGGTAGTGCTGGGCTTAGCTAAGCCATGGTGTAAAATGACTTGGTGCTCCACGCCTCATTATTTCCATTTTGAAAATCCAAACGACCGATCCGAACCGCTCAAGTTGTTCTCCATATTGATATGTGCTTGGAGACCAAATTTTACATTTTTTGGAATTTTTTTACTATTTATTAAGCCACTTTGAAAATCACTGATCCGGCGGTCCAGAAATTTTTACTGTTTTTTACTGTTCATAAGGATTTTCAGATTTTCAAAGTGGCTTAATAAATAGTAAAAAAATTCCAAAAAATGTAAAATTTGGTCTCCAAGCACATTTCAATATGGAGAACATGTTGAAAGGTTCGAATCGACTATTTGAACTTTGAAAATGAAGATATGGCGTGGAGTACCAAGTCGTTTTACTCCATGGAGTAGCCTAGTCGGACTCAAGTTTGGTAATAATACAATTATGCTATTGGTCCCTGAAAAACACAATTAAATACGGCAATGTTCTGTAAATAAAAAAATACCCAATAAGACAAGTTCTGAATCAAGACCCGCTAAGGATTCAATAAGATAATGAGCTACAGATCCAATAAGAGAAACAAGATTAATTAAAATGGAAGAGGCGCCTATTCAAATCAACCATATACGGCTCTATATCTCTTTTAATTATAAATGTGTCTATCAATTAAAATATTGGATCTGTTCTCCTCTTGAATACACATAAGAGTTATGGCTCTCTCTCTCTCTACCGAAAATTAAGGGAGATAATATTGAGTGGAAGAGAAGAGGATTTTCAGTATAGAACTTGCGATTCGGGTATCTCTTTTTGTGCAGAACAAAGTGTTGCCGCTGCCGCCTCTCTCGCTCTCTTTATCGGACTTGAGAGAGATTACTTGGAAATCTAAAGGCTTCCGGTGATCAACGGTACTTGTGTCTCTCTGAAAGATCTTAGCTATGGACCAAGGTAACTTAAAATTTCAGATTAGGGTTCACTAGAGAATCATGGCAAATCTAGGGTTTATGAATTGCGGTATGATTTTGCATAAAATAAATCCATCAATTGGTATCAAAACCTACTCTAGTTGAACCGGTTAATTTTGCACAATCAATATCTGTTAAGATTTCAGAAATTAATTATTTCGAAATCAAGGTTTTTCTGATTTTGCCATAACTCTGTTTTGTATCATGGTCAAAATTGATTTCGTAGAAACCGTTATACGAATTTATGATATTTTGTTTGTTTCCGCTGCGCAATTATTTTTGGCCAATTAATTACGGTTTCAAAATAATTTGTAATTTAATTTTGACCATAATCTACAAATAATTATTTTGTTCGTAATTTTCTGATTCAAATGGTATTGACCATTGACCATGGATGAAGAAAATTTTGATTCAAATTGGAATTGACCAATTTTTTTTTGGCTAATCCAATTACGGTTACACAGTTTTATTTCGGCCAAGTACAATCAATTACGGTTATAATTTTACGGCAAGAAAAAAAAAATAATAATGAATTTTGGTATTTCCGTTACTGGCCGAACCAAAACAGAATAATAATTTGGTTAAGCCAAATTTTGATAAATTTTTCCTCTAGATAATATTAAATCACTATGAAGGCTTAAGATTTAGATATATTTTGGAAAATGATTGATAAATGTATCATCTTGCCAGAGTAAGCTCTCATACTGATGTTAATCATTTGCCAATTTATATACAGTGAATATACATATGATGTTTGGTTATTGGACTGGCCTAAAGGAAAGACAATAATCAAGTATTGTATGTGTATACTTGTGGTAATGAATGGGTAATAATCATTAAGTTTTGGATGTAATTAGTTAATCGGCCCAAAGGAAGATTGACTAATTGACATCAAATGGACTGTTATATTCAATTACTACAACTATTTATCTTAGAGTAATAACTGACTCCAAAGAGCACTTATTGTTCGAAGATACTTAGTTGATGGAATATGCCTTATTTTGATTATTTATTTATTATTATTCGGTTATTTGATTCGTTCTTTGTGAATATTTTTCGGCAAAAATTACTAATCTTACAGCCGAGATCAATAGCATTCCGATGCTGACGGGTTCTAATTACAAGGATTGGAAAGATAATCTTGAGATTATCCTTGGGTGCCTTGACCTGGACACAGTGTTGCAGGAGGCCAAACCACCTGTGCCTGTTGAAACTAGTACTGAAAAGGAACAAACCGCACATGCACGGTGGGTTAGGTTAAATCGCTTGTCTCCGGGTCATGCAAAAGATCATTCCTGAAAGTTTTGGGGGTATAAGTTTTATGATCCCACTAACAGAACAATTTTCGAGACAAATACAGTTAAGTTCTTTGAGGATGTTATGGTTCAAGGGGGAAATACAAATCAAATTGTCTTAAAGAGAAATAGGATTCTCTTATACAAGGGGCGCTAACAACGGTACCAATTGTAATAAGAATATCTGGAGACTCATTGGTTCAGGATCGTACAGTGAATGAACCTACAGTGAATGAATCTCCAGAAATGGAAGAGAATCCGGTATAAGACAATGTTGATGTTGAAGAGGAACCTATACCATCTCAAGAACTTCAAGAAACAGTGCCTTTAAGGCGGTCCATCAGAGAAAGAAGAAGCGCAATATTTAAGGATTATGTTGTGTTCCTTCAAGAAAATGAATTTGACATTGGCATGATGGAGAATGACCCTCTCAGTCTCCGTCAGGCTTTAGAAAGTGCAAATTCTCAGAAATGGATCGAGGCTATGAATGAGGAAATGAAGTCAAATGTATGTCAACAAAGTCTGGGATATCGTCCCATTACCTGAAGGTGTGAAGCCTGTTGGTTGAAAATGGATATTTAAGACCAAGAGGGAGTCAGAAGGTAATGTGGAAAGATATAAAGCACGACTTGTTGCTAAGGAATTTACAAAGAAAGAAGACATTGACTTTACGGAAACTTTCTCACCTGTGTCTATGAAAGATTCCTTCAGAATTATCATGGCTTTAGTGGCACATTTTGATCTTGAGTTACACCAGATGGATGTTAAAGACTGAGTTTCTCAATGGCGACATTGATGAATTCATTTATATGGTGCTGATATCTCTCTATTCTGCCTATATTCTGACCCCAATTTACATGTAAACCTGTGCCTAAAAGCCTAAAAGTGTGAACATTTCATTTAAATATCAATAGAATGTGGTACTGCTATGCTTTATTTATTGATTTGCAGGAAACGGGCGAAAACAAGGAAAATTCTGGAGTCGACACACTTCCATACGGCCCGTACACATTTGTGTGCGGACCGTACCTTAACTGCCCAACCACACAGAGAGTTTCACACAAGAGGCTAAATCTCTACAACACAGGCATACGGTCCGTACACATTTGTGTGCGGACCGTACACAGAAAATCTGGAAATCCAGACTGGCGATGGAAACAGATGCCAGCTGGGGAGGTCGAAAAGGAAAGGCTTTAAGACGCGATTTTGGGCATTAAAAGGGGGTATTCCAGATCTAAAAAGGGGGGATCTCAGGCTCTTGGAGAGGAGGAGACTTAGCTTGGAGAAGAAGAAGAGAGGAGAAAAACGAGAGTTTTGCGACGAATCTTCGGATTTCTTCGAGTTTTGTCATGAACTTCTTTATAACATTTTATTTGCTTTGTTTTGTGAACATGCTAAGCTAAATTACTTTGTTTCTAGGGTTATGATGTAGTTTCATGTTTAGTTTTATTCGCTAGCTACTTGGATTTGTGTTGAATGCTTTTGTTTTTACTTGTTGAGTAGTATTTCAATTGCTTGGTTTGTGCTTGCTTGAATTGATTGGTCAACCCGTTAGATGAATGCGCACATCTAGATGTTAGGTTACAAGGCTATGACATTTAAACCAACCGAACTAAGTACATGAGGTAGGTTTGTGAGCCGAAAGGTGAAACCAAGAAGTACCTGAAAGGCGAAACTTTCCTCGAGTCGAAAGACCTTAGATACCTTTAGTAAACCGACAAGTCACTTAGGATAATTAAGCCAACAAGCGAAAGTTGAGGTTTAAGGACCCTAAGAGGGGAGTATTTGAATTCCGTATCGGATTATTAGGCCAACAAGCGACAGCTGCGGTTTAGGAATTTAGGTATGGTCAATAGAAACCCTAAACAAAAGAATCGACACAGAAACAGTAGCTGTTGTATCAACTTGAGGTTCCGTACGGACCGTACATGAAAGTGTGCGGGCCGTACACCTTGGGGCTAAACTGAAACGAAGTCAGAAACCCTGGAAACCCTTTTTATTAATTGAAAACAAATCTAAAAATTTCTTTTACTTCTTTAAATACAATTGTTAATTAGTAGTTTGGTAAAATAACCATAAGTCATCTTTTCTCACTTCTAGAATATTAGTGATTTTTAAGTAGAGTCCGGTAATTATTCTCCGTCCCTGAGGATCGATACCTGATAATACTACGCGACAAGATTGTATATTTGCAATCTGAGTCAAAAGTAGAATCAAGGTTAAAAGGTATAGTTTACTATACTGAAACTTTGTGCATTAACTTTTGGTGCAACAGGTGCAACCACCCAACTTTAAGACTGATGACGAAAACTCAAAGCAGATGGTTTGCAAATTAAAGAAATCCATTTATGGACTCAAGCAAGCGTCTCAATAGTGGTATTTTAAATTTCATCAAGTAATTGTCTCATTTCAATTTGAGCCTAATTTGGTGGACGAATGCATATATCACAAGTTCAGTGGGAGTAAGTTTATGTTTCTGGTTTTATATATTGATGACATATTGCTTGCCAGTAACGATATAAACATGATGCGTGAAACTAAGAAATTTCTTTGTAGGCATTTTGACATGAAAGATCTTGGTGAAGCCTCATATGTGTTAGGCCTTAAAATACAAAGAAATCGAAATAAGGGTATTTTGGGGCTTTCACAAAAGACATATATCGAAAGAATTCTCAAGCGATATAGCATGAAACACTATAAACCAGGAAATATCCCTGTTGCAAAAGGAGACAAATTTAGTCTCAATCAGTGTCCAAAGACAACTCGAGAAATAAAAAATGCACCAGATTCCATATTCTTCAGTAGTAGGAAGTCTGATGTATGCTCAGGTGTGTACGCGTCTGGATATTGCGTACATCATAGAAATGTTAGGCCGGTATCTCAGTAATCCTGGTATGGATCACTGGAAAGCAGCCAAAAGGAGACTTAGGTACTTGCAAAGAACGAAGGATCATATGCTGACATATCGGAGATCAGATAAGCTTGAGGATAGCATGAAGTCAACATCTGGTTATATTTTTATGTTGGCTGGAGGAGCTATTTCTTGGAGGAGTGCAAAGCAAACCATGATTGCTTCTTCTACTATGGCAGTCGAATTCATTGCGTGTTTTGAGGCATCGAACCATGGAATATGGCTAAGGAATTTTGTCACTGGGCTGCGTATTGTGGATACTATTAAGTTGCCACTTAAGATATATTGTGACAATAATTCAGCAGTACTGTATTCCAACAACAACAGAAGCTCGTCGAAATCCAAACATATCGACATTAAGTTTCTTATTGTAAAGGAAAGAATTCAGAGTGGACTTATAAGTATTGAGCTGGTACAGCTTCCATGCTGGCAGATCCACTGACTAAGGGATTGGTAACCAAACAGTTTCACGAGCATATCGCTCACATGGGTATCTATGTTAAAGAGGATTATCAGATTTAGTGGGAGTTTGTATTTTAGTATCATGTTTATGTTTTATATGATATACTCTTACAGATATCATGCAGTTAACTTTTATATGATATTCTGTTATTTGTATGTATCATGCAGTTATTTAGACTTCAGTTATTCAACTTTCAGTTATTTAGTTTATTATGCACTCTGAATTTATGATTGACCTTAAAATCAAATTAAGATAAAGTGACCAAATTGGAGATAGGCATGTGGATCACATTGCATGTAATTCCCAAACTACACATCCCCTTCATGATTCATGTCATTCAGTTATGTTTACACAGTGATTTATGTTGGTTTAGTTTCGATTCATGAAACGAATACTGCTTAAGTCCTTGTGAATATGATTGATGGACGGAATTGGTTGATGACGCAAAAGGCTATGACAATACAGTTTGAGTACTCAATTCGGTTTTATCAATATATATATTATTTGGATATACATATAGCCCAAGTGGGAGATTGTTGGAATTAATTTCAATTAATTACAACATATATGGGCTTATATGTGATATAAATATATATTGAATAATGATAAGCCTCAATTATATATACTTTTGATTAAGGTTTAACCTAAAAAACTAAGCCAATTTTATTGTATTTTAGTGTAATTTTGTGTTAAAATATGCCAAGAATCAAGTTACTGTCAAAGTCTATTTAAATTACAGGAAATGGAGCAAATTGTAGATCTTCTCGCAAGCTTTCCGAAAAGTGGTAGAACACTGAAAACGGAGTTACGGATCATGATCTATGCCCGTTTGAAGTTCAGTTTCACAGAAATCCAGAGAGTTTTGCGGCCTGTACAAGAATTTCGTGCGGGTCGCACAACGGGTCGCACAGAATTACAGCTGCCGACATACAGTTCGTATTTTGGCCATATCTTGGACATACGAACTCCGATTTGGGTGAATCAAAGCTTGACAGAACCAGGACAAAAAGATCTACAACTTTCATGAAGGAAACAAATCTAAATTCGGAATGTATAATTTTGTGCAGCCACACCAATGGCCGCACCAGCCTAGATTTGGACAGATTTTATTACCAACTTCGCCCGATTCACTTCCAGATCTTGTTTACTTGCTCCCAAAGTTACAAAAATGGCTATAGATTGGCAGGGAGGAGCAAGAGAAGACATCTTTCATCTTGGTTTTATTTCCACAAAGTTCTTCATTTTTATTCCTCTTCTCCAAAAATCAAAGGCGATTGGATTGAAGGATTTCGGGCAAGCAACACTGAATAAAAGGGGCAGCACACTAGGAGATTGGTGTATTCTTATCTCTTATTTATTTTCCTAGGTTTTATCATGTTTTCTCTTTATTTTCTCTTTATTTTCTCTTGAATGTTAGTTCACCCATGAGAGGCTAGATTTCCTCTCTAGGGGCTTAGGCTTTATCATGAACTTGTATTAGATTCTAACTTACTTGGATGATATTTCTATATGATGATTGTTTGTTGATTGATTGGTCTTGTTAATTTTATAATTCATGTGCTTAAGTAATTTGTGGTTTGTTAATTAGTGTCCCGCTTAGGTTTAACCAACTTAAGGTGTTAGGATCAAAGAATTGATAGAACCAAATTACTTGCATGAATAACTCTAGGATTGAGATTAGAAATGACCAAATCTATTTCTTAGTCCGGAACCACAAGAACAATGGTTGAATTGAGGTGAAGGACTTAATCGTGAAGCCTCATATTCGATTGGGACTCCTAAAATTGAACCGAATTTTGGTGTGAAGAACTTAATCGTGAAGTGTCGATATTTGGGAATAAATTAGGCTAACCATGTGCTTATGATCTAGATAGCTAGGGTGAAGGACTTAATCGTGAAGTCCGAACTATTTAGATACATCATTAATTCACGAAAGTGACCCTTCTTGACATGTTAGGTTTAGAAATCCCAATTTTACAAACATAAATTTAGAAACCAAGTAAGTGTGAATTTGATCAAGTGATTGTGTGCCGATAGCTCTTAGATTCCATCTCCTTGATTACCAATCATTTTTAATTGTTTATTTATAATTGTTTTGTTTAAATTCAACTCCAATTCGGGTATTGAACCCACAATTTCAGTTTTACAACAAACCCCCCCATTTACTTTATTTGAATTATTTTAGAATTAATTAGTTTAGTAGAAATTAATTTTACAAGGATAGGTTGTATGCTTGCAACCAATCTATCATTGTGTATTAATGTTTTATAAATTTAAAGTGAAAGGTGTATTACAAATTGATCCATAATCCAATACCAAAAATACACATCAAATAATAGACTGTCAAATATCTAATTAAACCCGTTATGAAGTGATCAAATTAAGTATTATTTATCGGATTCAATATGTGTCATGAGAAGTGGGGCCTTTAATGTGTAGAACGCGTATTAATAACTTTATGATTTAGTGATGGTCTAAATTATATAAAGTTTGGTAATAATACAATTATGCTATTGGTCCCTGGAGAACACAATTAAATACGGCAATGTTATGTAAATAAGGAAATATCCAATAAGACAAGTTCTGAATCAAGACCCGCTAAGGATCCAATAAGATAATGGGCTACAGATCCAATAAGAAAAACAAGATTAATTAATTAATTAATTGATTAATTAATTAATTAAATCATTAATTAAAATGGGAGAGGCGCCTATTCAAATCAACCATATACGGCTCTATATCTCTTTTAATTATAAAGGTGTCTATCAATTAAAATATTGGATCTGTTCTCCTCTTGAATACACAGAAGAGTTATGGCTCTCTCTCTACTGAAAATTAATAGAGATAGAATATTGAGTGGAAGAGAAGATGATTTTCAATATAGAACTTGTGATTCGGGTATCTCTCTTTGTGCAGAACAAAGTGTTACCGCTGCCGCTTCTCTCGCTCCCTCCATCGGACTTGAGAGGGATTACTTGAAAATCTAAAGGCTTCCGGTGATCAACGGTGCTTGTGTCTCTTTGGAAGATCATGGTTATGGACCAAGATAACTTAAAATTTCATATTATAGTTCATTAGAGGATCATGGCAAATCTAAAGTTTATGAATTGCAGTATGATTTTGCATGAAATAAATCCATCATTCACTACATTAAGCAATATTCAATCATTAGCAATTAACTACATTAAGCAATATTCAATCATTAGCAATTAACTGCATAATAACGCATAAATACATATAATATTTAGGATTATTACTGGCACTAGTTACTGCCACGTACCTTATCAGATAGCATAGAATAGAAAGACTTGTTAAATTACATTGGAGGCACAAAGTTTGCAATTAAGTGCGTGATTTTTTTTTTAATTAAAAGGCTGAAGGCCATTTCATTGAAAAAAAGTTAATTTACACCCTGCATACTGTTTTAGCACCTTATAGCACCAACATAAAAGACTAAAAGTAATAAAAGACTCTAACAGTAATAGTACAAGACAGATGTATCTCTTCTAGATTCAACCACAAAACATAAAGGACCAAAAGCAGCTTATTAACTACCATAAGCATAAAGTGCGTGATACCTCATTCATGACACAAGATTGCACCTATAAACATCCCAATTGTAATTCCATCTTCATAGTACCTACGTCTAGTCCCATATTCACTTTCTCTAAAAAGAAATCTAAAGGATTGGTACTTCACCTGATAAATTTCACCTGGCATTTAATATGGCTTCTCTTGTATACTCTGTAATGATGCTTTTATTCATGGCTTATCAAATAGTCATAGATGTCCAAGCCTTGCAAAAGGGTTTTTATTCTAAGACATGTCCCAAGGCCGAAGACATCGTGAGGTCTTCCGTTCAAGAGGCTATCAACAATGATCCAACCATTGCTCCCGCCCTTTTGAGGTTGCATTTCCACGACTGCTTCGTGCAGGTCTTATTCCCTCGATCCTAAGTATCTAAAATGATAATTAATATAGTTAAATTTTATGTATGTTGAATGGAAATGAATTTAGGGATGTGACGCGTCTGTGTTGATATTGGGACCCAAATCAGAGAGAACTGCGTTTGCAAATGTCGGTCTTAGAGGGTTTCATGTTATTGACGATGCTAAGTCACAGCTGGAGTCGCTGTGCCCTGGCGTCGTCTCTTGTGCTGACATAGTTGCGCTAGCCGCACGAGATGCTGTTGCTGCTGTAAGTACACAAGCATGATTATAATTTATACTAAATTCAATCTTCTAATTAAATGACACATAGACCATAGATTGAACCTCTAATTTGTAGAATTTTGAAGTCATAACAAAAAAATCTCCACATAATTATTCTAAAATTTGTATAATTTAAACACATGCAAATGTATGTTGTTTAGACTGGAGGACCAAGTTGGTCTGTGGAGCTGGGAAGAAGAGATGGAACCGTCTCCTCTGCATCCGATGTAAGGACTCTCCCTGCCCCGACGGATTCTGTTGATATTCAGAGGCAAAAGTTCTCTGACAAGGGCTTGTCGGATCACGATCTCGTCACCTTAGTTGGTAATACTCTAAATCTTTTCCCTAAACCAAAGTCAGAAGAAACTTTACTAAGATCAATAAGTTAACCATATACAACCATTTATCAAAATTTAGGTGCCCATACCATCGGAACAACAGCTTGCCAATTCGTTAAGTACCGACTATTCAACTTCACGGCCACCGGCAACCCCGACCCGTCTATAAGTCCTTCCTTCCTAAGCAAGTTGCAAGCTATGTGTCCCCAGAGAAGAGGCTCATTACATCGTGTTGCTCTTGACAAAGACACCGAGAGCAAGTTTGATGTCTCATACTTCAAGAATGTGAGGGATGGCAATGCCGTGTTGCAGTCGGATCAAAGGTTGTGGAGCGATTCAAACACAAAAGGCATAGTCGAAAACTATGCTGGGAATGTAAGGGGGCTTTTGGGGCTGAGGTTCAACTTAGAATTTCCTAAAGCGATGGTGAAGATGGGCGCAATAGGTGTGAAGACCGGTTCGTATGGTAAGATTAGGTCGGTTTGCTCCCGGTTTAAATAGTGACAGATACCTGGCAATGCTAAGTTGCTGAGAGATTTAACTGTAACATATAATGCATGGAAAGAGAAGTGTTCTTTAAGATTTTGGTTTCTATTTTTATTATTTTTTTTGGTCAAAATCAAGGGAACTACGGTTGTGAATTTCCTCAGTTAGTGGGTACTGAAATTTGCCAATTGTACTGGTACTTCTTAAGTTCTGTTAAATAAATTGATCTTTTTATCTTTCTGGCTTCCAGCCAATATTTTATACATAAAACTAAGAAATTTCTTTCAAAAAGCTTGCAGATTCCTTTAAAGATATATATATATATATATATATATCTTCTATCTGATGATAAAAAAAAGGGAAAACAATCTCAAAGTACCAGAAGTCTGATCCCTAGTAGACCCTTGAGCTCCTTTGTCAAACTTCGGCCTTTTGATATCAGCATCTTCTCCGCATCCTACAACTGGCTGCACTTCTGTACCAGTAGTCAGTATAAAGTAGGGAAAGCCCAAAAAAAAAAAAAAAGCGAAAAGAAGTCCGTATTAGCTGCAATGTTTTTAAATGTGGTTTTCATCCGGTATGCGGAAAGTCACTGCATACGACATATATGATATGCGGATTTTAATGCAAACTCATATATGCGGATTTTTTCAATAAATATTTAATATTTAATATGCATATTAAAGTAAAACAGTTTAATATTTGATACATCTAATGTGTTTGTGAGGATTAGATAAAAACAGATTTTTTTCATTACCTTAATTAAAGGTTTTCTGGGTACAGTTTGGAGAGTTTAATCATATTTCATATAAAAACATATTACCAATTTCGGCCCATTTGAGCGACGTCAGTTTGAGCAGCGCATTTGAATGGCTCTGTCCGGTTCCAGTATACAATCTTTAGTCTGAACTTCTCCAAACAAAAAGAAGAAAGAGCTCCGAATTAAGCCTATAAAAGAAGATGGAAACACTTCTGACCATTGTATTCGTAGCACTTAATAACAGCATGGGGATGGCTATGGCTACATCCCTGTTCAATCTTGGTCTCTCTCCCGCGTTGATTTGTTTTCCTCTTTAATTCAATCATTCTCTTCCCACATTAACTTCTCCTGACCTACCTCATAAACAATCAATACGATTTCAACTGCAAACTCCTTCTACCTACTATACTAAATTCCTTTTTACACTACTTTGCTCCTCACTGCCAATTTGCTATACCTCTCCAATTCTATTATCTCTACCCCACCCCACACACACCAAAACACCTGACCCAATGGCGATGCAACCATTCCCCATGCGTACCAACATAGTGGACAGAGGTTGTGTATATCTCGACCACTACGACCCCACCCACCAACAAATGGCGGCTGACCTAGACAGGTCTATACTAGTCTCAGAAGTCGGCCGCAACCTCAATGGGGCCGGCACTGTCTCAGACGTCCGAGGCTTTCTCTCAAGAGTATTTGGAGGGAACGATCTGACCTACCCGTATCTTAAGTACACTAAGAATTCTTATATTGTGCAACTACCAGGCGACCTAAACAAAAACGAAGTAGTGCAAGCAGCCTAACAATGGGGAGAGCTCACAGACTGGAGGTTTCACCACTGGAGTGCTGACGAGGAATGAAGCTATATACCCCAGAGATTTCAAGTTTGGCTGGAAATACTAAATTTCCCTCTGGATTTCTGGTGTAAATGATCCAAGGCGAACATGTCTCAAGCTTTGGATAACCTGTCATGACCCAAGGCGAATATCCCCGACGGTGGACATCCCGTATAGCAACCGATACAAAAAATGCTATATCCATGTCCTCAGATGGGAATACAATGGATTCATCCCAGAGGAAGCCATTTACACGGTTAGAGAATAGAGACTCATGGGGGTACATTTTAGAAGTAATCTCCGAGAGTTGGCACGCCAATCCCTCCTACACGCTCACGATAAATTGCTCAACTTCTATGCTCGAGGTGGCTACAACACCCCTCCCTCTTCACCAAATTAACTCAGACCAGTCGGAAGGGAATACTATCCAGAAGGTCACAGGAAATCCAACGGATACACACTCATAGGTAGACCACACCTTGGACTGTCACAAATGATCACATAATCAAGAAAGGCTAAGGGTGGGATCTCATCCACTTCACGTCAGCCTAGCCAGGAAAAGCACTGTAAAAGCAAACCTGACGCAAGGCGAGAGAGCTGGTTCTGGAACTAAAGTGTATTCTCAAGCTGGGGCGACAAAAGTGACCATTAATGTAGGCAAATTTACCATTTTGGAAAGATGTCTTCATTTAACGGTCAATGACAATAGTGAACAATACAAACACTGTCATGGCAAGACTGGAGGAGACATAGATGACTGCAACATAAAGGTAGGGAGCATTTCGGTGATAAAAATGAGCTGGAAGTCAGAAAACAGAGTTGATAAGAAAGCAAGCTGGACTTTACCCGAAAATAACCTCAAAGAGCAGGGTGCAACAAAAAGTCCTATTAATATTGGCACCCATCTACTGTGAATTGAGGCCACCAACACGGCCAATATCGAACGAGTTGGCTGAAAGAAAAGAATAAATATCACCCCTACAACCCAATTAACTTTTCTGAATGAGCCACCGACCAACCTGATACCACATTAAAGCTAATTGACCCAACAAATCAAAAAACAAAAGCAAGCCAGCAAGTAGAGTGGGAAAAATGGCACAGCAGAGCCGGCTCCGTCACGGAATGGCATGACACGCGTGTCGGTTATGTGCCGTGACTCGTGTGTCCCGTGCCGTGACTATTCACGTGGCGTGACTAATTGTTGGCAAAGAAGACACGGCACGGCACGGAACACGGAACACGGAACACGGAACGGCACGGCACGGAACACAGCACAGCACGGCACGGTAGACATGGAAGATATGCCAGTCACGGCAGTCACGATTTGACGTGCGACGTGCGATGGTACGAACGCAGAAGGGATTGGACATATTTTTTTTACGGATTTGACAATTCATTATTTTAATTTTTTACGGAAAGGGTACGAGCGCAGAAGACAATTCATTATTCCAATCTCCATCGATGCAGAGACCTTTGGTCTCCAACTCTCCACACTCTTCCCTACTTCAATAGTTTGCTTCACCAATCACCATACTCATTTTCTCAAAAACTCTTCTCAATCATCTCTTTCTCGCAATCTCACAGAAATTGTTGTGCAACAGTGCAAGCACGGAAAAGCTTCTCTTTGTTTTTTTTGGCAAATTAAAGGTCAGAATTTTTTTTTATTTCAATTTTGTTTTAAGAAAACAATTCAATATGCATGTCGGCATGGGAAAATAGAAGAAAGTCCTTGAAATAATTATTATGTAGTTTTTTTGTGATTCTTTTGCATTTAAGCTATTTTTGGTGGTATATATTTTATACTTTTGAGTTCAAACTGCAAATAAAATAGGGAAAAATTAGTAGAAAGTCCCCAAAAAATTAAATAATTGTTATGTATGAATTTCTAAGTGTAGGAGACACTTGTGTAATTTTCTGTGATTGTTTGTGCATTTAAGCTATTTTAGTGGTATTTTGAGTTCAAACCACAAATAAAATAGGTAAAAACAGCAGAACACCCAAAATATGCAATTATTGTTCTGCAACTATTTGTGAGTACTTTAGAAGACAGCATATTAGTTTTATGTGATTATTTGTGCATTTAAGCTATTTTTGGTGGTATTTTGAGTTCAAATCGCAAATAAAATTGGGAATAATTATAGAAAGTCTCAAAAAATGAAATAATTGATCTATAATTGTTCTGTAAATATTTATATGCAGGTTTTCTAAAATTTCCATCAACTTATTTTCCTATATAACAGAATTATGGATCCAAATCAAACTTGGATTGACCTTGTCAATGCCACTGGCCATGAGTTGAATGATCCGAACTATGTTGATCCGGTTGTGGGTGGTGCCGGCTTGAACCTATCAAGTGGTCTTCCGCCGCGAGCCCCGCACTTGGGAGATGTTCCAGTCACACCGATGTCGGGATCTTCTCATTATTCTTCAACCATGGCCTCCACAACAACACAGGTAGTTGGAGGAACCAACGAAACAACTAACAGCCTGTCAAGAAGCCTATAATCATTAGAGAGCACACAGATGAATGCTAGTCAATCTTTAAAGAGGTAAAAGATGCACAAAATGTTACTGTAGGAGATATTTGCTTAATATGCAAAAAAGAGTACAAGTACAAGGGTGGTATCGGAACTGGTACATTTATCAAACATAAGGCCATGCATGACAAAAAAAAGGTGAATATGTGACCAATGAAAATGGAACCTAAATGGTGCAAACCCAACTGGGTGTTGGCGGAGGGTACTTTAGGTACGATCATGATAAGGTTAGAAAGGGTTTAATCAAATATTGTGTGCGGTCAGAAAAACTTTTGTCAATGGCAGTTGACCTATTTTTTGAAGAATTCATCCGGGATTGCTTGCACCCCCAGTACAAGAAATCTTATAAAAAAAAGGTAAGGGGTGATTTGATGAACGAATTCTGGATCAAACGAGCTGAACTTTACGATGAATTAAAGGAGGCCAAACATAAGGTAGCTGTAACGTCTGACATATGGACGGCAGGGAAGCATAATTTAGCGTATTGTTCTGTGACCGCTCATTGGATTTCAGAGGATACCAATATCGGGTGCTGGATTTTGAACAAAAGAATCCTTGCTTTTTGGGTCCTGGATTATCCCTATGACGCACGATCAATTTTTGAATACATTTTGAGTGTATCGGATGAATATAACATACGTGACAAGGTATTTGCAATGGCGTTTGATAACGCAGCCAACAACAACGCAGCACTTCGGCTTTTAGCCAATACTCTCCAACCGATATGTGACGGGATTTTTTTTCACACGAAATGTGCCTGCCACATTCTAAACTTAATGGTCCATGCGGGCTTTAAGCCTGAACCAATTGAGAAACTACTTCACGAGTACAGCAAGGCGCTTAGATTTTTCGATTTGAGTGTGAAGAAAAAGCAGAGCTTTGCAACCGTATGAATGTCCCTATGGTTAAGATTCCTTGGGATGTCGATATTCGTTGGAACTCGACTTATCAACTTTTAAAGAAAACACTACACCTAAAACCAGCTATTGATCAACACCTGAGTAATAGTATGGCAAGCCAGGAATTTCAACTCACATTCGAGGAGTGGCAGTCGCTAGAGCATATGATTCCCTTCTTAGAAAGTTTCTATGTAGCAACAGTACGGTTGTCTGCCAGCTACACACCCACAGCAAGCACTCTATTAGAGGAGCTTGTCACCATTTCTGACTGGTATGCCATGCAAATATCGACTTTGCGTGACAACAACATTTTGTGCCTTGCATTGCAACTGATACGTGACAAATTTCTCAAGTATTGGCAAGATGTCCCCAAACTCATGATTATTGCAAGTTGCCTTGACCCGAGGTTAGTGCTATAATAAATTTTAAGACTGAATTTTAAAATAAGAAATAACTAGCTTATTTTACTCCTATATGATTTTTATCTGATCCAGATAGAAAGTACATACAACAGCTGACTTACTCACCACAATGAAGAAAAACTTTGGATTGGATGTTAACAATGTGCACAAGGAAGTGAAGTGTCTATTTGAAAATGTGTACAAAGTCTAAGACCAACAATATCAGGAGGTTTGTATCAATTTGTAATTATTAAAAAAAAAATTTAGGAAACGTAGGGGTACTCCAGCCCCTATTGGATATATATTGATTGAAGTTGATAAGAGTTGTAACTTACATAATTAGTAGATGCTCATAACAGATAAGCTAATTTAAAATAATTGAAATGAAACAAAAAATCATCAAAAACAACAGTGGCCTAAGAGGCTTGATTTATCTTCATGTACCAGTTGGGCAGCACTTTTTGTCTTGTACCAGTGGCCTAAGAGGCTTAAGAGGCTTCATGTACCAGTGGCCTAAGAGGCTTGATTTGTCTTGTACCAGTCAAGCTTGATTTTTCTTATGAAAGCTGCAAAAAAAAAAAATTTAAGTTCAGGCTAGGGCAGCACATGGGAATTTAGGTGTGTCTCAAGCTTCCAATCCGGCAGGAAGAGGTAGAAGTGTGGTTTCTCGTGTCCGAAACATCCTCAGCAAATAGGGCAACGCACCTTCATCATCATCCCAACAAGTGAACAATTCGGAGATTCAAGTTTACACATCCTCTATTTCTAGCTATGTGAATGTCAATCTCGACGATGAAAATTTTGATATTCTGCAATTCTGGAACCAAGCCAAGGCCATGTTTCCTATTCTGGCATCCATTGCTCAAGATGTTTTTGCCGCTCCGGTCTCCACAGTAGCTTCTGAATCATCTTTCAGCGCGGCCATTAGAGTTCTAACCAACAAACGGACAAGATTGGGAACAGCTACATTCGAGGCCCTTGTACTACTGAAGGATTGGTACGATGCAAAGACGAGGCTTCAGGACAGGTCATGGATGCACATGCCGTCAGAATTAAGAGAAGAAGCCAACACTTCGCATGCTGGTCCAAGCCAGCAGGTGCAGGAACTTGACCAATCTCACAAAGAACAACAACAATATGGATACAACCCGTATATGGAAAATTATGAAGAATACGGATTCCCTGTGAACAATCAAAGTTGGGATTACTAGCACTACAATTTCTAATTCTTTTTGGCATTAAAGCAGGCAAATGGATTGCGCCCGCTTAGCATTACCAAATTGAAGACACGCTCTTTAATTAGTAACTTAGTTTCCTTTATATTTATGTTTTAGACTTCTGTTTTATTTGGATGTTGTAATATGAACACTGGTTTATTTGAATGCTATGAAATGCCCGTACGCTAGGGCTTACTTTTTGTTTGCCATTAAATGCCCGTAGGTTAGGGCTTATTATATAATTGCCTTCCTATAAGGTATAATTTTATTTTAATTAAAATATTCACATTTAATTTTCAATTAAAATATTTGAATTTCAAGATTAATATTTTGTAAATACACTAACATGTTTTCAGGACACTTTCACCACATTTAAAAAAAAAATTGTATTATTTTTCCAAACAATTATTCTAAATTCTGGACAAAAAAAAATGTTTTTAGCATCAATATTTTTCAACATTAATTCTTCATTTTAAATTTTAAAGAATCGTTTCATATTTTTTTTAAATGTTAAATGCGATCAAATGTGACTAACGCACTTTTGGTCACGGCACGACTTAGTCACGGCACACAAGTCACGCCGTGACTCGCGTGCCGTGATCACCCCTCATAATTTTTGTCACGGCATGGCACAGCATGCGAAAAATTTACTTGGTCACGGCACAGCACGTCACCAAAGTCACGGTGTGTTAGTCACGGCACGGCATGGCACGGCATGTGACCAAAGTCACAGCGTGTTAGTCACGGCATGACACAGCACGGAACGTGACCAAAGTCACGGCACGGCACGTTTTTCCCACTCTACCAGCAGGTCACTACCCTCCCACCCAACACTCCACATAAAAACATACCCCACAAGCAGCCACGACATCTCTAAGCTCCACACAAACAAAACTCCCAAAAAACCCAGTTAACAGCAAACAATAGTCACTAGTACACATGGAAGGAACTGATGATGAACTTATCGCTCGATTCTCTACGCTAGCATCCAGTAGCACCCAAATCGCACCAATACAACTACCGCAGACAGCGGTTAGCAGCCTTGATTGGACCAAATGCGCACTGGCACGGGGAGTAGCTGACAGAATATCAGTGCAACAGCAGCTTGCATCCACGATGCTCAAGGCATAGGGTGCGCACTCACAGACTACTTTCTCAACTCTATCAAGAAACATGTACCTAGTGGAATTTATCTCAGAAAACGAGCTCCTGAGGATAATGAATTGAGGAGTTTGGTCATATCGCGGTGATACGGTCATCCTACAACAGGTACAACAACAAGTTGATTTTGCCAACCCAGCCGTCACAAAAATGGAAGTATGGACACAGTGGCATAACATCCCTGCAGGATCGATCAAGAAAGAAGGAATTCTCTTGCTTGCCCACGACCTTGGAACTCCAATCTCAGAGGTATCTGACTTTTTTTTTTGGTAGACGCACCTACAGTCGCATTAAAATTCTAATCCTAATCGATCAAGCTCTAAAAGATCGATTAGAGTTCAACCACCCCGTGCTAGGCCCACTCACAATCCTCTTGGTGTATGAGAAATTAAATAACATTTGTCTCTTCTGCACTAAACTCGTCCACAACCCATCAAACTGTGTTGACAAAATTAGACTTAAGAGACTCAAATTGGACCCTAGGTACCGAGACCGACCAGAGATGATTACCATAACAGATCTCAAAGTCGGTCCCTGGATAAATGAGATGAGCCTCCTACCAACTCAACCACGACTGCTAAAAGACACAAACCCAACCCCGCAAACACGGCCCCGATAATGGGCCCAAATACACACCCAACTGGCCTAATGAGAAACCACAACAATGGCCCACCAAACCATTATGGACCCATGCAGTTCGGTCTACCAACAGGCCTTGACAGCGGGCCCCAAAATCCACCCCAACAAAATGAACTACACAGTATGCCTTGATCGGGCAATACAACGCTGAGGTGGATCTCAATCCCATAATCCAACCTGAGAGGAACAGTAACCTTGACTCAACAGGATACTGATATCTCTCTTTCGCTGCAAAGCGCTGCTATCTCCGATTATGATCAGAATTCGTAGGTTAGCAAAAAAAGAAGTATGGGGACGAGCTATGTGTCATCTCCAAAACAGCAATGAATACCTTCTCATGGAATTGCCGTGGGGCCGGGGACACAAGAATTCCTGGCACATTCCCTCATAGCGACACGGTCTAAGATAGCTTTTATTTGTGAAACCAAGTGTTCAGAAAAAAATTCCAAAAAATAATAATGCAACAGATTCATTTGCAAAACTATTCAATAGTCCCATCGAGGGGAAGGTCGAGTGGTTTGTGGTTATTGTGGGATCAAGACATAGACCTCACGGTGGTCAGGAAATCAAGGTACTTCATACATGCAAAAATAAAACAGAGAGGAAAACAACCATGGAATATAATTGGTGTCTATGGTGATGCATCACACAAATACAATAATGCTATTTGGCAAGATATAAAGGGAATTTTGCAAAATAATGACACTGTTTGTATTTTGGGTGATTTCAACGCAATAGTAAATCAGAAAGAGGTGGGTGGAAAGCAAGTTCTAAATGAAAACAGTAGACAATTTAGAAGGATCATTTTGGATGGAGGCCTAATCGATCTCGGCTTCAAAAGCTCGGCCTACACATGGACAAACAAGCAACAAACCTCATCGGCCATCTTTGAGAGGCTCGATCGGGTTTTGGCAACCCTAAAGTGGTCCATTTGTTCCCAAAAGCCTATGTCACGCATCTACCGCAAATACACAGCGACCACATGCCAATTCTACTACGCCCTCAACCATGCACATCAGTAGCACATGCTTTCAAGTTTGAGAACTGGTGGGCAGAGCAAGAAGAATTCCAAGCTGTGTGCATACAAAACTGGCCACAAGAAACAACCATGTCTTGGGCGGCCAAAATGAAACAACTAAAAGCTGGGATCAAGTCCTGGGCAGCTAGTTTACTTACCCCCACAAAGAAAACTATAGGAAACGCATCACAAAATCCAACAACACCAAATGCTCCATCCGCTACAACAGCAGCCTAGCTCTGAACAACAACTACAAGAGGATATAGCAAGGCCGAAGATGAACTTCAAGCTTGCTGGCGTCAAAGATCACGCATTTAATGGTACCTAGAAAGAGACCGCAACACCGCCTTCTTCCAAGCCATAGCAACAAATCGGCAGAGATGGAAACTAATAACACATGTTCAAAACCTGCAAGGCAACATGGTAATGCAAGACAACGAGATAAGGCAGGTTTTTGTGCACTATTATAAGGATCTCTTCTGCCCTCAAAATGCAGATATTGAACCAGGCCTTATGGAATACCTTCGAAGGAGTGCTAGTCTGCAAGTACAAATGATCCCCATACAAGCAGCATCAGCACTGGAAAGAACACCAATCTTGGAAGAAGTAAGGCAGACACTCTTCAGCATGGGACCCGACAAAGCACCGGGCTCCGATGGGGTAACGGCAAGATTCTTGCAAGAAAGATGGAATATTTTCAGTTATGATATAACCCATGCTATACAGGAAGTTTTTCGTACAAGGGAAACACCAACCGAATAGCTTGCAAGTCAAGTCATTTTGATCCCAAAAAAATGATGATCCGTCAACACCGAAGGATTACTAGCCAATAACTTTAGGAAATGTTATCTACAGGTTATTGATGAAGCTTATTACTGCAAGGTTGCAACCACTCATGGGAAATATAATATCCAAAAACCAAACAATATTTTTGAAAGGAAGGAATATTGCTGATAACACATTATTGATGCGAGAGGTACTCCACTCCTTCAATTCATCAAATTTCAACAAAAAACCTTCCTTTTAAAAGCCGACATCAATAAAGCTTTCGATACAGTGAGATGGCACTTTATACTAGAAGTTATGCAAGCAACGAACTTCCCGTAAAAACTGATCACAATAATCATGTCAACCATGGCACGAAGCCGGGTGACGGTCCTTGTTAACGGATCCGGGGATGGTTTTTTTGTACCGACACAGGGATTAAGGCAAGGGTGTCCATTATCCCCGTATCTATTCATCCTTGCAATGGAAGTCCTCACAAAGCACTTGCAACTTGCATTAGATGAGAGAAGGCTTAAAGGGGTACAACTTGCCATCACGGTACCTTACCTCACTAATATCATCACGGGAAGGGCTGCACTTATCAAATCGGTTTTAATTTCAATACCAGTTTATTTTATGTCAATTGCCATGCTCCCTGAAAGAACAATCAAGGAAATCACTTCTATAACCCGTGCTTTTTTCTGGGGTAAACCAGCAAACCAACACCATTTGTCTTTCATTGCATGAAAGCGGTTATGCTTAGCTACGGAAGACGGATGATTGGGGTTTAGGTATTTCAAACACTTCAACAAGGCCCTTGCACTCAAAATAGTATGGCAGCTTATCTCAAACAGTGACAGGTTATGGGTACAGATAGTCATCGCCAAATACTGCCCCAGAGGCGGGGTATGGGGAGTGAAAACAAGAAGTGGCACGAGTTCACTTTGGAGAACAATACAAGACCTCAAAGGCTTCTTCAAAGAAATGGCAGTTGGGAAAGGGGACAACTGTTAAAGTGCTTAACCAGCCATGGCACGCGGACTGGCAACCACAAAGAATCGCAACTAACTTTGAAAGAGATAGCACAGTGGCAAACATGATCAATAGCGACACCAGACAATGGAATTTAGATCTACTGGCACAATTACTGGGACCACAGGCGGCACACCGAGTTGTGACAGACATAAGAGTGTCAGCCCAACAAAGCATACTAAAAGATGCCTTAAGGTGGACCAAAAGTGATAGCGAACGATACACAATGAAAGAAGGGTATCAAGAGTTGTGTCAGGTGGAAGGTTGGAACCCAAATTACCCTCAACATAAGAAAACACTATGGAGCCAAGTGTGGAGCTGGAAAGGGGTAATTCCAAGAATCCAAATGTTTATCTGAAAGGCGATACACGAAGGCCTACCTACACTCCTGGCTTTACACACAAGGATATCAGCAATAAACCGGCTTGCCCACATTGTGGACTAGAAAATGAGACCGTCATGCGCACTCTTTTTCTGTGAAACTTCGCGAGCAACTTGGTTCATATCTGATTTCATGTTAAGAGTAAATACACTACCACTAGACTTCACCACAGCATTCATAGCACTGACGACAGAGCTGCAGCCACAAGAGATCATCACAATGTGCAACCTGACATGGTGTATTTGGAAAGCCAGAATAGAAGAGGTCTTTGCATCCAGAAAGAGTACACCAGCCCAAATCAATGCCATGGCGAAAATAATGCAGGTAACAATCACACCGGCAACTAGTCAGACAAGAGGAGCAATGACGGTAAATATCCAGGTACCAAGTGAAAGAGCTGCTATTATTGTAGATGGATCATGGGAAATATCAAAAAAATCAGGTGCGGGTATGGTCATATTCGACCCGTTAGGAAGACTGGTCTGTGCAAAGGGTAAACCTTTCATTGCAGACAGTCCGTTTCAAGCTGAAATAAACCCACGCACTATTGGCAGCCCTCGAACACATCCAGAATACCAATCAGTGGAGATATAACATATACACATATTGCAAAATTTTGAAAACAGCAGTATGCACAGAAAATTTGGATGCAGCAAATGGATGTGCATCACCAAGATGCAGCAAATGGATGATAGGGTCAACCTGCTCTTTGCGCCAAGACAAGCACTGATGCCAGCTCACAATCATGCAGATTGGGTAAGAAGGGCAAACAGCACATTACAAGGGATACTGGGACATAATTTTGGAGAAGAGCTCCAACTGGCAACAACAATCGACCACAATATCTTTACTATGCAAGCTACATCGGACCATAGGTGAAGAAAATCATAGAAAAAAGCAATTCACAGCCAATACATCTGGCTATCTTTAAAATCAGCTTTCTTTTCCTTTTCTTATTAATAGCAATAAGTTTCTGGTAAATGTAGTGTTCTAACTTTCTGGTTTTTTTCTTTTTTAGAATTTGCAGGCTTGGTAGAGCTTTAAGTTTAGATTATTGTAAGTTAGGACTTATTTGTAAAACCTTCAATTTATTTTAATCCTACGCCTACGGGCTTTCATCAAAAAAAAAAGATGGAAACACTCAGGGACAACAACCAACTGGACACAAGTCCGGATCTGAGTTCAGAATTGGATTCGGTTAATACCGGATTTGCATTTTATTAATAAATTTGTTCGGATCTGAATGATTTTGGATTCTTTTTGTTATTAAATAAATAAATTTTTTGGATGAATTACATTTCTTAATATGCGGTCTGCATAGTCAGTTTTTATGTGGTTTCAGGCTAAATACACATATGCGGCCGCATAGACCGCATTTTAAAACAATGATTAGCTGATTCACTGAAATTCGGGGCTTATATATTTTTACTTTTTAAAGGGGTTGTGATATATTTGGTTCAATTCACTGTGTTGGAGTTTCGGAAGGTCAATCATTTACATATTTCTATATGTGGAATAGTGAAAGAATAGAGAAAAAGTGAAATTGGGAATAACTTCTATTACAATCGTGTTCGGCTGATGGTGGGAGAATATGATAGTGAAAGTATGGGAGAGTATTGGAAAATGAGATAATTTCATTTCTTGAAAAAGATCAATTTCTGTATTCCATCTCCACGGAATGTAAAATTGACTCATAGAGAAATAGAGAAAGGACCAAAGTGTAAAAAGAAGGTGATCGAGTGCAAAAATTCAAATCCAATTACACAATTTCACTCAATTATTTTCCTTGTTCAGTGAGAATAGAACCACTTTTTCACTCTATTCCTCTATTCTACCCTTGCCAAACGGGCCCTATAAAGATTATGCACCTCGTGCTAAGTTACTGATCGATTTTAATCATAATTAAGATGAACATTACAAACCATCAAGTCATATCTTAAGCATTATTTTGGACTTAATTCTTATTACTAATCAATTTGAGTTAAAGTAGTTTCTTTCAGTTTCCTTGCACCAAAGTATCTTTATAATAAACACCTCCTCTGTGTGTATTGTGGAAACTAAAAGTGTCTATTTATGGGGTCAAACAGGAAACTATTCACTTGTCTAGCTTTCTTGTAATATAACATCTAGAAGGAAATAGAATGAGCAGCTATCTCCCACAAAATTATTCTATAATTCTATTCTATATATCACTTTATTTTTAGTTGTGTTTTCTGAAATTTTTTAGAATATTTATCACTTTCGACGGCAACTGATTTCTATATCGCTTAATTATAATCACAATCATGCATTGCCTCCTAGGATCGCAAGATGCTGATTTTTTTTTTTTTTTTTAAAATTATGAAGAGCAAGATGCTGAAATCTAACAATAAAAATTTATATTTTTTTTAATATTTGTTAGATTACTTCTTTTGATGTATAATTAGCATATTTATACTAAAATACGCTAAATTACTTGAAATTATGTTAAATTACGTTGAATTACGTTGAATTACACTAAATTACGTTAAAAAAAAGTTTGAGGAATAAATAGCTGGTTAGGAATAAAAATAGGGGCCGGCCATTAAATGGCCAGTTCGGACATTTTTAACAAAACTCAGCTAAGCTGGGTATATTTATTAATTTCTATTTAATGTTGGATATTAATAAAATTGTCGGCAATAACCAAAGCCATGAACGAAAAATATGAAAAACATTGAGGAAAGAAATAAAGAGCCGCCAATATATAATAAGATCTAATTGCTGCTCCACTTAGTTTGTATCAACCAGAAAACATGTGCAGAATGTGCATTTTTGCATGGTAGAAGCACTTAACTTAAGAGCACTTTTTTTTTATCCATTAAAATTAAACAAAAGGACTTTAATTAGGCTAATGGATAACGCTGATGAACGCCAATCCCACTACTTAATTAACTCCTATTGCAACTAATAATTTAAAGTTTTTTATTTTTATAAAAGTAATAAATATTTTTAAGAACCAGGAAAAATGTGTGATTCCATTAGAAATTTGCTAAGGAACCGCATATATAACTGGTGTGGTTTCTTAGCGTGCCACCGCTACTGTCATAAATAATATCATTTGTAAAGGAACCACATATTTAATACAGTCCTTTATTCTTTGCCTTCAATTTCCAAATTATTTTCCAAACTTAATTCTTAAATTAATTCAAGAACTTAATTTACAAATTAATTCCCGAGAATAAAATCCAAATTAATTTTCGAATTTAATTCCATAGTTAAAACAAAATTGTTAGAATGTGAAATTTTGAGATGCTAAATTGTATGGATTTATTATTCAATTGTTATTGTGATTTTAAATGCATAAAAGGAAAATACATAATTGCATAAAATATTCCTAAAATACAAAAGTAAGAAAATTCAATGAGATTTTCGGACACGATTGTACATGGTTTTGCAACCGTGACTAGGGTCATCGTGTATGAAAGTGTCAGTAAATTGTACACGATTGTAGACCCGTGTACGTTTTTTCAAAAATAATGCCAATTTTTTTTCATAAAACATACATGATTTTTTTAAGTTAAAACTGTGTATGAAAACTCCAATAATACACGGTTTTAATTAAAAAAATCATATATAATTCATATATATTTTTTTTAAATACGATTAGCCTAGATCTGACTTCATACAAATACACTACATTTATCCAATATACCAAAAACACTAAAATTTCAAAAACTATGAATTTAAACACAACACATACAAAAAACACTACATTTACCAATATAAACAACATTTACAATTACATTACACAAATTGCTACATGAACAACATTCTAAATAAAAAAATAAAATACAACAAAAAACTCTAGATCTGATACTTTATACATTTACATGAACAATGTCTAAGAAAGAGTATGACATCAGAAACTTCAATTTAAGTTTTGAGGTTATTCCCTTTATTTTTTGGACATGACGAAACATATTTTTAATGAGTTACCCGGTAAATGTTGTAGATCCCCTCGCAAGCTTTACTAAGTGGGGTTGAATGCTTGAATCAAATACTTGAGTGAAAAGTTACGCTCATTTGAAGTTTCTTCGTCTCCGGTCGCCTTCTCGGTGAAGATATAGCCTCCCTTGCCTTACCCCCTTGACCCTCGCCCTCTCCTCACCTGTTTAGAAGAGATGCCTCAAAGAAATATATGTATATGGAAGAGATGCTTCAGAAATGATATAAATTGATATAAATGTCTTGAAAAAGGTAGATAGAGATGCATTATAACATAAAGACATAATATGATAACGTGAAAATTTTTGTGTTCTTTCATCACACATAGATCATACAACAAAATTGTGTATGATTACAAGTAGGATTTTTTTTTCCGAAAAATCTTACAGAACATTCATACATAGTTGGTAGAATGAAAGCCGTGTATTATAAGCAGGATTCGAAAAAAATCCTGCGAATCATTCATGTTGTATACAATTGCTGGAGCTCATTCATACACGGTTAATTAAAATATTAACGTGTACAATTGTTTCCAATCACAAGAAACAGTGTACAATTGGAAACAATTGTACGGTTCTTGTATCATTTTCAGACGCACATCTTCTTACTTTACACACAGATTTAATGGAAATTTCACACATCCGTGATGTACCGTATATAATTAACATTTTGTTATAGTGTGAACATGTATTGGAGTCTGAATCCGAAAGCTTAGTTTTAACAAAAAAAAAATTCACTATCTGCATATAATTTAATTGAGCTGTATAGCAGACCTTTGTGCTAATGAAAATATGTCTTTCTAGCTGTCTAACTTTTAATCATTATATATATAAAGAGGTATAAAGTAATAAAGCGTAAAGTAATACCAAAAAAATAATAATAATATCCCGGAATATAGTTCACATTGCTTTAACTACTAGAGGAACAGATTAATTAGTAGTGCTGCAATACTGATTTTCTCATTGGCTGCCTTATCAACAATTGTGATGCTCAATTAAGTAACAACCCACTAACACAGATAAGGACTAGGAGCTGATATACTGATAATTATATTAATCACTACCAACGTTGCAACCATCCTTATGATTCAGCTTACTAGCGTTATAATAATCCAGTTTAATGACTTTATAATCCAACTAATTTTAATATGTTTTGATTAAATGGTGAACTGAAAATATTTATAGCAAAGAGGTTAAAAATCAGCCAATTTAATAGTGAACGGTTTTTATTTAATTCTGACCGAAATTTCCAACTGACAGCCTCTGTCAGCATTTAAAATAAAAAAGACCGAAGAAAACAATATATGTACTTTAAATTCAATTCAATAATACTATGAAGAACCATCATTTGGTCTAGTGGCAAAGGGCAACGCTGTCTCTGTGGGAGGTTGTCGGTTTGAAATCCGGATGGGGATTTTTTATGGACAATTAAATAGAAGTTGGTATGCTATATCTCTATCTTTCTATCTCAAAAAAATAAAATTCAATAATACTATGCTTCCATTTTCAGTTTAATGACTTAAAAATTTAGCTTATTTACATGATTTATGATGAACTAGTCAGTTTATTATAAAAATAGCGATAGAACATTTCACAGTAATATAGCTTTACTATCGTTACTGCCGCCTTAGCGGATTAGGTATGAATTGAAAAGAAAGACTTGATTTGATTAATGTAGGCCCACACGCTTAGGCAGTGTATGATCCCTTATTCCCCATCACTCACATATATAGAAGATAGAACCCCTATATAAATAAAATGGTTACACCATCCAAAACTATTCAGATATACTTGATAGTAGCATTCACACCAGCTTAATCAGTGAGCATTCAATATGGCATCTCTTGTTTACTCTGTAATGATCCTTTTTGCCATGGCCCATGTAATACAAAGCCAAAGCCAAGGCTTGCAAAAGGGGTTTTACTCTGGCACATGTTCTAAAGTCGAGAATATCGTTAAGTCAAGCGTTCAAAAGGCTTTCAACAAGGATTCAACCGTTGCTCCTGGCCTTCTAAGGCTACATTTCCATGACTGCTTTGTTCAGGTATACCAACCTTTGATTAGCTAGATTAGATACACAATTAAGTGATATGATTAGATTAGCTAGTTATCCAATTTGAATTTGTTGAATGAACTGAATGTAGGGATGTGATGCATCAGTCTTGATATCGGGTACTTCTACTGAGAGGAGTGCATTTGCAAATGCCAATCTTAGAGGGTTTGAGGTTATTGATGATGCAAAGTCACAGCTAGAGGCAGTGTGTCCTGCTGTTGTTTCTTGTGCCGACATACTTGCCTTGGCTGCACGAGATGCTGTTGTTCTTGTAAGTAGACATGAATACATAACATAGCATTGCTGGAAAAGATGAACAGTAATAGCGTTACACTGAAGCCTTCTTTTTTGTTCTTTAATATGAGTTATCTATATTCAAAACCAAAAATTAAAGGCATATATATATATTGATAATAATAAGATTGTATTGATTAAAATATACATTTATATATTTTGTTAAGACTGGTGGGCCAAGTTGGTCAGTGGAACTGGGAAGGAGAGATGGAAAAGTCTCCTCCGCATCCGACGTGAGCAATTTGCCTGCCCCAACCGACTCAGTTGCCGTTCAGAGGCAGAAGTTCTCAGACAAGGGTTTGACGGATCAAGATCTCGTCACCTTGATTGGTATGTAATTATCTCATTTTAATCCCAAATTAAAACATCAGTATTTTGTTTCCAGAATGGATGCTTCACTTCGAATGCCGATCAGTTTAAGCCTCATAGGACAGATGGCACATCATATTTTTCAAATTCAAACATCATACTTTTAATTTAAATTTTGAGCCAAAAATTGTAAGACCGTAATTCGATTTGTAGGTGCGCATACCATAGGACGGACGGCTTGCCAATTTGTGCAATACAGGCTTTTCAATTTCACAGCAACAGGTAATGCCGATCCGAGCATCAGCCCCTCTTTTCTAAGCCAGTTGCAATCGCTATGCCCCCAAAACGGCGATTCTTCCAAGCGTATTCCTCTCGACAAGGACACCGAGAACAAATTTGATGTCTCATACTTCAAGAATGTGAGAGATGGCAATGCGGTGTTGGAGTCAGACCAAAGGTTGTGGGGCGACTCGAACACGAAAAGCATAGTGCAAAACTATGCTGGGACTATAAGGGGGCTTTTGGGATTGAGGTTTGATTTTGAGTTCCCCAAATCAATGGTGAAGATGGGTGCTATTGGTGTCAAAACTGGTTCCCAGGGTGACATCAGGAAGATTTGCTCCCAATTCAACTAAATTTATATGAAAAATGAATAAGAATATATAGGGAATATGAAGAAGCTTCATATTTACTATATATTATTATTTTCTTGGGTTGTGTTAGGAATTTCAAAGAGAAATTCAAGGTTATTGAAGAAGCTTAATAACCTTTTTTTTGTAGTACTATTTGAATTGTTATTTGTGTGCTGATTTTGTTTGCTTTGTATTTACTTGGGTTTTCGTTTTCTATCAATAAGTTTTCTTCAATTTTAATCCTTAAAAAATTAGATGAGAAGAACACATAAAACATTAAACAAGAAAATTCTCTGCATATACCCAAATTCCAAACCCTAGACTGAGGCACTCAGCTCAACGGCTATTAGGGAGCCAACACATAACTATATACCCAACTATTTCATTGAAAAATTTAATGATTTTCTTTCAATAAAGTGAACAGAAATGGGTCTTATTCAAGTAAAAAAGACTAAATTACCCCTGACTTAACCAACGAAGTAATTATGGATTACTGTACTATTTGATATAATGAAAGTTTTATATCACCACAATTAACCCGTGTGACTTCTAAGCGCAGGAATTCGCATCCTCAGTATTAACATATTGTTTGAGTTAATTTCCGGACCGTGCGATCAGAATTCAAGCGAATCCGGCCCACACCTATAACGCACGGGATTTTTTTAATATTAGTGCGGCTTTATATCGGACGGTCCAGATCTTAACTCAAAATTTGAGTTATCTCACAGGACACGAATTCAGCCAGCAGTGGGTCAATTACCCTTGGTCCCTCGAGTGGGTATTCGGTTTTTAGTTCTGTTCCGCTCTGATAAACTTAGACGAAATAAAAGAACTTTTATTTAAATTTACTTGGAATGATGGAAACCAAAAGGGCATTTGGTCTAGTGGTATGATTCTCGCTTAGGGTGCGAGAGGTCCCGAGTTCAATTCTCGGAATGCCCCAATTTTTTATTTTACCCTCCCTTGTAGCCTGTAGATTTGCATTTGCCCATCTCTGTTATTTGGGCCTATCAAATCTCAGGCTGTGGGCCGTTTTGGCTACAGACTACAAGGGAGGATTACAGCCTATCAAATCTCGCAGCAAGGATTACAGATTTTTCAATCTCACCAACTATGTAAGCATTACATAAAAGAGGAGGTTCCAATGCCTCGTGCTTTTCATACCTCATCATATCTCATATTTTATATCTTCATTTTCAAAGTCCAATATGTCGATCCGAATCGCTCAATATGATATCCGTACTAAAATATGCTTGGGGATGAAATTTTATAATTTTTGAAATTTTTTTACTATTTTTTTAAATAGGCAGAAAATCACTGGTTTTGAAAGGTCCAGATACAGTGATTTTGTACCTATCTTAAAAAATAGTAAAAAAATTGCAAAAATTATAAAATTTCATCCCCAAGCATATTTTAGTATGGATATCATGTTGAGCGGTTTGGATCGACAGTTTGGACTTTAAAAACAGAAATATACAATATGAGGTATGATGAGGTATGAAAGATACGAGGTATTGGAACCCTCCTCTACATAAAATTTAATATATTAAATATTTTTTGAGTTGCATCTATGTCTACATATGATGTATGTTCTATGAAAATTATTTGAGATAGTCTTTTTTTTTTTATAATTTCGCAGAAGTTGCGAAGTTATTAGATTTAAGACTTTTTCTCATAGCCAACTATGTTACCGCTCTCATCTTTTTATTTTTATTTTTTAATTTCGCAGAAGTTGCGAAGTTATTAGACTTAAGACCTTTTCTCATAGCCAACTATGTTACCGCTCCCATCTCAATTATTTCAGATAGTCAAACTGATTTTTTTTTAAATTTATTGTTTTTAACGTATAATTTATTTTTTATTAAAATTAATGTATACTTTATATTATAATCTACATGAGTTATCTATGTTGGAATTATACTATCACAAATTTGATTGTTCTAGTATAAATTGTATTATACTATCACAAATCTGAATTGCTTAACATGATCTGCACATAAAAATATACTTCCAGAACAAATATTATATTTCTCGGAAGTTTTTATTATTATTTTTTAGAGTAATTTTCTACTTATCTAAAATAATAATAATAAGATTCTTAAAATTATAAAATTTGATTTTCGTATACATTTTTATATAAAAATCGTATTTAACACTATTTAAACTTCACAAATAAAATATAGATTCATAATATGAGTTAGATCATAATATCCATATTGTCATAGTCCCACTCAAAATTAATTTCGGAAGTATTTAAAAATATAAAATATCTGTTAAAATAAATTTGAACTGAATATATATTCGGAGTGAATCACGTGGACCTCTTTAACGCTCTGACCCAAATCTCAAATTCGACAAATTCAACCTATGAATCTCTCCCGTTCAGGTTTTTTAATTAATTGAAAAAAAAATCGAAATAGAGCTTAGAATTTTATAAAATTCAGATTATAGAAAAACCGTTGTAGTTTATAAGTTCAGCAGAAATGCAACGTTAATTTATTTGAGCTCATCCTCCTATTTCCGTTTTACACCGTAATAAAAAATAATAGAAAATAAAATAAGAAAAATTATAGCACTAGACATTATGGATCATAACGTTCAGGTTTTTGTTTTGTTTTATTAATTAGTGATTTCAAAGTTTGAATTATCTGAACGTTATGAATCACAACGTCCTCTAAACATTATAAATCATAACGGTTTTTCGGTTTTTCTATATTACACGAAATCGTATTCCATTGTTGATATTTTTCTTATATTAATAAAAAATCGGCTCTCCCATTCTCCGTAATAGACAGGCAGTCAGATCACCGACTCAAATTTGAAATGTTTGAAAAAGAAGAAAGAAAAAATAATAAAGTATATTATTTTTTCTTTATTAAAGTCTGTACTAATTATGAGAGAGTAAAAAAAGTAATATATATATATATATAAGTTGTATTTAGAGAAAAAATATTTTCTCAAACTCTCAAAATTACAATTAATATGCTTAATATAGCACCTCCTAAAAAAACAAAGCGGTATTTAGTCATGGCAAACTTTTGGCCGAACGTTTCGTATGGGGTGTGAAGTCTGTCCCACCTGCGCGAAATTCGAAGAGACGAAAGAGGAAAAGCACCGAAAAGATAAATATTTCATGAACTGTGACTACCACATCATCAAATCGACCAGAAAGTAACCCACGTGAGCCCACGTGACTCACTCCGATCGATTGGTCTTCGAGGTCCTGCACTCATGCTCCCTGTCCATTTAAAATATACAGAGAGTAAAGAAAGGCAGCATCCGTCATTTATTCCCACAATCTCTTGTTCCTTGGTTACAACTTACAAGCGACTTCTTCTTCCCTCTTGTTCGGAAATTGAAAAACAAATACAAGTTCACTATCACTCCCAAGTCCCAATTTCTTCAAATTTCTCCTTCCCTCACCATCACCAAACCCTAGTTCTATCGATTTTCATAATCACCACAATCATGGCGTCTACGCTTCCCTTATCTCAGTCACACTCTTTCTCCACCATCAAACTTCCCAATAGAGTTCCCAAATCTATCCCCGTGCCGTCTTCTTTCCTTCTCTTGAAGAAAAGTTCCATCCTATCTTCCCAAGTTAGTCTTTCCTCTAGTCTAACTGGTCGGAGACACACAGTGGTGGTGGCGGCTGCGACGACAGATATGCCGAAGAAGCAGGCAAAGGGGGAATTTGTGGATGAGATGAGAGCTGTGGCCATGAAATTGCACACCAGAGACCAGGCTAAGGAAGGGGAGAAGAAACCCGAGAGTCCTCCAGTTGCTAAATGGGAACCTTCTATTAATGGATACCTCCGTTTCCTCGTGGATAGCAAGCTTGTTTACGACACGCTGGAGGCGATTGTTCAGAAAGCTCCACATCCGTCGTGTATGTTTTTCGATTTGCTTGTTTTAATTTCTTCATTTTCTGTGGATTTCTTTAACTTTATCATCATGATTTTGAAGCTAGAACAGCGGTATTATATGGGTGTATCCGGTTTTGCGTTTTGGAGGAGGGAAAAATTGTTAGCTGACTTAAAAGACTGTGATTGGGTACCAATCAGGAGTTCGAGTGTATTGATTGGTACCGATGCACTAGCTATCATTTTGTTTCTATCTATATCTATTGTGACTGGAATGTGGGAACATTTTAAAGGTTTCTATGAAATCGGTGATACATCCCACTTTTTGTATGAAAAAAGAAGGCAGCTGTCCTATAAATCTTGGGGAAAAAGGTTAAACCATGACCCTCTTATCAGAGGGTTTTGGCAGGCCATTCTAAAAAAACAATTTCACAGTGATTGCCATGAATTGATGCACGCTTAATTTGGATAACTCTCTGGATTAATGTAGAGGTGAAATGTAAGTGGATATTATTATAGTTGAAGGATTACTGGTAATATAAGATTAGTAGTTGTAGTAGAGTGAGGGTATGGTACTATGCATAGCACATATTGGCTCATACTATGGGTCAATATTTCCATTTTCAAAGTCCAAACAGTTGATCTAAACCGTTCAACATGATCTCCATATGAAAATGTAATAGCAGACTAAATTTTACATTTTTTAGAATTTTTTTAGACATGTAAAAAATTATCTCTTGATCTCTAAAGATTCTAGATCATTCAAAAGTATTGATTTTCTATCTATCTCAAAAGTATAGTACAAAAATTCTAAAAACTGTAAAATTTAGTCTGCAAGTATATGTTCGTATGGAGATCATGTTGAATGGCTCAGATCAACGGTTTAGACTTTGAACGAAGATATTAATCCACAGTACGGGTCAATATGCACTATGCATAGTACCATAGCCTCACTCGTTGTAGTATCTAACTAATCTTATCAAAAGATAGTCAATTAGAAGTTCACAAAGGTTAAACACGTTGCGTCTTTATGCATGATTGGTAATCTGAAAATTAATTAATCTTTTTTTTGTGAATTGTAGACGCTGAGTTTAGGAATACTGGACTGGAGAGATCAGAGGCACTAAAAAAGGATTTGGAATGGTTCGAGGAACAGGGCCACACAATTCCAGAACCTTCTTCTCCTGGAATTTCTTATGCCCGTTACTTGGAGGAGTTGTCAGAGAAGGACCCACAAGCCTTCATCTGCCATTTCTATAATGTCTATTTCGCGCACACAGCCGGAGGTCGAATGATTGGTAAAAAGGTTAGCTCTCTTTTTGGAGTTGCTCTCATTTCTATATTGCTTACTTCATCTGATTGCACTACTTGTTGGTTACTAAGCGGTATTTATTAATTACTGTTTAAATGCTTGCTTGACTGTTTGCATGCTATTTACCATATATGAATCTGATTCTTGCATTGTCCTATGTTGCTAAATTTTGTGTGATCCTATAAATTCCCTGTAGTTGTTGAAGAAACTTTTTGGTTTTCTTTTCATATTTTTACCAGTATCACACTAATTTTGCAAATAAGACCCTACATTTGCATCAGCACATGTATTAGCTTAATTTAAACACATTCGGCTTTGATGCTGATTGCTGAGTTGGCTATCCAATAAAAGAGCTATTTAATTGAGCCAACATGAAAGTATAAGGAACATAAAAATCATTTTTCATTAGACTTGAGTACTTAACCTGAACTTGATTATTTGATATTATATGCAAAAATGTTTTGTTATTGCAAATCTAATAAAATATTTGGTGTCGTATATAAATAAAGGGTGACTACATCCTTGCTTAACTAGGAGCTCTATTATAGTTTAAAGTAGTTTTGTTGGATATTTTTGTGGTCAGAATTATATTTGGTTGATACATCTGTGATTATCATTTTTTATTTTTGGATTTGTTCAGTACTGTGGCTTAATTTTTTATGTTCATTTTCCACTGAAGGAAATAATGATTAGTACTTTAAGTGGAGTCAGTTTCTTGTTCTTTAGACCTAGAACATAATTTTGACTTTATGCTCATTTGTTTAGGTTGCTGAGATGATATTGGATAAGAAGGAACTGGAATTCTACAAATGGGAGGGTAACCTCTCGAAGATGTTGCAAAATGTGCGAGAGAAGCTCAATGAAGTAGCTTCTGTAAGATCTTCATTTTTTTTTGTTCTTCTTTTTGGTATTTCTGTCTAATAACATCTCCCGGTAAAATGCTAGTGCTAACTGCTCCTATGTCTAAGTCAATTCCATTTTTTTATCATGCCTAGGGGTGACAAATTTTCACCCAATCTGTATTTAGATGACATGATTGTTTAATGGTTGGTCTGTTTTTCTGATCCACTAAAGGATCATGTTAGCCCATAAATAGCCCCTGGAAGTCACTTAAAAAGGTATATGCTGTGTTGCAGCTTTGATCTGATGGTCTTAATCCGGGTCAATATCTATATTTCTCTATCCTCCAGCTGGCTGGAGTGGACCAAACAGTATGGTTATTTTTATTTTTATTTCAACTGAATAAATTGATAGGATGTAGCTGTACTGTTCTATTGTTTTTGTTACCATTTGAGGACTAATAGAAAGCATGACTGGCACCAGTAAAATAAGTTTTGTGCAAGAGCTTTTGAACAGCATCTAATTGCATATTATAGTTTTAATTCTGTATAACTCCGACTTGATATGGTTATTGCACACAGAGTTGGTCAAGGGAGGAAAAGGATCACTGCCTGGAAGAGACCGAGAAATCGTTCAAATATTCAGGAGAAATTCTTCGCCTTATATTGTCATGATAATTGTATATCTGTTGGAAGTACTGATTTGGAAATCACTTTGTTTGTACCACGCAGCATCGTAGTGCCCTAATTGCTGAATTTATTTTTTCTTTCAAGTCTGCCTTTTAATTTTCCTCTCCAGTAAACTTCTTGTGCATAAATAAAGAGGGGAAATAAATATGGCTTATGCAACTTCTGTTAGCAATTTATTTACATTAACAAGTGCACAAATGTTATAACATTAATCATTACCACTATGAGGCATTAGAGCTGGATATGTTTTTGTTTTGCAAGGTGCACATCAGAGCCGTTCCTTTTCATTACTGGCACAGGTTCCAATTCCTTCTTGTAGCGAGGAGCGTGTTGCATCATCAGCCATGAAAGCAACTTTGCATGCGTGGCTGATCTTTCGCTACAATTGATGTGTGGTTGGACCGTTCTATGAAAGCAACTTTGCTGCGTTAACGATTAACATCATCATACTCACATTGACATTGTACATGCAGCGACCTAGTCTGGTAATAACAGAACAACGGACAGCAGAAATACATAACTATTTCCATTACCATATTTTGTTAACCTAGGTGGCAATAAATAAGTTAGACCTCAAACTTTTATTTAAAAAAAAATTAAACAGATCTGTTAAGACTCCCACTCGAATTGGGTTAGTAAATGAAAATCTCACTCTCAGCGATCTCAAATGATACAACTGCTGTCTCAACTCAAAATCTCAAAAATCTAAGTTAGAGACTAATATGCAATGACTTGGTCATTTCATGTCACAGCACCTAAAAAATCAATTTAGTAAATCTCACTCTCTTAGCTATCTCAAATAATCCATTTGCTAATCCAACTCAAATCTAAGTTAGTAAATGAAAAATATGACGTGACATGACTAATATGTTGTGTGAAGAAAAGTGACTAAAATAGTCACGTGATGAGACTAAAATAGTTAAAAAAATAACTGGTCACGTATGATCAACAGGACTAGCCACAATTTTTTTTTTCAGATTTTAAGTTCATAAAAATATTAAAAAATTGTTAAAAAATAAGAAAGTTATGCAAAAATAATTGAAAATAACAAAACAATATTGAAAAAAATGATTAGATTAGGTGTCACGTAACGTGATATGATGTGACGTTACTAGGTCAGTTTGTGTGATGTGATGTGCAAGCCATGTTACGTGACTGACAAATCTGACATGACATATTGCGACGTGACAAGACAGAACCAATAATAATGCGACTAATTTCTTTTATTCTAGGTATTAATTTCTTCACGGTTGGCATAGAGCAGTGCACGTTTCATTACTTCAAACGAGTTCGCATAATGTCATGCAAATCCGTATCCCCTCATATACTGTAATTAGTACTTACAATGTCACAAAAAGAATTTGGTGATAATTCTATGTCACGCTCGGCCTCAGGTGCGTGAACCGCACCAACAAACAAGAACTAAATGGGTAACTGAAATCGAGCTAATAATTGCGATCCACTTGCCCCGTTAAAATGTAACGGAGTTGTTAGGGAACCAACCAATCGATAAATATCTGCCAGCGGCGAGTGGAAACTGTCCATATGTGCAAATTGCAATCCCTGTCACGGTCGAATTCAGATCCTCTGTAATACTCGAGAAATACGATGAGCTCTCAGCCGGTGGATTTAAATTTACACGAATCTCAAAGCACAAATAATACTGCCCCCTCCAATCACCCGAATATCCACCGGCTGAGAGCTCATCGTATTTTCTCGAGTATTACAGAGGATACTGGTTCGTCACGGCCACGGCCACGGCCCACGGGACTGGAGTTTATATCTCCAGCATTTTATTGCCATCTGTACGCAAATCTCAGAGGTTTATAACACATAGAAAAGAAGGAATAAGGGATTCATGGCGAATCTTCTCCTCAGTTCGGCACTTCTCCTGCTACTTTTCTCCTTTGTCATTTCTTCAGTAGCCGATCTATCTCTCTCTGCACCGCAAGAGCTCCGATCTTTTAGGATCCAGGACATTCAGGTCTTTCTATCTCTTCGATTTCTCTTGCGTTCTCTCCCTTTCTCTATTATCTCTAATGTCCATCTAATTGTGGGTATTTTAGGAAGTTGAAAACGCAAGGGGATGCACGTATACTGTAAAAATAAAAACGAGTTGCTATTCTCCCAAGTACACCAGAGATGCTATCAGCCTAGCTTTTGGCGATCGCTATCGCAATGAGGTACTGAATCTTCTCATTGATTTATATTTTTAGCCAAATTTTGTAAGTTTTCATTCAGTAATTTAGTTTGTTAAAGGGAATTGAAAGCTGAACCGAGGTCCAAATTAGCTCCAGTTATGATAAATTCTCCCAATAGTCAATAACTCAATATCTTTAGTTATACTTATATGGTTGTGGATTGTTTTTAGTTTGTCTTAAAAAATAGACCTTTTGTGTTAGACAATGATTGAAGGATTGAAAAGAGCTAAAGTAATACCTAAGAGATTTGTAGATTTATTGTAAAAACAAAAGGTAACTTTTCTTTTGGACAGATGGTCTTTTTGCTGTCACAAATTAAATTAAAAAATAGGCCATTGGTTTAGTAAAAGTGACCATTTTGGGTTTAGGCCATTGATCATTTTAGACTTGAGTTATTTCTGCCATGGAGTCATTCGGGTTATTTTTTTTTTGGTTTGATGGAGTATTTAGGTTCAATTTTTTTGAGTACAAGTCATTTGGGTTTATACCACTTTGGATCTTGGTTCATTAGAATTTTAGGGTCAGAGGTAAATTGGATTTGTGATGATTGCAACATTTTATTTATTTATCTCAGAACAGTGTTATCAGTTGGGTTAGGGATAATGTTAGCCTAGCTAGATTTGAGTTCGAGTCTAGTTTGTTTCCAGTCAACTGAAGTCCAAGTTTCCTCAGGTTTTGGTCAATTGGATTCGGGTCAGTTCGAGTTGGTCAATCGGGTTTTTGGTCATTACTAATGATGTTGGGTCAGGTTTAGGTTTTGGCAGGTCCAGTGGAATTTTCTAACCGAGTCATATTTTGACTCCTCCAAGTATAGGGAAAAAATTGTATATTTGAAGCATCCTTATTTCCTGCTCATAATAAACACTTTATAGTTTTTTAGTTTCTTGCGTCTAGTTACAAATTTTTATTACAGATACAATTTGATTCTTCACTAAATGACTCTGTACATCATTTATTTCCAAGTACCAACAAATAAATTCAACTCATTCCCTAATACACGCAACAAAAACAGGTGTATGCACCAAGGCTAGACGATCCATCATCATACACATTTGAACGATGCTCCACCGACACCTTTACGCTTCAAGGCCCCTGTGGGTACGGTGTCTGCTACCTCTACCTGTACCGAAGCGGCTATGATGGATGGATTCCTGATTCCATCAAGATCTACGAGCCATCGGGCCGAGCCGTCACCTTCTATTATGGCAGCCCCATCCCCAATGGTGTCTGGTATGGCTTCGACCAGTGTAATTCGGCAACACTTGCTTCAACTTGATATGCATTTGTTATTTAATCGCTCATCAATTCTGGCTTCAATTGGCATTCCTAGGCTCTAGCCACATCATCTTGGCTAGTATTATTTTTGTATTTCTCCTTTCTTTTTTGTTCTGTAAGAAAAGAGCCTGGTGCGATTATTAGTTTTTATATTAGAACTACTACATTGTAGTGGAAATATTGTGTTGCTTTGCATTTAGTCTTTTAACGCTATTTCTTAGATTATTGGTGTTAGGGATGGAATCGGATTGGATACGGACGGATAATAGTCTAGGATACAAGTATGAACTGGATATTAAATGAATACTGATACAAACACAAATATTATTTAGAATAATGTGATTTCAAATCACAATGTGGTAATGTTGTCAAAATTCTATTATATTGATACGAGTACAAATATGAAATTCTATCATCTCAACATACTAGTTTAGAATGACTGGTGAACACATGCATTCAGAAAATAAGTATAATGTTGTCAGAAAATTTCAAACAAGAATATTATTGTAAAAAAAAAAAAGCAACTGGTCCAGTCTCCACTCTACAGTGGTCCTCACCAGAGATACCAGAATTGTAGTGTTCTAAATTTTGACAGCTTTGAGCTATGATCAATCCCTAGATTGAGTTCCAAGTTCCAACAAACCAGTTACAGTTCATCTTAAAGACACAAAACATATCCTAAAGAGAAATTCTATTATACTAAAAAACACATAAGACAATAAATTCTTCACAGCCCCAGACACCATCAAGTCAGATTTAATGAAGAGACGCCGAGACGGGATCTGATCACGATCAGGTTGTGGACTTGAGGTGTGGGGCCTACAGTGGAGTGCGGGTCTTCCTCCTTGCAACTTGTCAAGAGCAACCGGAGAAGAGCTGACGGTTGATTTGGATTTCGAACCAAGTGAGACCAGCCAAATCAGCAATGGAGACGAAGTAACTGGAGAGCATATTTAGAGAGACCGAAGGGAATCCGCGGAAATTGAATTGTGCTATTGAATCTTTTACTATTGATTTCCCCCATTTTCCAATCTTATCTCAAATTACTGTTATTTCTTACACAGTTTTTACAATTGTAATCAAATTCAATGAGTTCATGACATCGTAAGAAGATTTGGATGCTAGATTTCCAGATGGTCTCGAATCTAGTTTTTTTTTTTAAGCTCGAGCTCGAGTTTGAACTCAAAATTATTTTTATTGACTTGCTCGAGCTCGTCTGAATAAGCTCGATATGTAACTATATCATCAAATTTGAAGTATTTAATCATTAATATAACATAAATTCTTAGTTTTTTAGCTATAATAAATTTTTTTCACACTTTATTATAAAACAAATAAAATATTTGTAATTATATAATTATAATCTAGCATGAAATGAATATTATTTATTTAACACATTAATTAGTTAAAACAATATGAAAATAAATATAGAATCTTGATAATTGAGCTTGTGTAGGGATCGAGCTCTATTCGAGTTCGAATTTGCTCGAGCTTGATGACTCGATTGATTTTCAGCTTGAGCTCGACTTATAATCAAATCAAGCTTGAGCTAGGATCAGCTTGCTCAAGCTCACAGTTCATTTTCAGTCCTAATCACAGGGGTTCTAATATGGGAAAAAAAAAAATCCTGATTTATGATTCGTTTAATTGTAATTTTCCATTTGATTTTAATTAAGATCAATCTTGATTTATGATTTGCTTCCATTTTAATTGTATTTTCCAATTTACTTATTTCAGAGTCCCCTGAATCTTTTCATTCATCCAACCTCGTTCATCCCCTGAATTTCAGCATATCATAAATCAAATAGTTATAAATTGCATTCATGCATATGCATGTGACAAACATTTTTGGTTGTTTTCCATTTGTAATATTTTCTCGGTTGGAAGCATTTTCATAACCAGCCCACAGACTAGGAAAAGGTATCTAGAAAAATCAACCAAAAGATATGCTAATTCTCCATTACATCCATGCCTAATTGGTTATACAATCAAATTTATTACTATCCATTATCCATAAAAACCAAATGTTTGAGACCACCTCTATATATTTATATGTAAGATGCTGGTTTCTTCACATTGTTAGATACCAGAAAAACTTCAATTCCATACATTCAAAAGTATATATCAGCCACGCTACTATAAGCATAATTAAACATGGTGTGTGCAATTATCTAATTCTTCACCTTTTTGTATTGTCAACTCTTTATCATAATATAATTTTGGCGTTTCAAATGCTGCTCATTGATGTGAAATCTTTTATACAGACGGCACTCACAATAGTCGGATTGTGCTTCCTGTTCATGATAAAATTCGCCACGGCTAGACATGTTTATAATGTAGTCGATTACCAAGCTGCAGGAAACGGAAGAACAGATGATACTCAGGTAATATCCTCTCTCTCTCTCTCTCTCTCTTTCTTTGTAAAAGTCAAATTAGTTAGCAAAAACCTTTGGTAATCTGGTGATAAAGATCATATCATATAACTCAAATAAAGAGTTTTATGATTAAAACCGGTTTTTAGTTGGTTTGTTAACTGCTCGATTTCCTTTTTCCTTGTTTGTTAAAAGGCATTTTTGAAGGCATGGAATGATGCATGTAAGGATGAAAGATCCCCTATTTTGAGATTCCCATCAGGGAAAAATTTCTTGATAAATAAGATTCGTTTAGAAGGCCCTTGCAGATCCAACATTACCATCGAGGTAACATGTTCCATCAATTTAGTTAGAGAAATGTTATAAAAGATTCTAAAATAATTTACAGAAATTGCCGATCCATTTGCTGATTATGACAGTATAAGTATATAATAAACTGACGAAAGAAATAAGTGAAAATATTTCATGATATAATAAAAAAAGAAACCAATAAAAAATATGCTAAAATATTTAGGTTCATGGCAATATAACCGCACCTAACAAGATTTGGACTAAGGAGACAACGAATCTCATCACATTTCATGCGATCGATAACCTCGTTGTCTATGGTTGGGGAACAATTGATGGCCAAGGTGCAATTTGGTGGGATTGCTTCAAAAGAAATGTAAGTGAACCAACAAATTATCAAAAGAACCATTTATTATAATTTTTCTTAGATTAAAATGCTTTTTGATTAATAATCATAATTTTTTCCGTTCTAACTTGAACATGCTATGCTTCTTCTTTTTTCTGCAGAAATGCTCCAGACCTTATGTAATAAGTGTTTATCTCAAATCTCTAAAAATATAATTTATTTATATCTATTATTACTATTATCACTTGCTTTCCTCTGAGTTTGTATTCATCCATGTCAGCTATTAGAGTTTGTAAATTGTCAAAATCTAGTGGTGAGTCATGTAAGACTGACAAACAGCCCAAACAAGCACTTGGTATTTGACGGTTGCAACAATTTAACTGTTCATGGGGTTACAATCATGGCTCCTGGTGATAGCCCTAACACCGATGGAATTGTCATGCAAGGTTGCCAACAAGTGAAAATAACCCGATCCAAAATCGGAACTGGTATACTTGGTGCTTTCTTTTTCCTTGTGATTTTCTTCTTAAACAAAATTAATGTCAGTGTCTTAGATGAGATTTGATGAATACAGGGGATGA
The DNA here is from genome assembly GCA_025461125.1 of Carex kokanica. Lineage (NCBI taxonomy): Eukaryota > Viridiplantae > Streptophyta > Magnoliopsida > Poales > Cyperaceae > Carex > Carex kokanica. The sequence goes on along the minus strand of JAJGRX010000836.1, from coordinate 360,931 downwards.
TTGCATTGCAATTCTGACAAACTGCTCTGATGTCGACATCTCTGGAATCACATGTGGACCAGGTCATGGCATCAGGTACCACATAATACAAATAAAATCTATTATAGTTGCATATTAATCATTGGTACTTGGTAAAATTTTGCAAAGTTATTGTCATTGCCATAATAGCATAGGAAGCCTTGGAAAAGATTCAGAGGCAGTGGTGGAACGAATCCATGTCCACGACTCGACCATTTTTCAGGCTTTGACTGGATTAAGGATCAAGACATGGGAGGTACTACACTTAGTTTATATATATATTTTTTTCATATTTAAGTTTTATGTTTCCAGTATACTGATGAATTCAACAACATCATTATTTTGTTGCTCTTTTATTGTACAGGGAGGATCAGGATTTGCAAGAAATATTACATTTGAACGCATACAAATGATGGATCTTATTACGCCCATAGTAATAGATCAGTCTTATGGTACAATGCAGGTAATTAATTATCATCTAAAAATATGAGATTTAAGTTAATACATATCCATGTCAGATGATTATAATTTGCTTTTGCTGCTTTTCTTTTTCCTTTCAGTTAAGTGATGTGGCTATAAGTGAAATAACATTTAGAGATATCAACGGAACATCGACGGAGGAAGTCGTAGTGAAGCTAGAGTGCAGTGCATCTGTGCCATGTACAGACTTAACATTCGAAAATATCATATTTGCTAGAGCTGCAATCAATAAGACAGTCTCAGCGACGATTCAAAATGCTTATGGTACTACAAATGGAACAATCATTCCAATCTTACCCTTGGCGGGTCGGTCCAAAAATTTGTGATCCATTTGATACATTTAGCTCTGATAAATTATTCCCTTTCCTGTGTGATTGTACCTGTCGTTTGGTATTCGTCTCTAAAAAAAAGAAGTATTCCCCTTCCTTTCTTATAGGTTACCTTAATTGAATGCACAGATGCTTTGTTAAGCATTAGCGAACCCAAGAAGTGTATATGCAATTGCTCTTCAAACAATGAAACTGTAGTTTTTGCTTTATAATTAAACGACATTTACTATTATGGTCATGTGTGAATTTTTTTTTTCTATTCGAGATCCTTAGTTCAGTAAAAACCAAGGTTCTAAATAGCGTTTATAGTGTCGTAGCGGGAAGGCTAAAAAAAAAGCTATAGCGAATAGCGTCGCTATAGCGGAAGCTATTCCAAATAGCGTTTTTTTTTTTTTACATTTCGTATATTCAATATTTGTACTAAATATTAACATTCTCTAAAGTCTCATAGAACAATAAATAACACCAAAGTAATTAAGAAATTATAATATTTATATTGAACCCGTACAAAGTCCAAATTGCGGTTCAAAATATCCATAGTAATATCATAAACTATCGATTTTTCCTATTAAAAATATCTTAAGCATCATGATTCATGACATAATCTATTTTTTTTTTCTATTCGAATTTTAATTTCGGTTTGGACTTTTTTTCTATTCAAATTTCTATTTCTATTCCCAAATTGATTTATCTGTAGCAAGTAGCAACAAATTCAATTTCGGTTTGAGATTTTTTTTTATCTTTATTTAAAACCCATATAAATTGCTTAAAAAAAAAACTCATATTGTATAGCGCAAATAGCGGACCGCTATAGCGTTGTAGCGGCCGCTATAGCGGCCGTAGCGCAAATAGCGCATTTTGATGTCATAGCGTAGCGTTTGGGGTCCAAAAACGCTATAGCGCGCTATTTAGAACACCGGTAAAAACCATTGCCAATATATCTAATTACCTAGCAATATCATGATTTTGTGTAAAACTAAGTTTAAAGAATAGTGAGATCTAATAGAAGTACAACGGTATATACTTGATAACTTTAGTTGTTACTTGTTAGACACCAGAAATTACTTGTATAATTTTTATTATAAGAAATTCTTTACTGTACAAAATATATGACACACTATGGGTGAAATTGTGATCAGTCTAATAAAATTTATAATCCGGTTTGCTATCGAGTCAGATTACAAGCGCATAATCCTATTGAGTAGTATAAACGAGTGTCGATCCGCAGAAAATAAGATTTAAGATCTTGAGCGATTAAATCACAATCTTTCGAAAGGCTAAACAAAATATGAAATCAAAGAGTTGTTGTTGTTGATCAATGTATTTGGCGAAAATTAAAAATAAGTAAAATAAATATAGAGATCGATGTGAATTTCTAGAATTTTGGCACACCGTTGTTACTTCAATTCGCTTTCGCCTAGCAACCACCCTACAAATCAAGAGATCCCGGTAAGACTTGTCTTGATTGGTGCAATGAGATCTGTGATTAGCCCAAAAGAATTCAGACTTCACTTATTAGGTACATCGCCTTACTATCTTGGTTGTATTGGGTGTCTCCATGGTAAGGCACGACAATGCAACATTCATCTGCGAATGTTGAGACTCTCGTGTATACTTTTGTTGATCCAATTAGTGGTATCTCCAGTTAAGGTCTCCACCACTAATCTAGTATTTTTATTCTCCCTTATCCCAATTCAATTAGCCCAATGATGACTAACTTCCATGTGTTCATCACATGACGGTCTAGACTAATAAACAAAATCAAGTAAGATATAACATAAAGCGCAAAAGAAATCAAACAACAAAAGACTAAACAATGATCAAATAAAAGTATATATCAAAGCATCATGAGTGGCAAGGTTTACTGTCAACCCTAAGAATATAAACTTAGTCACTGAACGACATGTTTACAAAGAGATAAGAGAAGATACAACCATACATGAAGTACCATCCTACTTAATCTCTACACACTCCTCTCTTCTCACTTAAGAAAATAGAAACACCAAAAGATACAAAGATATGTTTCTGTTCAGTCAAGATGTCTTTTATATGAGTGAAGGGGCGCCTGGAGATGAGTGGAGTCCAAGTTATCTGATCTGGATACAGCTGTCAATGATTTCACCAAAGGGCGCCTTGGGTACGGTCCGTATTGGTTAATACGGACCGTATTCCCACTGTGTCGCTGCAGGAGTTCATGAGTATTTGGCCTTCTTTGGTCCTTACTGGGACTCTGGTCCGTATGGGCTAATACGGTCCGTACTAGAGCCTTAGTCGGTGACCTGCGCTTTTCTAATCGACCCGATTTTTGCTCCAAACGATGTAAATATCCCCAAAACATGGTTCCTGCACTAAAACATAAAATTGGGCAACAATAACCTTTTTCACATAATAATTAAACATAAATGTGAGAAAATAATACAAAACCTAAGCCAAAATCCTACATAATTCACTACCAAAATGAGCTTGATCACGTCTCCCAACTTGAATTATTGCTTGTCCTCAAGCAACGACATCCCAGCTGGTCTAAGATCCGGTCTAGGTTAAACCATACAATCTCAAGGACTTGCTACAAATTAAATTAGAACTTGGACTTGGTACAATCGATATGGCTTTCAAAAATTAAGAACTTCAAAAATATTCATGACCTCTCCCTTGAACAATTTATTCACCCCATGATTGACCTAATTATGCATCCCTTAGAATAATTATTTTTAAATAATTCATCCCACAAATGTCCCTAAATTCGAGAGTGCTAATTTCTCATTCGATTATAAATTGATCCCTTCCAATCAATAGGAATTCTAATGATATAAATTTTAATTTTCCTTCCCAATTGATTAGGGCAAATTATGACAACTAAGTGTGTTGGTACATGTGACAATTTTTTTGGAAAAATAAATTATTTATAAAAACTTGGAAGGTTTTATCGAGCCTTTTGGTAACCAGTCTTGCGTAGGCACCCGTACTCATTTTTTATCCTCCATTTTTTATTCTATTTTTTCCTTTTCTGATTTTTCTATTTTTTTTTCTTTTCTTGATTTTTTTTATTTTTTTTGTATTTTTGTATTTTTTCTGAAAATTTAAAAATTTGCAAAAAATAAATATTTTTGTATCACAAGTACCACGATTACACACAATTCCAAGTATTCATTCATACGAGAAATTATTGTATAGTTTCGCTAGGGGTCTATCTATAATAAATGGTTATTCTAAAACACTCTCAAATTTAGAAGACTTTGCAAAAATAAATTACTTAATAATAATTTTCTATGGTAACAATTTTTTATCTACATTCATGGTTAACAATTAATTATTCACTTTGAGGTCGCTAATTATTTTAAAAAAATCAGAATTTTTGGTACCATATTCAATTGTCTAAACCTTAGTCTAAATCAATTCAAGCAATTCCTATTTGATTACCTATATGCACGCTACTCTTAAATTAATTTATATGCTCCTAAAATGCAATATGCAATTCTACATGCATGCTAGATAAAAACCTTAGCCATTCATCATATCCCTCAAAGTTAAGCTTTAAGGAATAATCGTGACTAAATAAAACTGCTAGCAAAAATAAAAAATAAAGGTCCTACATGTCATGATCCTAGATACAATGCAACCCTAAACTAGGTTTCTTTACCCCTACCCCTTTGCTCATTCTTTCCATGTAGTTCTCCAAGTATTGCATGCGTTTCTTCAGATTTTTTATCATGTTGGTGGCATAGCGCAGTCTTGGGTCGGGTTGTCTTGGTTGGTTAACTTCTTGATTGGTTTCTTGATCCCAGCCGGTGGGCGTGATGGTGTGCATTAAGTGTGTACTTGCCTCATTGCTATTGCTATTTGGAGGGATTACGTGCTCACAAAGGTGGTTGTATTATGGATTGGTTCGTTGTTTGTCTCCTCCATTGGTTCTTAATTGAAACGTGTTCGCTCCTTGTTAGATCATCATTTTTGGATTCGTAGCCGAATTGGAATGAGCCTTTGTCGGTGCCCAAGTGCATGGACATGCCTTCACCAATTTTCAATGTGTAGTTGATATCTCCTGTCAATGTGTTGAATGTGGCAAGGATGTAGTTGTTGTTAACTAGGAAATTGATGTTGAGGCGAGGCAATTCAAAAAGTTCTTTCTCTCCTCCTGGGTCCAATTGGTGGTAATGTGCGATGAGGGTGACGAAACTCCCAACTGTGATCACGTGGTTGTTTTTCTCATCATCGACCACAACTTTTAGATGGTGGATGATGTCATAGCCAAGGTGTGGTCAGTGTGTGTGGCTCTTCATGCATCTCATGAGATAGATGTCCCTCTCATTGACCTCCGTGTTGTCTTCACCTATTGGAAAGATTGAATTTGAGAGTATTATATGGATATACCTTAATTCAATGCCCGTGATGAGGCGCGAGTCCTTTCGATAGACTTTCCTTTCGTCCATTGCAATGTTCGTGTGTCAATCTTTGTTTCACCATTAAGAGGGATTGATAGAGCGGTGTAAAACTGCTCCATGGTGATCTCGTAAGGATGGTTGTAGAGACAGTACTTGATCTTGCCTTCAATTTGCAAGGTTGAGAGGAACTCGATTGTTGGCTTATCATATGACCTGGTAGACCTGAGGTTTGTTGCAAGATCCCAGAGGTTGATGTTATTGAGAGACACCCTCACATAGTCATAGCATCCAAGAGTTTTCATCGTATTCACACACATTGCCTTGTTGTTGCCTAAGATTCAGTCGATCATATTTTCGGCTCGATCATACTCTTTCTTGTTTGCAAATTGGATCCCCATGGTCCTCAGGAGTAGTTTTTCATCGGGACAGGAAGACCGGAGCGTTGGGTGATGTTTTCTGCCATTATTGCCTGAATTTTGTGCTATGGTACTAGTCGTATTAGTGAATATGGACCCAATACGGACTGTACTTGGTTAGATTTATGTTCCTGACAGCACGAATTTATGGTAAGTTTTTGAAATTTCTGTTCTTGAATGGGAATTGGGAATGAAAGGTTTATAAAGTGTAGGTGTCAGGAGAGTGCAAGGAGTGGAGTTAATGGGAGGTTATTTTTGGTTAAAATTCGAATTTTAGTTTTTGCAGTGGCATCTGGGTACGGTCCGTATTGGTGAATACGGTCTGTATCTGGTACTTGGTTTGTTAATTATGCACTGTGGTGAATGGTAGATCCTTATTGGGGTTTAGCTCCGTACTGGGTCCAATACAGTCCGTACCAGAGAGTAAAATTCGGTGATGGGCTTCGAATATTCTGACCAAACTTTTCCAGAAACTCCTCCTGCATGTAAGATTAGTAACCGTGTGATTAGAATCCCAGTTTAAGATGAAATGAGTTGAATTTGAATTTTTAGAAAATAAAACAATGAAAAGCAAGTAAAGAGGTCTTGGGTTGCCTCCTAAGAAGTGCTTGTTTAGAGTCGTTAGTTCGACTTTGTTTGTGTTTATCCTTCTTCGGGCTGATCCTGTAGCAAATAGGTCTCTCCTCGTTCGATTCATTGACCTTGGATGTAATGCTTTAATCTTTAACTGTTTGCCTTGAAATACCCACTTTCTCTTCCCCAAAGTTGAACTGCTCCAAAGGGACATGTGTGACTTGATAAGATCCTGACCATCTTGACATTAGTTTCCGGGAAAGAGCTTGAGTCGTGAATTGAAAAGAAGCACCATGTCACCTTCCTTGAACTCCTTTTTTTATCTTCTGGTTATGGTAGAACTTCGCTCACTCCTTGTACATCTTCACATTGTAATACGCATGAAGTGTCAGTTCATCTTTTTGATTGCCCAATATGCCTCGTGTTCCAATTGCACTGGTAGGTGACATGCTTTTCCATATATCAATTTGTATGGTGTCATCACGATCGGGGTTTTGAATGAGATTATGTAGGTCCAAAGCGCTTCATTCAGTTTGAGTGCCCAATTCTTCCTAGACCATGACACCGTTTTCTGCAAAATGTTCTTGATATCCCTGTTGGAGACTTCTACCTGCCCACTTGTTTGTGAGTGGTACGGAGATGCCACTTTGTGTCTGACGCCATATTTCCTCAAAAGACCGTTGGTGAAACATAACCAGAAGAAAATGAAAAACAACTTGAAGAAAATGAAAGACAACTAGAAAAATATGAAATACAACGAGTAGATAAAAGACAACCAGTATAATATGAAAGACAACTAGTAGAACATGAAAGACAACCAGTACGAAATGAAAGACAACTAGAAGAGGATGAAAAACAATAGGTAAAACATGAAAGACAACAAGTACAAGATGAAATACAATTAGAAAAAGATGAAATACAACGAGTAGTAGATGAAAGACAACCAGTCGAATATGAAAGACAACCAGTAGAAAATGAAAGACAACCAGTACGAAATGAAAGACAACTAGAAGAGGATGAAAAACAACAGGTAGAACATGAAAGACAACAAGTACAAGATGAAAGACAACCAGAAAAAGATGAAATACAACGAGAAGTAGATGAAGACAATCCAAGAAGTAAAACATGAAAGACAACTAGTACAAGATTAAAGACAAATAGAAAAAGATGAAAAACAACTTGTACAAGATGAAAGACAAATAGAAGAAGGTGAAAAGACAACTAGTAATGGATGAAAGACAACCAATAAGACATGAAAAATAACCAGTACAAGATGAAAAACAACTAGTACGAGATGAAAAACAACTTGTACGAGAGGAAACACAACTAGATGAGAATGAAAGACAACCAGTACAAAATAAAACATAACCAGAAGAAGATGAAAGACAACTTGAAGAAGATGAAAGACAACTAGAAGAAGATGAAAAAAACCAGTAGAACATGAAAGAAATCCTGTACAAGATGAAAGACAACTTGAAGAGAATGAAATGCAACTAGAAGAAGATGAAATACAACTAGACGACTGTGAAATACAACAAGTAGTAGATGAAAGACAACCAGTAGAACATGAAAAACAACCAATACTAGATGAAAGACAACCAGTAGAACATGTAACTAGTACAAGATGAAAGACAACTAGAAGGAGATGAAATACAACTAGTAGAAGATGAAAGACAACTAGATGAAGATGAAAGACAACAAATAGTATATGAAAGACAACCAGTACAAGATGAAAGAAGATGAAAGACTACTTGATGAAGATGAACCACAACAAATAGTAGATGAAAGAAGATGAAAGACTACTTGATGAAGATGAACCACAACAAATAGTAGATGAAAGACAACCAGTAGAACATCAAATACAACCAGAACAAGATAAAAAACAACTTGTAAAAGATGAAATACATCTAGAAGAAGGTGAAAGACAACTTGAAGAAGATGAAATACAACCAAAAGAATATGAAAGACAAACAGAAGAAGACGAAAAACAACTAGTACAAGATGAATAACAACTTGTAGAAGAGGAAAGACAACTAGATGAAGATGATAAACAACCAGTACAAAATGAAAGACAACTAGAAAAAATGAAATACAACGAGAAGTAGATGAAAGACAATTAGAAGAACATGAAATACAACCAGCACAACATTAGAGACAACTAGTAGAACATGAAAGACAACTAGTACAAGATGAAAGACCATTAGAAGAAGATGTAATACAGCTAGTAGAAGATGAAATACAGTTAGAAAAAGAAGAAATACAACGAGTAGCAGACAAAAGACAACAAATAGAATATGAAAGACAACCAGTAGAACATGAAAAAAAACCAGTACGAAATGACAAACAACTAGAAGAGGATGAAAAACAACAGGTAGAACATGAAAGACAACAAGTACAAGATTAAAGACAACTAGATGAAGATGAAATACAACGAGAAGTTGATGAAGACAACCCAAGAAGTAAAACACGAAAGACAACTAGTACAAGATGAAAGGCAACTAGAAAAATATGAAAAACAACTTGTAGATGATGAAAGACAAATAGAAGAAGGTGAAAGACAACTACTAATGGATGAAAGATAACCAATAAAACATGAAAAACAACCAGTACAAGATGAAAAACAACTAGTACGAGATGAAAAACAACTTGTACGAGAGGAAACACAACTAGATGAAGATTAAAGACAACCAGTACAAGATGAAACATAACCAAAAGAAGGTGAAACATAACCAGAAGAAGATGAAAGACAACTTGAAGAAGATGACAGACAACTAGAAGAAGACGAAAAAAACCAGTAGAACATGAAAGACATCCAGTACAAGATGAAAGACAACTTGAAGATGATGAAATACAACTAGAAGAAGATGAAATCTAACTAAACAGCTGTGAAATACAACGATTAGTAGAACATGAAAGACAACTAGAAGAACATGAAAGACAACCAGTACAAGATGAAAGACAACCAGTAGAACATGTAAGACAACAAGTACAAGATGAAATACAACTAGTAGAAGATGAAAGACAACTAGATGAAGATGAAAGACAACCAGTTGAGCATGAAAGACAACAAGTACAAGATGAAATACAACCAGTAGAAGATGAAAGACAACTAGATGAAGATGAACACCAGCAAATAGTAGATGAAAGACAACCAGTAGAACATCAAATACAACCAGAACAAGATTAAAAACTTGTAAATTATGAAATACATCTGTTGCACCAAAAGATAATACACAAAGTTTCAGTACAGTAAACTGTACCTTTTAAACCTTAAATACACCTTCGGTTCAGACTGCAAGTGCACAGTCCTATCGAGTAGTATATTGTCGGGTATCGATCACAGGGACGGTTTTGTCAATTACCGGACTTTACTCAAACTACAGAAATTCTAGAAGTCTGCAAAGGTTGATTTGGGGTATTACGTTTCCTAACAGTTCAAATAACAAAATTTAGAACAAATAAGTAAACTTTGATTTGGGTTTAATTTAATTAAAAAAAGGGGTTCCTAGGGTTTCTGATTTCATCTCAGCTTAGCCTCAAGGTGCCCGGTCCGTGCACTTTCATGCACGGGCCGTGTGGGATGTACACGGTCCGTGTGGCCCTCGAGTTAATACAGCAGCTACTGGTTTCTGTGTTGATTTTCCTGTGCAGGGTTCTATTGACCGAACCAAAGTACCTAGACCTCAACTCTCGCATGTTGGCTTAATTACTCGGTGCGGGATTCAATTTCTGCCCTCCTAGGGTTCTCAAACCTCAACTTTCGCATGTTGGCTTAATAATCCTAAGTCGCTTGTTGGTTTACTAAAGATATCCTCGATCTCTCGATACGAGGAAAAGTTCACCTCTCGGCTACTACTTGGTTTCACCTCTCGGATCGTAAACCTATCTCAAATACTTAGTTTGGTCGAGTGAATATCAAGGTTATTCGATTTCCATCTAGATGAGGCCTTTCATCTAGCGGAGTAACAATTCAATTCAAACAATTTCAACTAAGCAATAAAATACTACACAATCAAGCAAGCACAAGATTCAACACAAATTCCAAGTAACTAGCAAATAAAACTAAGCATTCGACTACATCATAACCCTAGAAACATAAAAGTCTACTCAAGCATGGTTAAAAAGCAAATAAAACAAATAGCTATATGAAAGTTCATGACAAAACTCGAAGAGAGATGAAGATTCGATTCCCAACTTCTTCTCCAAGCCAAGTTTTCTTCCCAAGAGCCAGCCGTCCCCCTTAGGTCTGCAATCTTCTCCTTTTTATGCCCAAAATCGCGTATTCAAAGCCTTCCTTTTCGACCTCCCCAGCTGGCATCTCTTTCCATTGCCAGACTGGACTTCCGGATTTTCTGTGCACGGTCCGCACAAGAATGTATACGGACCGTGTGCCTGTGCGTTTGAGTTACAGAAATTTAGCCTCTTTGTGAGAACTTCTCTGTCCGATCGGGCGGTTAGTGCACGGTCCGCACAAGAATGTGCACGGACCGTGTGAAAATGTGTCAAAGGCAGAATCTTCCTTGTTTTTCGCCCGTTTTCTGCAAATCAATAAATAAAGCATAGCAGTACCAAATTCTATTGATATTTGAATGAATGTTCACACTTTTAGGCTTTTAGGCACAGGTTTATATATGAATTGGGGTCGGAATATGGACATAATAGAGAGATATCAACATCTAGAAGAAGGTGAAAGACAACTTGAAAAAGAAGAAAAACAACCAAAAGAATATGAAAGACAAACAGAAGAAGACGAAAAACAACTAGTACAAGATGAATAACAACTTGTAGCAACTAGATGAAGATGATAGACAACCAGTACAAAATGAAAGACAACTAGAAAAAGATGAAATACAACGAGAAGTAGATGAAAGATAATTAGAAGAACATGAAATACAACCAGTACAACATTAGAAAAAACTAGTAGAACATGAAAGACATCTAGTACAAGATGAAAGACCATTAGAAGAAGATGAAATACAACTAATTGTGGATGAAAGACAACCAGTACAAGATGAAAGATAACCAGAAGAAGATGAAAAACAACTAGTAGAAGATGAAAGACAACTAGAAGAATACGAAAGATAAGAAGAAGAAGAAGAAGAAGATCAAAGACAACTTGTAGAAGATGAAATACAATCAAAAGAATACGAAAAACATCTTCTAGAAGAAGAAAGACAATTAGAAGAAGATGAAAGACAATCAGTACAACATGAAAGACAACTAATACTAGAAGAAAGACAACTTGAAGAAGATGATATAAAACTAGAAGAAGATGAAATTCAACTAGACGACTGTGAAATACTACAAGTTGATGAAAGACAACAAGTAGGACATGAAATACAACCAGTAGACATGAAAAACAAGAAGTAGAACATGAAAGACAACCAGTACAAGATTAAAGACAACTAGAAAACGATTAAAAATAACTTGTAAAAGATGAAAGACAAAGACAACCAATAGAACATCAAAAACAACCAGTACAAGACAAAAAAAAACAACTAGTACGAGATGCAAAACAACTTGTAGGAGAGGAAAGACAACTAGATGAACATGAACAGTACAAGATGAAACATAACAAAAAGAAGATGAAACATAACCAGAAGAAGATGAAAGACAACTTGAAAAAGATGAAAGACAACTAGAAGAAGATGAAAAAAAATAGTAGAACATGAAAGACATCCAGTACAAGATGGAAGACAACTTGAAGAGGATGAAATACAACTAGAAGGAGATGAAATACTACTAAACGGTTGTAAAATAGAACGAGTAGTAGATGAAAGACAACCAGTAGAACATGAAAGACAACCAATAGAACATGAAAGACAACAAGTAGTAGATCAAAGACAACCAGTAGAACATCAAATACAACCAGAACAAGATAAAAAAACAACTTGTAAAAATGAAATACATCTAGAAGAAGGTGAAAGACAACTTGAAGAAGATGAAATACAACTAAAAGAATATGAAAGAGAAACAGAAGAAGACGAAAAATAACTAGTACAAGATGAATAACAACTTGTAGAAGAGGAAAGGCAACTAGATGAAAATGATAGACAACTAGGACAAAATGCAAGACAACTAGAAAAAGAAGAAATACAACGAGAAATAGATAAAAGACAATTAGAAAAACATGAAATACAACCAGTACAACATTAGAGAAAACTAGTAAAACATGAAAGACATGTAGTAGTACAAGATGAAAAACCATTAGAAGAAGATGAAATACAGCTAGTAGAAGATGAAAGGTAATTAAAAGAAGATGAAATACAACTAATAGTGGATGAAAGACAACCAGTATACGATGAAAGATAACCGGAAGAAGATGAAAAACAACTAGTAGAAGATGAAAGACAACTAGAAGAATACGAAAGACAACAAGAAGAATAATAAACACAATTTGTAGAAGATGAAATACAACCAAAAGAATACGAAAAACAACTAGTACAAGATGAAAAACAACTAATAGAAGAGAAAAGTCAATTAGAAGAACATCAAAGACAATCTTTACAATATGAAAGACAACTAGTACTAGATGAAAGACAACTTGAAGAAGATGATATAAAACTAGAAAATAGATGAAATACAACAAGAAGAACATGAAAGACAACTAGTAGAACATGAAAGACAACCAATACAAGATGAAATATACAACAAGTAGAAGATAAAGGACAATTAGATGAAGATGAAACACAACAAATAGTAGATGAAAGACAACCAGTAGAACATCAAATACAACCAGAACAAGATGAAAGACAACCAGAACAAGATGAAAAACAGTAAAAGGTGAAAGACATCTAGAGGAAGATGAAAGACAACTTGAGGATGATAAAATACAACCAAAAGAATTCGAAAGACAAACAAAAGAAGACGAAAAACATCTAGAACAAGATGAAAAACTAGTGGAAGAGGAAGACAACTAGATGATGATGAAAGACAACAAGAAGTGGATGAAAGACAACAAGTAGAACATGAAATACAACCAGTAGAACATGAAAAATAAGAAATAGAACATGAAAGACAACTAGTAGAACATGAAAGGCAACTAGAAGAAGGTGAAATACAACTAGTAATAGATGAAAGAGAACCAATAAAATATGAAAAACAACCAGTACAAGATTAAAAACAACTAGTACGAGATGAAAAACAACTTGTAGGAGAGGAAAGACAACTAGATGAAGATGAAATACATGTACAAGATGAAACATAACTAGAAGAAGATGGAAGACAATTTGAAGAAGATGAAAGACAACTAGGAGAACATGAAAAAAAAACCAAGGGAACAAGAAAGACATCCAGTACAAGATGAAAGACAACTTGAAGAGGATGAAATACAACTTGACGACTATGAAATACAACGAGAAGTAGATGAAAGACAACAACTAGGACATGAAATACAACCAATAGAACATGAAAAATAAGAAGTGGAACATGAAAGACAACTAGTACAAGATGAAAGGCAACTAGAAGAAGGTGAAATACGACTAGTAATAGATGAAAGACAACCAATAAAACATGAAAAACAACCAGTACAAGATTAAAAACAACTAGTACGAGATGAAAAACCACTTGTAGGAGAGGAAAGATAATTAGATGAAGACGAAAGACAACCAGTACAAGATGAAACATAACAAAAAAAAGATGAAACATAACCAGAAGAAGATGGAAGACAACTTGAAGAAGATGAAAGACAACTAGAAGAAGATTAAAAAAAAATAGTAGAACATGAAAGACATCCACTACAAGATGAAAGACAACTTGAAAATGATTATATACAACTAGAAGAAGATGAAATACAACTAAACGACTGTGAAATACAACAAGTAGTAGATGAAAGACAACCAGTCGAATATGAAAGACGACCAATAGAAAATGAAAGACAACCAGTACGACATAAAATACAACTAGAAGAGGATGAAAAACAACAGGTAGAACATGAAAGACAACAAGTACAAGATGAAAGACAACCAGAAAAAGATGAAATACAACGAGAAGTAGATGAAGACAATCCAAGAAGTAAAACATGAAAGACAACTAGTACACGATTAAAAGCAAATAGAAAAAGATGAAAAACAACTTGTACAAGATGAAAGACAAATAGAAGAAGGTGAAAGACAACTAGTAATGGATGAGAGACAACCAATAAGACATGAAAGACAACCAGTACAAGATGAAAAAAACTAGTACAAGATGGAAAAACAACTTTACGAGAGGAAACACAACTAGATGAAAATGAAAGACAACCAGTACAAAATAAAACATAACCAAAAGAAGGTGAAACATAACCAGAAGATGATGAAAGACAACTTGAAGACCATGAAAGACAACCAGTAGACCATGAAACAACTAGAAAAAGAAGAAATACAACGAGAAGTTGATGAAAGACAATTAGAAAAATATGAAATACAACCAGTACAACATTAGAGAAAACTAGTAGAACATGAAAGACATCTAGTACAAGATGAAAAACCATTAGAAGAAGATGAAATACAGCTAGTAGAAAATGAAAGGTAATTAAAAGAAAATGAAATACAACTAATAGTGGATGAAAGACAACCTGTACAAGATGAAAGATAACCGGAAGAAGATGAAAAACAACTAGTAGAAGATGGAAAGACAACGAGAAGAATACGAAAGACAACAAGAAGAAGATCAATGACAACTTGTAGAAGATGAAATATAATCAAAAGAATACAAAAAACAACTAGTTCAAGATGAAAAACATCTAGTAGAAGAGAAAGGCAATTACAAGAAGATGAAAGACATGAAAGACAACTAGTACTAGATGAAAGACAACTGGAAGAAGATGATATAAAACTGGAAAAAAGATGAAATAAACAAGAAGAATATGAAATACAACGAGTAGAAGATGAAAGACAACTAGTAGAACATGAAAGACAACCATACACGATGAGAAACAACGAGTAGAAGATAAAGGACAATTAGATGAAGATGAAACACAACAAATAGTAGATGAAAGACAACCAGTAGAACATTAAATACAACCAGAACAAGATAAAAGATAAACAGAAGAAGATGAAAAACAACTTGTAAAAAGATGAAAGACATCTAGAAGAAGATGAAAGACAACTCGAGGAAGATGAAATACAACTAAAAGAATACGAAAGACAAACAAAAGAAAACAAAAACATTTATTACAAGATGAAAAACTTGTGGAAGAGGTAAGACAACTAGATGATGATGAAAGACAACAAGTACAAGATGAAATACAACAACTAGAACATGAAATACAACCTGTAGAACATGAAAAACAAGAAGTAGAACATGAAAGACAACTAGTACAAGATGAAAGACAACTAGAAGAGGGTGAAATACAACTAGTAATAGATGAAAGACAACTAATAAAACATGAAAAATAACCAGTACAAGATGAAAAACAACTAGTACGAGATGAAAAACAACTTGTAGAAGAGGAAAGACAGATGAAGATGAAAGACAACCAGTACAAGATGAAACATAACAAAAAGAAGATAAAACATAACCAGAAGAAGATGAAAGACAACTTGAAGAAGATGAAAGACAACTTGAAGAAGATGAAAGACAAGTAAAAAAAGATGAGAAAAAATCAGTAGAACATGAAAGACAACTTGAAGAGGATGAAATGCAACTAGAAGAAGATGAAATACAACTAGACGGCTGTGAAATACAACGAGAAGTAGATGAAAGACAACAAATAGGACATGAAATACAACCAGTAGAACATGAAAAACGAGAAGTAGAACATGAAAGACAACCAGTACAAGATTAAAGACAACTAGAAAACGATTAAAAATAACTTGTAAAAGATGAAAGACAACTAGAAGAATGTGAAATACAACTTGTAGAAGATGAAAGGCAACCAATAGAATATGAAAAACAACCAGTACAAGATAAAAAAAATAACTAGAAAAAGATGAAAGACAACCAGTATAAGATGAGAGACAACTAGTAGAATATCAAAGACAACTATTACAAGTTGAAAGACAATTAGAAGAAGATGAAACACAACTAGTAGAAGATGAAACACAACTAGAAAAAGATGAAATACAACTAATAGTGAACGATAACCAGTACAAGATGAAAGGCAACCAGTACAAGATGAAAGATAACCAGAAAAAGATGAAAAACAACTAGTAGAATATGAAAGACAACTTGAAGAATATGAAATACAACCAAAAGAATACGAAAAACAACTAGCACAAGATGAAAGACAACTAGTAGAAGAGGAAAGACAACTAGAAGAATATGAAAGACTCAGTACAACATGATAGACAACTAGTACAAGATGAAAGACAACTTGAAGAAGATGGAATACAACGAGTAGAATATGACAGACAACTAGTAGAACAAGAAAGACAACTTGTACGAGATGAAATACAACTAGTTGAAGATGAAAGACAACTAGAAGAAGATGAAATATAACTAATAATAGATGAAAGACAACCTGTAAAATATGAAAGACAACTAGTACGAGATGAAACATAACCAAAAGAAGATGAAAAACAACTAGTAGAGGATGAAATGGAACTCAAAGAAGATGAAAGATAACTTGAAGAAGATGAAAGATAACTAGATGAAGATGAAATACAACAAAAAGAAGATGAAAGACAACCATAAGAAGAATAAAAACAACTAGTACTCGATAGAAAAACAACTAATAGAAGTAGAAAGACAACTAGAAGAAGATGAAAGAAAACCAGTAGAACATGAAAGACATCTAGTACAAGATGAAAGACAAATTGAAGAAGATGAAATACAACTAGAAGAAGATGAAAGACAACTAGAAGAAGATGAAAGACGACTATCAAATATGACGAGTAGTAGATGAAAGACAACCAGTAGACATGAAAGACATGTATGAGATGAAAGACAACTAGAAGATGATGAAAAACTAGTAGAACATGAAAGACAACCAGTATAAGATGAAAAACAAACAGTAGAACATGTAAGACAACTAGTACAAGATGAAAGACAACTAAAAAGAGATGAAATACAACCATTAGAATATGAAAGACAACTAGATGAAGATGAAAGACAACGAATAGTAGATGAAAGACAACCAGTACAAGACCATGGATTTTGGCCTATAAATTGGATTCGCGCACCAAATTTGGTGCTCATTTGCTTCAGCGCGCACCAAGGGCCTGTAAAAGGTAATTTTCTATTTTTTCATTAATTAATTAATTTTATTGTTTTTCAATTAGTTATTTGGGTATATGTGACCAAAATAAATCAGAATGTTAATAAATTGTACCTAAATAGTCCGAATGGTTTATTAAAATTACCATATATAAATAAATTATATTGATTTCCCCTGTAAAACAAAATTGATTAGAATTTTACCATTTTTATGCCGATGGTGTCCAAAATTATACCATTTTTTTACCGATAGTATCCAAAATTGACAATATTTTAAATTTACCATATTTGTAGTATTTTAGACCAAATTGATTAGAAATGCACCAAATTGGACTTATATTGTTTGATATTACCCAAGATTGTACCTTTTTTATCGATTGTGTCCAAAATTGCCAATATTTTAAATTTACCATATTTGTAGTATTTTAGACCAAAATTGATTAGAAATCTCCAAATTGGGCCTCTATTGTTTGAAATTACCTAAGATTCTACCATTTTTTTACCGATGGTGTCCAAAATTGACGAAGCAGTACCAAAGAAACTAGTCCCTCGTATGAATAATGGGATTTTGATTTGGACCTGGCCTCTACCGTCTTTCCGCACATGACGAAGGAGAGTATTAGCCCCGTGTGCTGGTTCCCGTACAAGAACCACAAGATCACAAATTCATATGTAAGCTACCTGCAATTAATTTAAATTTGCATTTGAATAAGTAGGTAAGTTATATTTTTGTTTATTTTGAAATTTAATACAAGTACAACGAGCGATATGCACCGGTGTTACATAGGATGGGTCTGTGGCATGTGTCCCAGCTCACCAAAATGAAGGCAAATGTCTCCCTTCTATCTGCGTTGGTCGAGAGGTGGCGGCCGAAGACACACACATTCCACTTACCTGTTGGAGAGATTATTGTGTCTCTTCAGGACGTGAGTTGTCTATGGGGCCTGCCCATTACTGGAGATGTTGTGATAATTGTGGAGTACGGAGACTTCGCACAGCTTGTTAGTGACCTGTTGGTCCCCGGGTTGATAAAGCTGAGCAGTACTGCAAAGGGGGTGATTACCTCCAAGAATGACATCAGTCCACCATACTTGCGGGCGCGATTCGGGTAACTTTTATTTTTAATATTAATTATTTGATGGTAGGTTTCACATTTTATACTAAATTAGTTCGAATTTACAGTAGAGTCCTAGCAGAGAATGATCCTAACAAGGAGATAGATCGGTGGACCTGGACTTACATCGTGGAGATGTTCGTTTGCTAGATGTTCTCAGATTCATCGGGAACCACTGTCATTGTTGTCTACTTGAGTGGCTAAGGGACTTGGTCTACCCGAGAAAGATGAAATGGGGTGCAGCGGCCTTGGCATGTCTATATCGGGGTTTATGCACTACATGCCAGGTATAAATAATTTAATTTAATTATATTCTGCTTGTTTGTATTATAAATAAATTAATGGTTACACCAAATAAAACCTAAAATAACTGTAACTTATATCAAAATAGACCGACAAGACGAATCTGTACAGTCCGATTGGTCCACAACCACGAGAGAAAGGTTGGGCGCCATGATGGGGTGAGCCAGACGACGAGATTATATGTCTGGCGTATGCTTAGAGATTCTGCTCAAAGAAGACTTATGTTTGTATCCCGCACGACAAACCGATGGGAGTTGCTTTTTTCTAGAGTCAGTTTGAGCAAATGACTCCAGAAAGGCACGTTTGTTGGCGGCTGTACGACGAGCGTGTTGAGGTCATCGAGCATAATGATGTGCCTCACTCCTTCCTGCATGACCTACCTACTATCTGCTTGGCTCAGCGCCAATTTTGGTTTGCTCAGGTACCGCTTATATTCTCAGTGTATCAATTTATTTTTTATTTTCTAGTTTACAAATTTATTTATTTTTATTTTTACAGGTACCGCTTGTCTTTTACCAGGTTGTCGAGCATTGTTACCCTGGACGGGTAATGAGGCAGTTTGGAGCCATTTCTTGTCCCCGACCCTATCACAAAGGATCAATGGTACGAGCTTCACAAGGAACTGAACACTGCGACTAACAAGAATTGGCGGTTGGTGCACAACCAATATGTGCAGTGACTTGAGATGATGAATCATCGTGACATGATTCTCGAGGAGCTCCAGTCGTATGCTTTCGAGGCATACGACCAGACTTATCGCAGTTGGTATCATGAGTATTGTGTATTTACGGTGTACTTGCACGGTCAGATCACTGAGATGAACGAGAAGCCGCTCCAAATACAACGCGAGATGATTACTAATGAGTACGGCTTTATTCCTAGCACTGGCCCAGCTACACAGATTGTAAGCTTTTCTTATTCATGTTTATTTCCAAAAAATTATGAGAATTAAAGTGCAATTTGAACTGATTTTTAATTTTTTCGCAGTTACTCATGACCATCAAGCAAGTACTGATCAGCGCAAAATTGGCAATCACAAGAGGCTAGAAGAAGATCAGGAAGAAATGGTTGTGTATGGCTGTACTGCTGGTTGTCGTTGCCGGGTATAAGGACCAGCTCGACAGGGTCCTCAAGATGGCAGATCTGCCAAAATATAAAGATTTGAAAGACTACGATGATCGGGATTCTGCGGAACAGATGAGCACCCCAGAGCCAAACTTTTCGGAGATTCACTCTGCGGCGACTGCTGAAGCAGCATTTGAGGCAGTTGGTTTTATAGTGGTACATGTATTTTTCTAATAACCTTTAATATCATCTAAATTGTGAAACCTAATTAATTTATTTCAGGTAACCTTTAATATCATTTACATTTGAGACATGATGAGGAGCCCGCGCCACCGCCACCCTTTGAGTTCGACTTGGGCGGTTCTCAGTACGGTGTATACACTCATGATTACTCCTCTCCTATGTTTTACACATAGGAGGAGCCACTCCCACATGACAGTTCAGCAGTGATCCAGCAAGATGTCCCATATCGACCTGTGTACACTTCAGATGATACATATGAGGTTATTTTCGGTCCTGGGGCAGATCAGGGCCCATCTGAGGAGATGCTTTTTGGGGAGATCCAGGAGGAGGACCCACCACATCCATCATGAGAGTATACGCCGCTGGCTCAAAATGGAGCGAATAGAGGAGGAGCGTCCCAAGAGAAAGAGGAAATGCAAGGTGCCGTACACACCACCGAGTCATTAGTTGGAGATGTTTTACTTGTTATTTCATTAGTTGTTATGTTTTTGGGACTGTTATTTAGTTGTTATGTTGTGAAAGACTTTTATTACGAATGTTCAACTTTTATGATATTATTTGGATATTAGGGACTTACATTTTTATATTCTGTTTTTATTCTACTTTTAGCGTATGTTCTGCTTTTATTATCTATCGTATCATTCTAAGAACCTAATGGGTAATTGGGGTAATTGTTTTCAACTCATATGCAATAAAATACTACACTTAAATTTAGAACACCATACGCCGAACATACAAAAATACATATAACATACGACGTACATTATATTTTTATCAAAATTCGTGCAAAATAAAATTGAGCATTACAAAAAAAATGTATGAATTCCAAAATTTCAACACAAAATAGATTTTAAAAAAATAGATTGGTGTGCACCCCCAGCTGGGCACCAATTGGTGCGCCTCCCCAGTTCGCGCACCAAACTGGTGCCCTCCCCAAGGTGAGCACCGGCCAGGTTTGGTGCGCACCCTGGGGGTGCATGGGTGGTTGATTAATTACGAATTACTGAGGTGGTAAATAAAAAATGTCGGTTTGAGAAAAAAACAATACTATATATATTTATATTCTGAACTTTTTATTTAATAAAAGTTTCATTCGAAATAAAATATCTGAAAAAGTAATAAATAAATTTTAAATATATGAATGACTAACTTTAAAATTCTGTTAATATTGGTTTTTTTCCGACAACACGGCGTAAAAATAAATAGGGAAGGAAAAATGCTAAATCCAAAACTGGAGACCGATAGCAGTCCCACGGATCCCATCCCCAAAAGCATCCAGTTTTTTGTATGTGTAACATTAAAAAAATAATATATATTTTTTTAAAGTGACATGGGAATTCTTCTGGGACAGTGTTCTTACTTTGTTTCGAAATTTTCCGGAGAAAATACAAGAAAATGAAAACGTTGAGGAAGGAAAAATGTTATTTGTTTTCAGTAATGAAATGTAGTATTATTTTGTTATTTTTTATTGTTTGTGTCAATAAAAAGTAGTGTATGGAGATGTGATATTAAGTGTATTGTGAAATTGATTTGTTTTTTTTTTTTTAAGATTGAGTTTCCAATTTATATATTATTTAATAAAAAAATCGACCATATTTAGTATTTATTTGCTTGTATACTGTAATATATTTTTACGTAGTTTGAAAATTCCTGAGTACCATCTTGGATAGTAGTACCATATACAGGACCATCATTAATTTATTGTTTATGCTTATTCGCTCATGTTCAACTCATCTAATTACGAAGAGATATGCTGTATTTATCTTTTTATAATTAACAAAGAAATTGCTTTAATATCGTCTCAGAGATTTTCATGGATCAGCAAATCATACATCCAATATACTGGTATACATGCATGCATCGAAATATCGAATTATGTAAAATCAAGATATACTCACCTATATATAAATATCAATATGCTGCTCTGGACATTAGCACCTAGAAAGCAAAACCTGAGGTATACCGTTGTTAGCTCATCAGCATGGTATGTGTATTTAATTTTCTTTTTTCTTTTCTTTTATTTTGAATTAGTACGTGATGATGATGACCAACACAAATTTTGTAAGTCGAGATTCAGTTTTTAATCTAGTGACAAAGGCAATGTCTTTTGTGAAAGATTGCATGTTGAAAATCTAAATGGAAAAATCACTTGTGGATATTAAATAGTTGAGTGGTTTAATTAACCTTCAACCTTTACTAAAGAGAAAAAACAAAAATTGTAAGTCATGCAAGGATCTAATTAAATGTGTTAAGCATAATTTCAACACTAGCTAGACTATATAAAAAAAAAAAAATCAAGTACAATCTGTTGATTTCAAAGCTCCTATTGCCATGCTTTATTTTAGTTGACAAAAATATTTTGTATATACAGGTGGCAGGTACAGTAGTTGGGTTCTACTTTTTGTTGTTGATAAAATTTTCTACTGCTGGAGGAATATATAATGTAGTAGACTATCAAGCTGTTGGAGATGGCACAATAGATGATTCTCAGGTACTTAGCTGGACCAATTCAAGCACACAAAAACACACAGGCACACAACAGCATATAAAATGTTGAACAAAGTAGGCTTAATTATACCTTAATTAGGATCATGTACAAATACTTTGACATAACATTAGTGTTCTTTTGTTTGGGTCATTTTAAAAGGCATTCATGAAGGCATGGAATGCTGCATGTTCTGATGCAATCCCCGCAACCTTGCTCGTTCCACCGGGAAAGAAATTCTTGATTGGCACAGCTACGTCCTTACAAGGGCCTTGCAATTCTCCTGTCAATTTCCAGGTGACAAAATTCTAACAGAATAATTATCTTTCATTTTAATCTCTTTCCTTCAATTGAACAACTTACTGTTGTCAGTAGAAAATGAACAGAGAAAAATCCATAAACATACTGACAAAAGAAAAAGTTATTTCTCACAACATTTTCAGATTGATGGGAATATAACAGCACCTAACAGAATCTGGACAACTGAGAGAATAACTTGGATTTCATTCAACAACATCAATAACCTCAATGTGTACGGCCAAGGGACAATCGACGGCCAAGGCGCAATTTGGTGGGATTGTTGGAATAAACATGTGAGCCACCAATTATCCAATTATCAAAAGAAAATTATAAATTAATAATTCTATAATTTACACTTATTATTAAATAATGGTTCTTTTTTTAATTTCCTACTTTCTTTCTTTTTTTCCTTTTTGCAGAACTGCATCCGGCCTTATGTAAGAGTTATATCTTAACACCAATTGTGCAATACTAATTTGTCTCTTTTCATGGCCAGATTTTGTTCACTATTCTTATGTTTGTTCTTCTCAGCTAATAGACTTTGATGGTTGCAACAATCTTGCCTTGAGCAATATAACATTGATGAATGGCCCCAGAAGACATTTAGGATTTCATCAGTGCACACATCTGACAGTTAAGGGGATAACTATAACAGCGCCTGGAGATAGCCCCAACACAGATGGAATAAACATAGCAGATTCACAGAATATAAATATCACAGGATCAACATTTGCAATTGGTGCTGTATTGTTAAAAAAATTAACAGAAAACCATGAACCAGTATGTTTTGACCCTGCATCTCGACTTAGATTTGACAATAATGATACTGTTACAGGGGATGATTGCATTGCAATTTCATCAGGCACCTCAAATGTTTCCATCAGTAATATGACATGTGGACCCAGTCATGGCATCAGGTATTAATTTATATGCTTGAGGTGTTTTTTACTTTCTTGTTACGCACACACATTATTCAGTAGCAGAGAGACTGAATTTGCTCGAACGGATCGATCAAACTAAGTTCTGAGGATATTTGTATAATTTTGAACCAATTATAAAGAACTTACAAGGTAGTTTAGAATTTGAGTGGGACTCAGTTGACCAACTCCAGTCCACTTAGCTCTGCCACTGATCATTTTGTTAGAGAACTTAAATATAAAAAATGTTATGACCATGCCAGCATCGGAAGCCTGGGACGAGGTGGCACAGTCGCAGAAGTAGAACATATCCATGTTTTCAACAGCAACATTTTTCAGTCTATGACCGGCGTAAGGATTAAGACATGGCAGGTAACAGTTAAAATTATCACAGAATGCTCTTATTTATTAATCACTATTAACCAATTACTCAATTTGAATATTTAATTGCTCTTTATGCTTTTTAACTAACTAATAGGGGGGATCTGGATATGTGAAAGATGTAACATTTGAGAGAATCAACATTACCCAAGTGGCAACCCCAATTGTTATTAACCAGTTTTACACTGATTATAGCAGTCCGGTAAGCACTTCTGTTCATCACTCGGTGTTTAGTTAAATTTAGAATTGTTTTGTTAAACTTTTTGAGAAAATCATTCTATCATATAATAGCATGAAAGAACAATGAGACCAAACTTTTTTTTATATTCAAGTTATTTGTCAACTAATCTTCCACCTCAAATTTACAATTTTCAGAAAATTTTCTCCAGAACAGTGGGACAAAGCATGTAACCAAAGCTGTTTAATCCTGAACATAATTCCTTGTTATTTAATTTTGATTATTTTTCCTATCATAATTCAAAAAACTAAAGAGCTGTGTTTTTTTTTTTGGTATATCTTGCCTATGCATGCAACCTGACTTGCGTGAAAAAAATAAAAAAAAAAGGCTAGTAAAGAAGATGCAGTGGCCATAAGCAATGTGAAGTTCATGAACATTCAAGGGACATCGACAAAGGAAACAGCAATCTGTATACAATGCTCTGCAGCTGTCCCATGCACAAACTTGACCTTTGATACTGTAACTCTTGCACGTGATGAAGGAGACAACAGAACTGTCTCCGCAACTATTGAGAATGCATATGGCATGTCTGAAGGAATAACCATCCCTCGTATATCATTGTCAAAAAAAATTGCATGATTTTTTATATTGAATGGTGTATCTGGATAGAATACTGTTAATTGCCTGACAAAAAGCCCTTCTAGTCGAAATCAATAATACTGTGGTTTCAGTAAAAGAGATTAACTGAATTGTGATGAATTGGGAAATTTTTTGTAGTTAGGTTTTCTATAATCATTTCTTTATATAGGTGGCCTCAATGTTAAAGTTTGCTACTATTTGAATAAAGTTTGAGTTTAGAGAAGCAAGATTAATTTCTAACATAGACTTCGGAAGATTGTTCATACATACTAACTCTATACTACTACCAGATAAACAGAAATGTAGGGATACAAGCTTTATATTTCCATGTCTAAGTAGAATTTCTGAGATGAAAGTTGCAGTGAAACAGCTTGCAATATCTCACTAGCTTCAATTTGGAAACCAAAAATTGATTGCAGAACCAAAGCTAATTGTTAGATGCAACCAAAACAATAAACCATTACCTTCAATGGTAGAAACTAGAAACAATGTAATTTACTTCGATATCAATGTCCACGATGAGAAATTGTATATTGAGAGTTTGTTATGAGTGCAAGAAATTAAGATGAGAATGTGGTTTGAGGTAAATTCTTTTCCAATGGAATGAGATCAATTAATTAATTATACCATGGAAAGCTCCCAACTAAAAAAAAAAGAACCAAAAATCCCCTTGGATTATTTTCCTCTAAATTAATTTTTCCTAAGAAAAGCTTATTTCCTTTGAACAAACCACAGGATTATTCACATTCTCTTAATTATTTGTATTCCAATAATATAGAAGCAACAGTTATATAAAAAAATTGCTGGTTTTGCAACATCATTCAACATTTTTTTTTCTTTATTATTTTTTATTTAATTTTAAAGTTTATTTAAGGCACTAACAAATTAATCAATATTAAAAAACCGATGTCCCAAATGAAAGCATCGACTCTGAATAGTTTCAGATACATTCCACAATAAACTACAATTACATAGCTAGGAGGGTTCACATGCCTCCACTTTTTTTTTTATCCTTGTTATGTCTCCTTTTAAAAAAAAAGTTAACAACTTAAAATTTAAAAGTCAAATGTTAAAAAATTACTGTTAAATCTGATTTATATTTCTTTTTATGCACGTATAAAAGATTATAATATTTTGATTTTGTTTTAAATTGGTATGAAGAACTTGTAAAAATACATTGATATGAACAATTTTGAAATGTTGATTTTTTAACTTATTCATTCATATAAAAACAGAATCAAAAATTGATATTTTTTATTTGCATATAGAGAAAAACAATATAGCTGACAATAACAGTTTTATTTTATGTGAGTTTTAGAAATTTCGCTATTAAAAAATTAGAAGTTGAGGCATGAGGAAATTAATTAGCAGTACATTTGTGGTTTCCGTTACTAGACCAACATGGCAACATTGACTAAGTACATCTTTCTAAACTTTCCTGGTCAAATAAAGTATACTATTAATTTTCTGTAGATATGCTTTAAATATCTCAGTAAATCTTCTCTCAAAAAAAAAAAAAAAATCTCACTCAGTATATAGGGAAACCATAAATACACTAAATTATTATGCATACATCCAATAAATTGACATCCATGCGTCCCTTTGAACTACAATAGTATTGATGATCTCACCTATATATATGAAATTCTGCTCTTGACATTAGCATAAATCAAGAAAATTTTCAGTCCATACATAATTTGCAAGATAAATCCAGGCTATTGTTAGCATGATAATGGTATGTTTATGGTTTTTTTTTTTTTTTACTTGCAATTTTCTTTGTTAAATATTTCAGATTTTGTTTTATATCAATGAGAGTCCCAAATTAATATCTCAAAAAAAAAAAAAAAGTCCCAAATATACTTTTAACAGTTTTTCTTACAAAAAAGACAGATAAATTTTACATTCATATAAAATCGCAAGATGGTATTAAGTCACACTTTTAAATTTTTACATTTCCAAAATACAATTACCTTAAAAACTTTACCATTACAGCATCAAGAAAACACAAATACATCAATATCCAAAAAGTTCTTGATCATTCGACCACTGAAATAAACTCTAATTTCCGAATTTTACATTTTTACTGACAATTTTTTTGGTATACAGTCAATGGGGAAAGTAGTTTGGTTGTGCTTTCTATTCTTGCTCAAATTGGCCACAGCAGGACCCAGTTATAATGTACTCGAGTATGAAGCTGTGGGGGATGGAATAACAGATGATACTGCAGTATTATTTATCTCTTAATTTCTCAGTCTCAACAGCTTAGGAATTAGGATAACAGATTTCATCTCTAACATTTGTTTCTTTACTTGGATCAATATCAATTATCAAAACAGGCATTGCTCAAGGCATGGAATTCAGCATGTGCTGATAAACACATGGCAACGTTGCTCATTCCATCAGGAAAGAATTTCTTGATCAGCAGAGCTACGTCCTTCAAAGGCCCATGCAAATCTGCTATCAGTGTCCAGGTAACATGTAATTTAATGCAACAGTTAGTTTTTATTTTATGATCTATTTTTATTGAATGCTGAAGTTTATGCTATCAGAGAAGTCAAACAAAAAAAATTGAAAGCTACTAGTTCAATATACAAAGCATTTTGACGCCATTTTCGATATCAGAGATCATAATGATCTTGGATTAATTTTTTTACTACAATCCAGATAGATGGTAATATCATGGCACCAAACAAAATTTGGACAAATAAGGCGGTGAACTTTATTTCATTCAACAACATCAACAACCTCTTTGTGCATGGCCAAGGGATAATCGATGGCCAAGGTGCAATTTGGTGGAATTGTTTCAGAAAATATGTAAGCAATTCTACATATATTTCATTAATATTTCCATGTTCTAATATATGTTCTTACTTAATGATCATCATGTTTTCATTTTTTTTTTTTTTGGCAGAAATGTATCCGGCCTTTCGTAAGTCATCTCATCCCCTGACATATAACATTCTGTTTCTCTTCTTTATCAGATTTCTATTCACTTTTCTTATGTCCATTCTTGTCAGCTATTAAATTTCGAGAATTGCAACAATCTTGATGTGCGATACATTAAATTGAGAAACGGCCCCAGAAGGCACTTGGCCTTTCACAGCTGCACAAATATTACAGTTGACCAGATTACTGTAACTGCACCGGGCAAGAGCCCCAACACCGACGGAATAAACATATCAGATTCACAGCATATAGAAATCACAGGATCCACATTCGCAACTGGTACTTATTTGTTTATTTTTCTAAATACAGCAGTATACATAACCTAGTATGTTTTGACAGAATCGATATTGTACATTTCTTTTAAAAAAAAAAAAATCACGGTTTGGTACAGGGGATGATTGCATAGCAATTTCATCAGGAACCTCAGATGTCAACATTACGAAAATTACATGTGGGCCTGGCCATGGCATCAGGTACAAAAAATGTGCATTGGATGTTCATTGCATTGTATCTGTTGGTTTTATGAATCCTTTTTCTTGAAGCTCAGTGTGTTTATCATACCTTCACAGCATAGGAAGCCTTGGAAAAGGAGGAAGAGCTGCAGCAGTAGAAAAAGTTCATGTTTTTGACTGTAATATTTTTCATACTATGACTGGCGTAAGGATTAAGACTTGGCAGGTACTAACACTAAACTATGTCATGTGCTAAGAGTTTCTTTTCTTACTCATCTAACTATCTTGTTAATAAATTCAAATTTCACTTATAGGGAGGATCTGGATTTGTAAGAGATGTAACATTTGAGCGCATTAATGTTACACAAGTAAGCGCACCCATAGTTATTAACCAGTTTTACACTGATGCCCCTCAGGTAAGCATGTCTCGTCATTCCATGCTTTTCTTAAGAAAAGCCATCTGATTCTTTAATAATATGAAGAAAAAAATTAAAAATTAACCACATAAAGTAAGAAAATGTTCAACTATTTTCCTCTACAAAAGTCACTAGTTTCCTAAATTTTTCTCCAGAACAGAGGATAACATAAGTAATTAAAATCTATTTCATTCTGCTATGAGTACTTCCTCTGATATTTTTTGCATGTGCATGTGCATGCACATTTAACAGTTCCAAAAAACTGATTCCACAGGAACATGCAGTGGCCATAAGTAACGTGAAATTCATCGGCATTCATGGAATTTCAGCAAAGAAAACTGCGATCAAAATAGACTGCTCTGGCACTGTGCCATGCACTGGCTTGTTCTTTGATGACATAAATCTTGCAAGGTTTCGAGGCAACCGAACTGTGCTAGCAAGTACTAAGAATGCACATGGCACAACAAAAGGAAAGATCATCCCACCTATAAAATTGTTAGGGAACTATGAAGGACAATAGCAAAATTCGAATGCGTCTATAATGGAGAAAAAGTTGCACTAGTACATGTTGTATTACTCAAAACTGAATTCACCTCTTTGAGACAAACTTTATTGGTCCTCTTGCTTTTCATATGGAACAGTGTTTAAAATTTGATAATTGGAAAATAGTTTAAATTATAGTTTTTGTAATTGCTTCTATTTCCATATGCCGCGCTCCATCTCTTTATTTATATTACCTGACTAGCACAACCAGTATCAGAATTGAGATATCTTCTAATACAGAATAGTAGATATTTTCCTAATTAATATAATTGTAAGTTAGGGGCTTGAAACCCTATCTTATTTATCAAAAAGAAAATACAGAACAGTAGATAATTTCTAAAACCAGAAAGTGTGGCGGACCCTGCATACAAGCTAAGTATAAATGTGTTAATACTAACTAAACAAATATAAAGGTATGAGCTTCATTTATATCCATGTCTAACTGAATATCAGGACTGCTTACGCAAGGTATAAGACAACTTACAAATTCTGAGAAGCTACATTAGCCCTGCAGATATCCTGAGTTCAAACATGTTGGATTCGCGAGTTTTCTCGTAACAGAGTGATCCATTAGGCCGTAAAGCTTAGCTCCTAATAAAGTAATAAGGGTACAACGAACTAGGGTTATCAGATAAGGAGTCACCACTTTGAGCCAGAAATTCAACTAACCCTGCTTTTCAGATGAGATTCTTAATTAGTGTGGTACAGAGAAATACATGATGATGAAATGGCAATTGATTATTAATTAGCTATTCATAATTTATAATTCCTATAAAGTTCTCTGCATTTCCTCTTCTTTTTTTCCCAAACACCTCACTAATATACAATTCACCTATACTAACTCACAGTAGTCACTATACAAATGTACCAATATGAACTTCTTTTTGTTTCTCTGTATAAGTATTGCAAAACACAAAACTACAAAAAATTATGATATGTCACAAGCTTCAGTTTCAGACCGGCCAAATATTTCATAGCGATTGTTCGCAACGTTGTCATATGCAAAATCCCTCACAAACCTGATTATCAATAACATAATGAAATCTGTTATTAAGATAAAAATTGAAACAAAAAAAAAACAATACAGATTTGTAGTAAATACCTAAATGGACTAAATTTACAACTTACAGAGGAACCAATTTCAGCATCAAGGCAAACTGAGGGAAAGGCAAGCCGAGGTGTTCCATTATTCTTAGCACTGCCTCAGACTTTATGTAGGACCTATTAGTAAAATGCTGGTGAGAGAATGTACCAAACTACCAATCAGGTCAGGTACCAAACCACAACTAATGGGTCTGTCTCCATCCTTCACTTCCAATCCTTTCTTAATTGATAAATACAGTGTACTTGTTGTTTAATTGATAAATACCAGTATGAACCAGTATTTAAGTTTGTGGATGAATAGTACCTGTCCTTTTCAACTAAGACAACACTGGATATATCATCTGGCGACCTCCCCGACCTCTGTAAAAGCTTTCTACCAGATTCACTCTGTAGCGACTCGTATCTTATTTTTCTGTTAGAAATTGATGAAGGGTAACTATTTAAGAATACAGAGCAAAAAATATATTCAGATTAATTGAGATGCAAGGAACAGACCTATTAGGATCGTTGGCTCGGACAAACCGGACGCCTCCATTGCAAAGGTTGCATACGCCTATTTTGTCAGAAGAAAAAAAAGTGAATAAGTAGAAAAGAAAAGGGAAAATAACAAAAACGAAGTAAATAAGAAATGATAAAATGAAAGGGAAAAGAAAAATACCATCAAAGAGCATGATGGGGCGGGTGTCAGATTGGAAGAATTCGGCGTCGGTGGGCTTCACCCAATCTACCTTAGACTTAGGCGAAGAAGAAGCAACGGCGAAGATTCGGACACGTGTCGGTGGTGACTTCCACTGTAAACGAGCGGCTCTAGGAGAGGGCGGGAGGAGCGACTGGAGCGCAATCATCTCCAAATAGCTAATTTCTTCGTATTTTCTTTCTAGTTTGTTACTCGTAACCCGGTTCAGCCCTCTCTAGCCGGAACCAGTATCTTCTGTGTTACTCGAGAAAATAAAATGAGCTCTCAGCCGGTGGATATTCGGGTGATTGGAGGGGGCAGTATTATTTGTGCTTTGAGATTCGTGTAAATTTAAATCCACCGGCTGAGACTCACTTTATTTTCTCGAGTAACACAGAGGATCTGAATTCCTCTAGCCGCTAGTGCCTAGTAACGGTTCAGCCCTCTCAATGCCAATGGTAATACAATACAATCAGGGAGGAGCTGACAATGACATGCTGTTAATCTGGACCGTCCGGATTAATATAGACGGCCCAGTCTGCGCATGACATTCCATTCAAATATTCAATGAAGAGGAATTTAACTTGGAGTGTGAGGGGCTAATGGGCCGTGCGAGTTGGTGTTATTGGGCTGATTTTCGTGGCTGTTATTTGACCACAGAATCACAGAGAGTATCTAGCTAGTTGACTTTTCCTAGGTTTATGAAATGGTGGTTAAATTGTGTATCAAATGCTTCAAGCAGGGTGCGGATGTTTCTCTTCTGACACCATGTATCAAAGTATGCTTCACCTTTAATTTGAGCTCATGTTGAGCCCAGTAATTAATGAATGGTTTGGGCACATGATTTAGCTCAGGCTTCTGATTATATATCCCCACTCCCCACTCCCCAGTGAGATTGGAGCCCATGTTACTCTGAATAATTATAGGGAGGGCCTAACCTTCCCCCGCCATCCATCCCCCACTTTTCTCCCAACTGAAAATAAGTAGGGACCACAATAAACTGTTAATAACCGTTGAAATAAGTAGGGGACCACAGTAAACCGTTAATTATTGGGAAATAGAAGGGGACCAAAAATGCCTCCACAGCATTACAGGCGCAGAAGTATTCACCCTTGTAAACTCAAGTATTCATCCATGTAAAGAAAAGTACTCATCTTTGAAAAATAACTATATAAGGAAACATTATCACCCATATTTGACACGTTTTTAGAGGTGGTTTTTTTTTTGTACGTTCACTCTAACTAATTTTTCCGACAATCTGTGAGGAATTTTTTAAATCTAAAACCACGAAAGTCTTCTACACAATTTTCTCTTTCAAATAAGATCCATGATGACATACTTTCGAGTTGTCCGTTACGCAAGTATTCACACCTCGTACGCAAGTATTCATCTCTCATTGAACAAGTATTCATTCTCGTCGTGTAAGTGTAAAGAGTACATGAAGGTATGGTGGGACCGCACAACCGCGACTTCAGATAAGTAGGGGACCACAGTAATATGCGGAGATAAGTGGTGGAATTAGTAGGGGACGATTTGCGAAAAAGTATTGACACTTAACACGAGTTGTATTCATCCATATAAATAAAAGTACTCATCTTTGAGAAAGAATTATATATGGAAATATTACGACATTAAGAGCATTAATTACGCGGAGATAGTAGGGTACCACAACTGCCGTTCGCTAAAAACAAAAGAAAACGCGTAATTAAGTGGGGGGACCGCACAACCGCCATCACTAACTACCGTGGGGACAGCATAACCGTCACCGCAAGTGAAAACAACATCAAGTATTCATCTAATACATGAAGTATTCACATGTAATACATCAAGTATCCACCCTGATATATCAAGTATTTTTAAAAAAAACTGGACATATCACACCCATATTTTACACGTTTTTAGAGGTGGTTTTTTTTTTCTCCGTTCAATCTAACTAATATTTCTAACGATCTGTGAGAAATTTTGCAAATCTAAAACCACGAACATCTTCTACATAATTTTCTCTTTAAAATGAGATCCATATGACATACTTTCGAGTTATTCGTTGCACATGTATTCACCCTCGTCATGAAAGTATTCATCTATCATTGAACAAGTATTCACATGTAATACATCAAGTATTCACCCTGATATATCAAGTATTTTTAAAAAAAACTGGACATATCACACCCATCTTTTACATGTTTTTAGATGTGGTTTTTTTTTTTCTCCGTTCAATCTAACTAATATTTCTAACGACCTGTGAGGAATTTTGCAAATCTAAAACCACGAACGTCTTCTACATAATTTTCTCTTTAAAATGAGATCCATGATGACATACTTTCGAGTTATTATTTGCACAAGTATTCACCATCGTCATGCAAGTATTTATCTATCATTGAACAAGTATTCACATGTAATACATCAAGTATTCACCCTGATATATCAAGTATTTTTTAAAAAAAATTGAACATATCACACCCATCTTTTACACGTTTTTAGAGGTGGTTTTTTTTTTCTCCGTTCAATCTAACTAATATTTCTAACGACCTGTGAGGAATTTTGCAAATCTAAAACCACGAACGTCTTCTACATAATTTTCTCTTTAAAATGAGATCCATGATGACATACTTTCGAGTTATTATTTGCACAAGTATTCACCCTCGTCATGCAAGTATTTATCTATCATTGAACAAGTATTCACATGTAATACATCAAGTATTCACCCTGATATATCAAGTATTTTTAAAAAAAATTGAACATATCACACCCATCTTTTACACGTTTTTAGAGGTGGTTTTTTTTTTCTCCGTTCAATCTAACTAATATTTCTAACGATCTGTGAGGAATTTTGCAAATCTAAAACCACGAACGTCTTCTACATAATTTTCTCTTTAAAATGAGATCCATGATGACATACTTTCGAGTTATTCGTTGCACAAGTAGTCACCCTCGCCATGCAAGTATTCATCTATCATTGAACAAGTATTCATCCTAGTTGTGTGAGGCGGAGGCGGAGGCAGAGGCGGAGAAGGAGAGGCGGAGGCGGAGAGGGAGAGGCGAAGGTGGGAGAGGCGGGCGGAGGCAGAGGTGGAAGAGGGAGAGGGAGGGAGAGAGGAAAGAAATAGAAGGAGAAAATCTAATAATTAATTTGTAGGGACCACTAGTTAGTTAAAATTGATTATTATAGTTAGAAAATGAAGTTAGTTAGTTGGAGAAAAAATGGGGGAAGGAATCAAGGGGTAACATATAATTACCCATAATTATAAACGCTGTCAGTCTAAAGCGAGGTAAATTTATCCAGAAGCAACTATCAAGAGCACAGTGTATGACTTTTTTATTCAACTATGGCATCAGAAGTAAATTCGATGACATATATATCATATGCGAAACATAAAAGTACACATTTAACACATCAAAAGTTATTGGCTATATATAATAGCTTCTCTAATATAAATTACTTATTTGCTATAACACCAGCATTCAGCTTATCCTAGAATTAATACCCCCAAAAACTATAAATTAGTAGCACTAATCCATAACAACAGCAGCAGCCGTGACATGATCACTTCTACTCAAATTACCCTTCACCTATGTTAGATCCTGCAAACATGAATTTAATAGTTTGAACAGTTAGAATATTTTTATTTTTATTTTTTAGGAGAAGAAGAGAAAAATAATATTAATCATATGCAAGTAAAAACAAATTGAGGTTTGATAATCAATAAGAAGCATTAATATTACTGCTGATACTCTATGTTGATCTTGGTGTTGGGAATTTTTGACAAGGCACCAAAAGCTTTGTCAGAGAAAGCCATGGTAGGACACGGCGTAAGGCGGCAGACATCCACCACTTGAACTACGGTGAATCCATCTCGGCATGGCCGCCTCAAGCCGCTCAAACACCTCACCTGGTATCTCCTCCCACAAGCGGCACCATTGTCCCAAATGGCACTTCCTGCAGCGACAAAGAAGCCGTTCACTGGCAGCTGGTCCTGATCATATCCAGGGCATCTTGTTGCTGCACTTAATTGGCAATTTCAACAAAATGTTATAAAATAAGGATACAAATGAATATGATATTATGATTATAAACTTACGGAGATACGGAGGGCCGTAGGAAGTAGCCGTTCCAATGTCCCCCAAAACCAAAACCCTCCTTGCATGTACAAAACAGATCAATGCAACTAACATGCATTGTATCATAACTCCACAACTTTTCTCCATTGCTAACATCGATCACTGCAACTGCAACCAACCACCTCAATTTAACATCCTCATGCACCACTCAATTTATAGATTGATGAATTAATTAATTAATTGCAATCTCCATGCGGACGGTGTATCGAGCCACCAAATAAAGCACTACAACTACAAGGCAGGCATGCAGTTGTTCACAAATGCACGCACTCTTTTATTATTACATAAATCGAGGTGTATATTTTAGATGAATTTTACATTATTATCTTTCTAGTTAATTTAAGAGTACCATACATACCGATCTCTAATCGAGGAGATGGAGCGCATTTTGCTCCCGTTAATTAATTAATCAATTGAGCTGTTGAGCAACACCACTAAGACCCCACTATCAGCCGCCGCTTAAATAGGATAAAATTGTCGGCTCCATTTTGTCGTTTTCTCTTCTCGCGTCTTCCTTCTTAATTATTTTTCATTATTTTTAGCGGATGCTCAACTATAACTAGCTTGCATTATGCTTACTAAGAATATTTGATGAATGTAATTCTAAAATTTATCGAATTGGTTTTAAACGACGAATTCAAACCGTTGAAACAATCTACTTCATGATCATGAGTAATGCGTGTATATGCAAAATTTTCAAATTTCAAATTCATTTTGTACGAAATCAAGCGGTCAAATTTTGAAGTTACGCTCACCAAACTTTTTTGATGAGCATAGTGCACGCTAGCTTTAATAAGTGTGGATGCATCGCACAATTTGGTCCGTACTACGGTTCTATATGTTCATTTTCAAAGACTAAATAGTTGATCCGAACCGTTCATCATGATCTCCATATGAAAATGTACTTTGAGACCAAATTTTACAATTTTTTACTAGGCTTTTAGATAGGTAGAATATCACTACTTTCGAATGGTCTAGAATCTTTAGATCAAGTGATTTTGTACATATTTAACAATATAGTAGAAAAATTCTAAAAAAAGAATTAATTTGATATCCGAGTACATTTTCATATGAAGACCATGTTGAGCAGAACAGATCGATTGTTTGAATTTTGAAAACGAAGATATACATCTACAGTACAGACAAAAGTACAATATGCATAGTACCATAGTCTCACTCTTAACACTACTACAAAAAACACATTTACTATCGCCCATTTACCATCTGGTGTCCTTCTGCACAGATGGTGTATGTAACCAGGGACAGCGCTGTAATTAATTCGAACTTTTTACCGACTGTTCGGTCTAACCAACCGATGGCGTTGATGACCCCCCCTCATTTGCCATCGAGTATATTTTAGTACAGTTAGTATTGAGTGACTCTTCGACATCGGTTTGGCTCAACGGACGATGGCATTGAGGGGGTGACTTTTACCATCTGTTGTTTACATGAGCCGTTGGTATTAGTACAAACCAATAACAACTCGTTACCATATTGAACCGATGGCATATATTCTAAAGGGTAACGTTGTAAATAATTGGAACCTCAGTTTTAGTATACACTATCTACTCCATATATTGAACCGATGGTGGTGATGTTATATATATATATATATATATATATATGAGGGATCCAATTACACCCTTTTTTTTTACACATCAATCCAAATAGTCGATCCAAACCGTTCAACATGATCACCATATTAAAATGTGCTTGGAGATCAAATTTTACATTTTTTTTGAATTTTTTTACTATTTATTAAGATGGTTACAAAATCACTGTTTTTCAATTATCTGAAAACAACGATTTTGTAACCATCTTAATAAATAGTAAAAAAATTCAAAAAAATGTAAAATTTGATCTCCAAGCACATTTTAATATATCCATCATGTTGAACAGTTTGGATCGACTATTTGGACTTTGAAAATGGTAGGTGTCAAAGTGTGTCAAAAAAGGGTGTAATCCGATCCCTCCTCATATATATATATATATATATATAGAGTCTGACTTAGCTACTTCATGAAGTAAAACGACTTTGTACTTCACGCCATATCTTCATTTTCAAAGTTCAAATAGTCGATTCGAACCTTCCAACATGTTCTTCATATTGAAATGTACTTGGAGACCAAATTTTATATTTTTTGGAATTTTTTTACTATTTATTAAGCCACTTTGAAAATCTGAAAATCCTTATGAACAGTAAAAAACAGTAAAAATTTCTGGACCGCCGGATCAGTGATTTTCAAAGTGGCTTAATAAATAGTAAAAAAATTCCAAAAAATGTAAAATTTGGTCTCCAAGCACATATCAATATGGACAACAACTTGAGCGGTTCGGATCGGTCGTTTGGATTTTCAAAATGGAAATAATGAGACGTGGAGCACCAAGTCGTTTTACTCCACGAAGTAGCTAAGCCCAGCACTATATATATATATATATATATATATATATAGAGAGAGAGAGAGAGAGAGAGAAATAGGCTAATATGCTTTTAGTAGCATTTCGGCCAAAATACTTCCAATTCAAAATTAGATTTTCAAAGTCGAAACAATCGATCCAAACCGTTAGATGTGATCTCTATATTAAAATCTGCTTGGAGACCAAATTTTACATTTTTTTTGAATTTTTTTACTATTTATTAAGCCACTTTGAAAATTACTGATCCGGGTGAACAGTAAAAACAGTGCAACCAAATTCTGGACCATGTAATCAGCAATTTTCAAAGTGGCTTAATAAATAGTAAAAAAATTCCAAAAAATATAAAATTTGGTCTCCAAGCAGATTTTAATATAGAGATCACATCTAACGGTTTGGATCGACTGTTTGAACTTTGAAAATCCGATTTTGAATTGGAAGCATTTCGGCCGAAATGCTACTAAAAGTATATTAGCCTATCTCTCTCTCTCTCTCTCTCTATATATATATGTGTGTGTGTGTGTGTGTGTGTGTGTGTGTGTGTGTGTGTGTATGTATAGGGTTGGGCTTAGCTAAGCCATGGAGTAAAACAAGTTTGTACTCCACGCCTCATTATTTCCATTTTGAAAATCCAAACTACCGATCCGAACCGCTCAACATGATCTCCATATTGAAATGTGCTTGGAGACCAAATTTACATTTTTTGGAATTTTTTTACTATTTATTAAGCCACTTTGAAAATCGCTGATCCATTGGTCCAGAATTTTTTACTGTTTTGCTATTGTTCACCCGGATCAATTATTTTCAAAGTGGCTTAATAAATAATAATAAAATTCCAAAAAATATAAAATTTGGTCTCCAAGCACATTTCAATATGGAGATCATGTTGAGTGGTTTGGATCGGTAGTTTGGATTTTCAAAATGGAAATATGGCGCGAAGTACAAACTTGTTTTACTCCATGGCTTAGCTAAGCCCAGCCCTATATATATATATGAGTGAGGCTATGGTACTATGCATAGCACGGATTGGTCTGTGCTACAGCTCAATATTTTAGTTTTCAAAATCCTAACGGTCGATCCGAACCGTTCAGATCAAGTGATTTTCTACCTATCTAAAAAAATAGTAAAAAAATTCTAAAAAATATAAAATTTGGTTTGCAAGTACATATTAATTTTATAATCATGTTCAACGGTTCGGATCGACCGTTAAGATTTTGAAAACTCAAATATTGAGCCGTAGCATGGACCAATCTGTGCTATGCATAGTACCGTAGCCTCACTCTATATAAATATATATTCTAGTAAACCCTAGGTTGATTGTCCCCAACTCTTTGATCACTGCGAAAACCAACTTCCCAAAATGAACGGACTAAGAAGCTAGCATTTTCTCTCCCGACGTCATTTGTATGCTAGATTACTCTTCTCTCCTCTATTTTTTGTTTATTTTAATCGTTATTTTGAATGGTTTCTGATGTATTGTTGTCTATGGTGTAAAACAGTTCTTTTTTTTCTGGTTTTTGCGGTCAGACACTTTGGTGTTGGTTTTAATAATATGGTTTAAAACAGTTGTTAGTTTTATGGTACAATGAAATATTGTTTTATATATTGTTGTATGTGTGATATTGCTAGCTTGTTGGTTTATAATTGTTGTCTACTTTATATATTGCTTATTGCATGAATTAATATATATGTTAGATAACTTGTATATATATGTGTTGTTGATGCCTATATTAATTGTTGGTTAAAATATGGGTATATAATGCATGCATGTTTATTGTTGTTTTGTTGGGTTTTAAAAATGGCTAGCAAATATATGATGGAGGCTAGCCCCTAATTAATAATAAAACATAATAATTATATATACATCACAATCGGCTCAAAAATTAATGATTGATGGTAAAATAGGACCTGCCAAGTATTATAGCATAATACTTGAGATTGACTATTTGACTTTTAAACATATCATGTACATAATTCCTAATGTATGAATAATAATAATTATTGGTCCCATAATTTATAAAATATATAATTACTTATTAAATAAATTTTATGTCGTATAAATTAATATTATCATAAATTATTAATAAAGAATTATATTTAAAATGTTATATAAATCCGTCATCATACTCAAATTACATAATTATATGTATAAATAAAAATTATAATATACTTTATATTATTCATTATCTTACCGTAACTTAATGAAAATTTTCTTATCCATATTCTTACCGTTACGCTAATACTAAATAATTTTTACAAATATCCGCCTAACGAACAAAAAGGTTTTATTAACATCCTACCGACAGTTCAATTATTATCCACTATAATGCTTCAAAATGAGCGCCCCCGCGCGCTATTTCAACACGTTATTCATCAACTTTGTGTGATCGTAAATGGCGTTTTTTTTTTCTCTCTGAAATGATAGGCGGTGATGTACCTGAAATTTCATTTAAATAAATGGAGTACAGAGGAAGAAATGAAAAGCTCAGAAAACATTATACAACAAAGTATAATAGAAATAAGTTGAAGTACAGCTTATGTATGTCCCCCCCCCCCCCCCCCCTTTTGGTCCTTTGGACATGAAGTTTTTTTTTTTTTTTGGGGTCCTTTGGACATGAAGGTCCATGTCCTAAAATCACTATCTGCGGCATGATCTCAATGCTGAATTATTATTTTTCCGTACCATAAAAAAAAAATTAAACATATACCATCTAATTTTATGCCACAATAGCTGTGCAGAATCTTAAACCTAGGTTAATTTTATCGAATCAAATATATTTGGATAAACAGTTCGACCTTTTAAGTTATTTGATTTGTTAAAATGTACAATTGTGGTGAGTGAGATTTGAATCCAAGATCTCTCTCAACCAAAAAATAAAATTTTAACCACTAGGCTACAACTAAACATATGTCATTTATTAAGGGTGAATAGACTATATAAAAAGTTTATAAAAAATAAAATTCAATTAAATCCCTATACGTATAATTAAAATTTTAATATCATAGGAGTGACTTAGTCACCTTTGGCTAAGCCTTAAATCCGCCCCTGAAAATATTTATTTTACAGGGATAAAAGAGTATATGTATTTAGGTCGTGTCACGTTCTGATTGGGACCCACTAGTTAATAAGATTAGTAATAAATTTCAAAGTTGGAAGGGTTCTATGTTATCTTTAGAAGGTAGAGTAACACTTCTAAACTTTGTGTTATCTGCTTTATCCTTTACTGGCTTTCTATTTATAAAATATATGTTAAAGTTAGGATTGAAATTGATAACATTAGGAAAAGGTTTCTATGGTCATGTAACTCCAATGAGAGGAAGAAATATCATCTCATTGCTTGGGATGTTGTTTGTCTCAGTAAAGCCCAAGGTGGCCTAGATGTTCTTGATTTAAATTGGATGAATTTATCCCTTTTGTCTAAATATTGGTTTAGATTTAAAGATCCAACCATTCAAGGTAAGTGGAAATCTATTATTATTAGTAAATATCACTTCTTTCATTTAGCTTCCGGTATATTTTCTCATTTCTGGTCTGGTATAATCTAGGTTTCTGATATGGTTAACTTAGGTATTAATTTGTCCCTTGGGTGTGTTCCAATGTTTTGTTTTGGTTTGACCGTTGGTTTGGTGACTGTTCTTTGTATTGCTCCTATCCAAATATATTTAGAATAGTTGTTAATCCTCATATTTATGTTTCAGATGCATTTCAATCTTCTACTTTATCTATAACTTTTACTAGACAATTGTCTGGTCTCCTCTTACAAGAGTGGATCCAGTTACAACAAGATTTAGCTTTAGTTTCTCCTTCCCCTAATGAATCAGATTTAATTTTATGGAGATGGACCACTCACAACAAGTTTACTGTTCATTCCTTATATTCTTAGATAGATTTTGGTGGTATTCCTGATAATTTTTTTTAGTATTCTATTTGGAATGCCCATATACCTCTTAAGATTAAGATATTCTTATGGTTGCTTAAATATAAAAAGGTTCCGACTAAGGTTAACCTCTCTCATAGAGGCTGGTCTGGTGATACCACTTGTCCTTTTTGTGACCAACCTGAGTTTGTTGACCATCTCTTTGTTACTTGCCCTTATATTTTCTCCATTTGGTCATGGTTTGCTAGTCATAATGGTTTTACTTTCAATTGTACTTCAGTTTTAGATTTGTGGGACTTGGATAGGACTATTGCTTCTAGAAATTCCTTGTTGTTAGAACTAATTCAGGCAGCTACCTTACGGACCTTATGGTTAACTAGGAATAAGGTTTGTTTTGATGATGTATCTGTACCAACTTTGGCCTCTACTGCCTCAGCTATTATTTCATTAGCCTCTTTTTGGTGTAAGGCCAGAAATGATAATTTTTTTTTAAAATTAACTTTACTTTTGCCTTTTGATGTTTCCCCCTTGCATCAGACAAACAATATAATAGTCATCTCGAACTCCAATACCTGAAAAACAGGCAAACTCCCCGGGCTCAGACCAAGATTCCGCTCTTGGTTTAGATGGTTCTGATTTAGAGGACTATCTAGCTGACTTGGCAGCTTTTCAAGAGATAGATAGGGCTGCAGGTTTGCTTCCACCAAATACTGTGTCTAGCTCTGGTGCAAGTTCTTCTAACTCTAATTCAAGCTTTTCTTCCTCTAATGGTGCTATGAACAATATAGTTTTAATACTAGTAACTCTGTGTTGTAATAAGTTTAGTACTAGACTATTTCTGTTTTCTTACAACTTCCTTCTAGTTGCTGTTAATTTGTTTAGTTGCTGATGGTTATGGAGTTGTGTTCTCCTTAGTAGCTAGCTGTTGCATTCCATAGTAGCTAGCTGTTTTGTTTAGTTACATTATTGTTTCATAATGAAACTGGTGGGAATACCCATTTTTGTCAAAAAAAAAAACATATTTAATTTGAATCGATTTAAATTTTTTGATAGTTTCCTTTTCGGTTTATGCAATATGGTTCGGTTTTGACAATTATAACTTAAATAATCAAACAAGTCAAATAAACCAAAATTATGGTAAATATATTATTCATTTTTGTAATATACACACACTAATACATGTTGGAGTTCAAACTACCCAACTATTTAATATTCACAAGAGATTTTCTCATCTAGATTTCGAAGGACATTGCCTCTGTCAATAGACCAAAAAACTGGTTCTCAGTTAATATCACAATACTTGTATCGTTGATTAAGATGAAAATATTCATTCTAATTCCTTTAACCGAATAGACTAAATTAAATTATGGCTTATTTAGTTCCATTTTTAATCCAGATATCAGATTGTTAATTTTGATCGACTTGATTGACATTTATATAAATTAAATAAATTTTAATTAATTATGATTTTATTAGTACTGAACCGATCAATAAATACTCTTAGTTACCACGTCGATCAGGTGCGAACAATAACCTATTAGAACAATTTGCAAAGAATAAATTACAAGGATATCAAAAAATGAAAAAAATATATAAAAGTATTCTTTATATTTCGTAAGTTGAAATTAAATGTATTTTATGGGTGAAAGTATTTTAAAAGTATTCAAAATATAATTACTAAAATTGTTGATATAATAGGATTTTTTTTGTTATAGTAATTTGAATCCTTACTAAGAAGCTGGCGTTTAGAAAAATTAAACGACTAAGAAAGTTAAAGAAGTTTTAATCTGAGATTGCTGAACAGCACCAGTGAACTCAAGTGACCCTAAATTTAGAAAATAATCTTGCTAGTTTATAAAGTTTAAACTTCTCGGTCAACTGTTCTACTGATATCAATTACATGCCGAAATTCTTATTTTTACCATTCAAAAAAAAGTTTTTGAATGTTAAACTAAATAACTACGAATTCTGATAAATTTTATTTTTGACACGATCATAATGTGAAATTGCAGAAAAAAAGAAATTGAGTATCCGCAGTTTGAATGCGGACCCAATTGAATGGAAATTATCGGTAAAAGTAATGGAGTGTACACGTGTCTTTCTCGACATAGATTAAACACACTAAATTACTCGGCATAATTTGTTGGTATCTCCATTCCATTATTAAGCACGTTGGGTGTCCGATCCGCCAACGGCTACGATTGAAAGATTAATTTTTGAATTTAATCTCAGCTCTCCAATCACATAATCTATCTTCTTTTGATTAAATGTATATGTTTTATGTGTAAAAGTTTAAATTTAGTTACAAACATACTCGCCACATATACCGCCACACGATGGGTTACAATTAAAATTAAACATACTCTAAAATTTAGGGATATAATTCTTCATTTCCTTATTTATTTGTTTCCTTATTTCTCCCTCTCCAATTAATATTTTCTATACGGCAGATCACAATGCAAATCAAATTTTTTTTTTACTTCCTTATTTATCTACTTCCTTATTTATATACATATTACTGTGATAAATCTATAATATATTTCTAATTTTATTTTTTTATGAAAATTTGTCATTTTGTATGAAAATTTATTTTTATTTTCTTATCATATATTCCGTTGCAACGCACGGGCACAATACTAGTGTTCATATTATAAACAAACTTTGATTCTATCTGTTATGAACAAAACGGGGTTCATTTTACAAAACCGGTTTGATTATTCCGTTCTGTTCTGTTTAGTTTAGAAAATTTTAAAACCTGTTAGACCAAACTGATTGAAACTTTTAAGCATGTCCTCTGTCTAAACTAAACATTTAAAAAATAAAAAAT
The DNA here is from genome assembly GCA_025461125.1 of Carex kokanica. Lineage (NCBI taxonomy): Eukaryota > Viridiplantae > Streptophyta > Magnoliopsida > Poales > Cyperaceae > Carex > Carex kokanica. The sequence continues at coordinate 316,596 of JAJGRX010000836.1, read as the reverse complement.
TATGACATATAATGTATATTGCTTGGTTCAGTTTAAAACTAGTTAGACCGAACCAAACAAAATTTTAAATCCATTTTACAAAAATTAATTTTTTTGTGATTAATCATCTTATTTTAATTCAACCAAACAAATCGTAATTTAGTTCAGTTTGTTCGGGTTATTCGGTTTGGTTTTTGCAGTTGATGAGTTTATTTTAATCGTTTCGGCTGTATTTTGAAAATCAAATAAAATTTTAATTTACCTATTTTATTTTAGTTTTAACCAATCAATTTGAACTAAAACGGTAGGCATCTATTTTTCACATTAAAAGTATCCTAAAATTAGTTCGAAGTAAGAATACTACCAGATCCAAACTATATATACTGATATACATAAAGTATATATGTTTCATAAGATTGTTTTTTGTGATTTAAGAATCTATATATATAAAGATAAAATGCTTTGCTATTATATTTGTATTTTTTTAGAATGTCTTATTGATATTAACTGCACATTAAATTCCGAAGATATATATTTAGATCTATTTGTTTATCATCCAATTAATATCAAACAAAAAAAAATTAGTTTACAATCTGCACAAGAAGGATAAATATACTATATTTTGTTATTTCATACTATTATTAATATTCAAATAAAATCAATGTATAAATTTTAGTCCTTGCATAGATATAAAAAAATTGTTAAAATAGAAACTACCAAACCGATATAGAAAATTTGTATTAGCAATTAATATTTTCTGTCTATATGGGTCTAAACAAAAAAGAAAAAGAAAAAGAAAAAGAGCAAGAAAGGTATAGCAGAAACAAACTCTTCAAATATTGAGAATCACATCTACCATAGTTGTCAAAACCAATGTTATCAGAACCGGATCGGACATCGATCCGGTAAAGCTTCGAAATTCGTTAATACCTGCAAGTGTGAATGAAAGGAAACTAATTCATTTGTATATTAAAAGTGAAATTTGCTGCAGAAATTTGTTTTTTTACAGATATTACTCGCAGATATGAACTTTAAATCTTTGCACGCTCATTTTTGTTTTGGTAGAGAGTTCCTAGGTATTTTATTAACAGCAACAAAAGATTACACACATGCATGTTGCTTATACACGTGTGTAATTTTTTGTTGATGTTAATACAATTAATGTCTAAGGGCCTTCCGCCAAAATAAATAATAAAAAATTCAGCATGCAAAGATTTGAAGTTAATATTTGCGAGTAAACATTTCTGCTTGTAAAAAATAAATATAATTAATTTTCAAAAAAAATTAAAAAACTTTCAAAAAAAATGAATTTAATTGTTTCGTTTCATGCACACTTGCAGTAAACGTTCTTTTCAGTATACAAATGAATTTAATCGTTTTCTTTCATGCACGCTTGCATGCACAGCGACAAACGAATAGTTCGAGTTTTGTTCGGGGAGGTAAAAAATTTGTGATTCGGAAATATTCGGGTATAATTCGGGAATGATTCGGAATTATATGGACCAGAGATCTCAGTCCTACAAAGAAACAAAAAAAGTAAAAAGAAAAAAAGGTTATGGGAAAATTTCATGAATAATTCGGAAAATTCGGAAAAAATTCGTAAAATTTGCGAATAATTCGGTCAAAGTTCGGTCAACCGAATAATTCGGCGTTCGGTTTGGCATCACCAAAAAAACGAATTATTCGCGAATCTTGTAACCATGCTTTCATGTATTAATGGATGTAGGCATATATAGAATTTAAAAAATGCGAGATTATTACAGATTAAAAAATAAGAATAAATTGAATATTAAAGTGTAAAATTTCTCTAACTCTTAAAATTACAATACATGCGCTTAATATAGCACCTCTCATATTTTTAAGAAATAACTAGTTTTATTATTTGGGACGAAGGATTCAGATACTGGCGACAATAGTGAATTACAGGAGAAAGAAAATGCGAAGTTGGTTTGGTTGTTGGAAGGAATTTTGCTCCTATGTTTGAACCATCCTTGTTTGAGAATTTGTATCACCCAAGTAATATAATATTTCTGTATGAATCTGAACTGTCCAATCAAAATTTACACGATTATTAAAGTGATTTTGTGCATTTCATCTAGACCGAATTGATCGATACCAATCAGACAGCCGTGATCTAAACAACAATATTTTGTTACCTCAGAGTAGGCGTGGCAACGAGCTGGCTCGGTCCGAGGTAGGCCCTAGCTCAACTTGTTAATTTTGGACCGAGCTACAGCCGAGCGAGCTTGATCTAGGGTATCCGAGCTAAAATCTCAGCTTGAAATCGTGACGAGCTGGCTCGTTGAAATAGGCTGGATCTTGTTTTAAGAAGAAAATAAATTCTACAAACTTTTTTGGATCAAGCTGAACCGAACTGGACCAAGCTAGATAGTATAAAATGCACACAAAATCATACGAATTCACAAATTGATGCGTAGCTGAGCTAGCTCAGGAGCTGGCGAACAAGCTAGGCCCCAGCTTGAACTCGTTAATTCTGGACCGAGCTAGTGGCGAGCTAGATCGTTAACAGCTCGGTCCAGTAACGAACGAGCTATTAGCGAGCGAGTCAAGTGCAATTCACAATCGAGCCACGAGCTACAAGCTTTTTTGCCACCCCTGACTCAGAGGATGTGGTTTTCTTGTTTAGTTGGACCTTTAAAAATTAATAAAAGCAGATCTAAATTTAAATCAAACAACGCTACAACGGATATAAATGGAGAGAGAGAACCGAGCTGAGCGAATAAGTGGTGTTTAAAGGTTGTCATAAAACCCTTGAAGCGGGTCACGTGCGCCAAAGAGTTAAAGTATATGGCTGTGACCCGCTACACTGACACCTATGCTGAAAAAAGTAATATTGTCAAAATATAAATGCTAGTTTGTCTCAAACACAAAACAGCAATTGAAGACACCTGAAGAAGACACGTATGAAAGGTATTTCACGTAGCACGCTACAGCACCAGCCACGTGACAGTAGATTAACCCGCGACACAGATGGAAAATAATTTTCCCGACAGACCGATTCCGGCTCCGAAAATAGCAGCATATTTTATTTAATATTTTCCTAAAACATTTCTTTTCCATAAAGCCGTGTTGACCGCCTTCACGGGGGCCCCGCCATTCAAATAAAAAATACAAAATCGGTTCATGTAGACCAAATCCATGTGATTACATGATTGTCAACCGCCTCCCGAGGCGACCAGACGCCACTGCTACATCTCAGCCGTCCACAGTTTCCATTTTTTCCCATCATAACTTTCCTCTTGAAATGAATTTGATTTTATATTTCCTTACTACAATAGACATTCGTAGTGCGAGTATTTATTTTCATTGATATTTCTATTTGCACTTTTAAGAGCGTAAACATCAGGTACTGTTATAGTTAGGATGAAACAATAAATCAAGACGGTGAGCACGGTAAAGATATCCCCCACAAGACTCGCACACGGGTCCCTTTCTCTCTCCTCCCTCTCTTCTCAATACTGCTTTTCTTTTGAGAGAGAAAGAAAGAAGGTGAGAGCAATGGAGAGGGAAGAAAGGAGCTCTCCTCCTTCAGTCGACCCCGTGTCTCCGCCAAACCCTAGTCCAGAGAAGCTCTCTAGCGAGGAGGAAGGCGGCTCCGTTCTGGGGCTAGCGGCGGCGCTGAGTCGGGAGGAGGTGCTCCGCCGGCGGTCGAAGCGGCTCCAGAGATTGGAGGCGGTGTACAGGAAGCAATACTGGGCGTTAATGGAGGAGATGAAGAGCAAGCACAGAGAATACTGCTGGGAGCATGGCAAGAGCCCGCTAGAAGAGGAAGAAGGAGAAGATAGGAATATCGAAGGAGAAGCAGATCTAGGGTTAGGGCTCGAGACTGGGGAGAGAAAAAGATGCTTTTTCTACGGATGTAAGACGAAGGCCATGCCTCTGACGAAGTTTTGCCATCTGCACATCTTATCAGATCCGAAGCAAACTCTGTACAAGCAATGCGCCTTTGTTAAAAGGTACTCTAATTCATTTTAATCAAATATTTCTTTAAGTATGATATGCTCTGGATGCCATAGCAATTTCAGTTGCTAATTCCTTAATTTTTACCAGAGTTCTTGGTAGAAAAAATCCCGATTGTTCCCCCCAATTAGGGATATATTTATTTTTGGCGGACTTCTTTTATATAATTTTCCTCGTCAAGCTCCTAATGCCAAAAACCATTTCTAAAATTTGAAATGAAATGTCCATCTACTATTTTTGGCTGGCACTGTATCTTTTTTTGTAAAGTGGTGGGGGTACATTTACAGCTGGGTCGGGCGACACATTACAGGATTCGACGAATCTTGGTTGGGTGTCAGGACATATCCAGCTGATGATGTGTTGTTAGGTGCATCGGTGAAACCATATCAAAATGCAATACCAATATTCTTCTATTTTTTCTATTTTTTCTTTTCTTTTCTTTTGATCAGGCCTTTTTCGGTAGGTCATCTGGTTATTGAATGTGACAAGTCTTTGGAAGTTGTCTTGTTGTTTGCCAACTGGAATTGTATCATTTGGTGCTATGGCAAAACCACATTGGCACATGGTGCTGGTTGGTCCATAATACCTTAAATTTGAATAATTATTGTTATGTTATGGTTAAATGATACTAACTATACAACAAAGCTCAAAACCTTTACTTCCACCTATAACTTGTAAAATCAAATGACAAATCTTGTCTATTGTTTGTGTTTTCACTTTTCACAGCTCCCAACAATCAGGACAGAGCATATGTGGGAAGCCAGTTCTAAAAGCTGCCATGCCATCTCTTTGCCAGTTGCATCTGCAGAAATCTCAAAAAGGCATCGCACAAGCCCTGAAGAAAGCGGGTCTCAACCCTTCTGCTAGCAACAACCCAGTGCCTAAGTTCAGTGTCTTGATTGCACAATCTGTCCGCCAAATTCAAGCCAGAAGGATCGCTTTTCGTACTTTTAAGAATAGCATTGCATGGAAGGATGGTAATGCCTTTTGATCTCTGTTGTTGTTATGGTTGGTGTGCTCACCTTGAAGTGTTAATGTGGCTACAGTATGCGCCTGAGCAAGTTAGGGGGAGCAGAATTGATGCTTAATGCAATGATGCAAGATTAGTGTTGCATGTGTAACATTCTGTGTGTGATGTGGTACACAGTTACCTGCACAATCATTGAGTTGTGTTGGTTTCACTTGGAAGATGCAGAATTGGCCCTAGGGAGTTACACTTCAAGGAAAGCAAGAATAAATTCTTAATCAAGAAAAGATTGGAGCAAATTCATGTTTCGAAACTCGGATTGGTTTTGAAACTTAGACGGATAAAAAAAAAAATCAACCTGAGAGACCTGGAACATGGATGATCTGCAATCAGAAACTGGCATTACATTATACTTCGAATCTGATGTGAAAAGATTGGAGCTAATCCATGTTGCTATAATCTAAAGAAGCCTGAATCCCCAACTGAACTGAACCTGAAACTGGAAAAATAGTTACCTGACATGAAGCCAAAAGTAACCTGAATGATCTGACCACAACTCCAGCAAACACAAAATAAACAAAATTTGACCATTTCGGCTGCTTGTTGAGGGAATGCTGCTGGGTTTTAGGGAGTTTTTCATTTTTGTAATCTTGAGTGGAGATTTTCTTCTGAAATTTTTGTTTTCGTTATTTTCTTTCTGGAGAATTGAGAGAATACTGTCTATATTTGTTTATTGTATGCAATTTAAGGGCATAATAATATCATTCTTTATTGTTGTTGAATAAAGTCTTAACCTCTATCAGGTAATATAAGTTTTGTCTTTAAGATGCTACCATAAATATGCTGATGGGGGCTGTGAGCTTAAGAAGTGCACACTTGACCCAGTAATTGCTCCTAGTTGTTACATTCACCACTATTGATGACAGGTCGTGCTTGGGGCAAACCAATGCAATATCGGAGCATATTCTGACTATTACGTAGATGGGAGGAACAGAAGAGAGGAGAGTACTTTTGCCATATTATTTGATGTAAAGATGCCTTGGAAAGTGAAGGGTTATGACTCTTAGCTCTGGGAGGAGCAATTTACTTGTTTCTAGCGGGTGCCATAATATTGATATCAATTTACTGTGAGCAGCTTACGGAGTTAAAAAGTTTTTGGTCGATTTGATGCTGAGCCGCGTATAAATTACAAGTTGGTAAAAAGTTACATTTTTTCTTCCGAGTTCGATTCTCTTATGACAAAAGGTTCTATTTTTTCTCCAATGAGCTTCATCCTTTTAAATTCATATCCTCGGCATTAAATCAAAGAGAATCTTTTGAGTTAATGAATCTCGACTGTCCGATATGTTTTAAGATTCGTGCGAACTAGATCTGCACTAATATTAAAAGACTCCCTATGTTATAGACACAAACCGGATTGGCTCCGTTTCAAATCAAACGATTGAAATTCATTAACTCAAAAGATTCTTAATGTAGAGGATACAGATCCCATCCTTTTGTGGTAGATACAAAAAAGAAATGGTAAAAAATAAATAAAAAAAAATAGCTTCATCTACTTCTTGCGACAAGCTAAAAAACAAGCCGAATCAAACTTGATCAAGTTAGAACTCATTAATAATGAGTTGAGGTAGAATCGAGTGAGCTAATTATAAGTTTTTTCCATGCCGAGCTCAAACAAGCCATGAGCTTTTTTGCTGACTCTTGTTCAAATGGGTCCGGATCCCCTAAAGTAACCCAATGTTTGGGTTTTGGATCGGGACCGTCCGATTCAAATCCATTACTCAAAATTGTCTCGAGATTCGAATCCGTCGCTCAAGGTATGTGCGCTCCATTTGAGATGGATTGTCGCAGATTCGAATCGGACGGTCCCGATCCAAAACCCAAACATTGGGTTACTTCACTGGATCTGAATTCTGTTCAAATGCCCTATTTATTGAAGAGTTCCAATGCTGCATGGACCAGCAAGAATGCCAAAGTTTGATTGAAATTCAAAAACCAGCTGCCAGCCGATCACTTGAACCATTTTGCTTAAAATGATGTTCAAGGATATGAACAATAGCTGTGCTATTCGTTAATTATTAAATTACAATAAATGTAATACAATATTAGTGTTATTAGTCACTAGTTCCATAAATTAAATGCTCTAATGTTACATTATCACTAATACGAGAAAGTAATTTCACCTTGTGTGATAAGACTAAGAAAAATATGTGCAAAACAATTGAAGAGCTTTACATCCCCCTATAAACAATGAATAATATTTCAAGTCACAGCAAGGTCTCCTCGCAAGTGTTTGCAGTTCTACATTATCTGAAATTTAATTGAAACAAAGATTGTTAAGAACAGTTCATTGGATAACGGGCCCCATCTTTTCTTTTAATAAAGGAGGTCTAAAGCCCCACCCCACGTCTCTTGACCAGGGACCAGGGTTAAAAGGTGGGCCCTCATCTTTAGTGATATCACTATATCACCACCCCAACCCCAACTAACTGAGCATCCAATGGTTTTTCATGAAGATACCATGGGCATCTTTGCAATTAGTACCTCCTATATTCCATTTTGCAGAGAAGTTTTAATACTTGTACATATTTGCAAAAACATACCTTGAGATGGTCCAGCAATAATCTTATATTAGTACAGAATAATATATCAAGAATTATATGTTTTTTTCTTGGTGTTGCAAGAGATGGAGGGATCTTAGAGAAACAAAAGTTAGAATACACGGAAAACAAATGAACCGATCAGGAGATCATTTCCTAGGATGTGTGTGTGAATTTTGCAAATAGCAGAAACCAAGGAAATCTTTGACAAAAGCTGATAAAGATGTTCTCTCTGAAAATTGCTTGGCCTTTAGCAAGTGTTAGCTGAAAAAGGGAATTTCAGGGAAGCCCAGCAGCAAGAATTAACTTCCCCATATTTCTAAAATCAGGCTGGTATTATAGTGGAAATAAGGCTAAAATCTTATTTTCAATCCCCCTTGCCATGAATTCCCAATAAAAACTATTGTAGGGGGTTAATATCTTACAAAACCGAGAGCTTCAGCCGCAGCTCTATGGCTATCAGAAGGGCAAAGTCCTTTGTAAAGAGCCAACAAGCGCTCCCTCTCACTTTCTTGTATGTTCTTCTTCAGACCATTTGCCACCATCTCCATCTCCGGCTGTTGAAGAGTACATTCAAATATTTAGAAGCAAGCATGGGAAGCATTTAACAAAGGGTGATCATAAACTATCTTCACAATCAGTTATTTGTGATTCCCAATGTTCATCCATTAAACAATCATATCAGTTATTTTAAATTCCTTTCCTAGAGTCAAATTTGCTGATTATCAAAACAAAATTTTGGTCACGGAGGAAGTTGAAGCAACTAAGCCAGTAAAATAGAAACTTACTGAGTTGTCTTCTGGAGGGAAAATTCGAAGAAATAAGCAAATCTTTTGTAGCTCCTCAAGTGCTTCTGATCGTTTTTGCTGTGCCTCCAGTGCCTGAATGAAAAACAGCACCTCCATAAGCAGTTTAATCTCAAATTTGACCTTTTTATATTTCAAGTATTGGCTGATTTCTTCGCTCGGAAATTACTTTGGCAAAACAACCAAACAATAGCTAGGACATAACCGGCAAATAGAAATAATTTAGTAGCAAATGTGGCTGTTTTATTAATCATATTCAATTTGGGTAACAAATGGTCCTACCCAACATTGCAAGAGGCAAGCACGAGTCCTTGAGGCAATGGCAGCGCGTACTAGTGTGGCTGCACGGTGAGCCTTCAACCCGATATTTTCAGCCAGCCCAGAAACAAATTCTCGCACGTCCTCGCCATTCACCTGCACACTATCTATCTGTGCACCTTCTGATTCTTTGATTGCTCTTTATTGGACCAAAGACAGTACAAAGGAAGGAAGAAGTTAAAAAGTTAAAAATCAAGGATACACAGAAAAGACTCCTAAAATTATAAAACAATGTTATGTATGCACTTCCCCTCCAATTCATATTTCTCAACTGTCCATTAACTAAAAAAGATGCTAGCGCTTGTATATAATCATTTACCATATCCTAGCATCTGCACCAGGCAAAGCAACTTAAAGTAATCATAAAAGTACCTACTACAGATGTCAAGGACAAAATTTATCGCTGCTCTGTAAAGAGAGTCGCGTGAATTGTCTGTTTCGAAGGAGACCTTAGCACCTGACATCTTGCACAATTGCCGAAGCTGCAAGATAGGCACAGAGTGGGACTAGGTAAATGCAAAAATCTCAGAAAACATAGGGTAAATATAAATGCAAACTGAATTTCTTTTTACTATATGAATATCTCAAATTTAAGATTGGATGAGGATCACTTACTTTAACAATATCATCAAATCCATAGTCCTTCCCGGCCATTCGGTAATCAGTAATTGCTGGAAACATAAATTATGTGATGATTGAGGAAGAAACCATGATTTGAAGCTTGGAGCAGAATCACAAAGGAAAGGTAACAAAATATTTACCTATATAATCCGAAAGATTATCAGCTAGACACAAAAAGGACCCCTAGTATAACAGCCAATTTTTAGAACCAAATCTTACAGTCAAAATTACCAGAACAATCAACAGTGTAATTTAGAGAAAAAACTAATATTTATGAAATTACAAGGGTCAATTGTGCTCCTTAGCCCTCATATCCTGCTAATATTTAATGTCACATTGCTGCCATTATTATATTTTAACATCATTCAGTCAACATAATAAAGAGAGATATGAAAAGACTCAAGCCCAGAACAAATAGTGGCACAATTATGTCACTGCAACACTGGCAGCATATGTAAAGTGAACGCTTTACCCATTTACCCCATAAAAGTTTGCAATAATTTTAGACATTAAAAGTAGTAAATTACTGAATTGTGGAAAGATAACCAAAAAGGGAGGTTGATTTATTACCTCGAACTAATCTCTGAGCGTCTTTTTTGAGATTTTCCATTTCATCTCCAACAGCTTGTGGTGAATTTGAAGAAATCGGCCACCAATCCGGCAACTCCTCACGTTTCTGTACACCACTACCTTTCCACATATTCCATCTTGGCACTGTAACTGGACTGGCGGCAACTGGACTTCCTGTAAGTCCAGAAGTCGTAACATCCCTTCTCCCAACTACAACCTCCCTCCCTCCCAAGCTCCTGTCTCTCCTCGTAACCACCTTCTCCCCATCACCAAAAATCCACCGCAAAACAAACCTAAACCCTAACCTGACTACGAACCTAACAACCAACGCCGCTAAAAATCCACAGAGCAACGTATTCCCGACGAAAATCAACGATGATTGTCGACAGGAGAAGAAGACCCGGCCTGTGTGCTGGTCCACTTGCACGGCCGTTGTTAAATCGTCGAATGCATCCGTGGCGGCGTCTACGAACCGTGGGATTTGAAAATTGGAAGAGTTGTGGAGAGGATTTGGCCCCGACGGGGAGGGCTTCGTGGTCCGAAAGGAGGTGTCAGGGGGTCGGCGCCGGCGCCGGAAGATTGAACAAGAAATAAAGCAGAGGTGACGACGCCGGAGTAGAAAGAGCGCCGGCGAGGAGGAGGCGGCGCTCGTGGTGGCCATCATGGTTATTGGTTTATTCTTTATTGGATAGAGACGCAGTATTAAATAGGAAGTAAGAAATCTTGGTATCTCCTATCTACTAATCTACTATCTAGCTTGAGACTTGAGAGTTGAGGGGGGAGGAAACGTTGCAATTGAGCGGGATTCGCTCCTAAAACATTAATATGTATTTCATAATAATAATAAGTTAATTTTTAATAATAAATTTATGAACAAATAACTAACATATATATGAATATTATCAATTATTTTTAATTAATTTTAAAACCAAAAATGTAATCAAAATAGATTAAAAAACGCACAACTGACACTAAAAACATATTGTAAATGTATTTAGAAAAATATACGAGTAATATTGGATGTATATATATGATTTTGCATAATAAAATCATGAGTATTGTGAAAAGTATGTATTGAATATCATTCGCCAGTTTGAATTATATTAGAATCATAAACGTGACCAAAAAATAAAAACAACAAACACACATCACGCGGTGTAAATGCATTTTAGAAGAAGGGGGAATTTCACGTATACCCCTCAAAAATCCTCAAAATTACGTATTTGCCCCTCTAAAATTCATAATAACATATTTACCCTTCAAAATTAAAAAAACTCAATCCAATTTATTAATTTTTCTATTAAAGCTCATTTTAAATTTATAAACTACCCATTTTACTCTTGATTAAAATAAAAGATTTAAATCCTCTCTCTCCCTCCTCCCTCTTTTTCTCTCTCTCCGACAGGTGGCTACGTGTGCAAAAAAAAAGTCATTTTATGGAGGCAAGTAAAAGTCATTTTACACTTTACTTATTTGATGTATTTTCATATTTTAAGCTGTGAGTGGTCTTTTTTTTTTAGCAAGTTTCTCATCCTAGCATTGACATGAGCGGAGTCATTAGAAATAGTACATATTTAGGCCTTGTTCGGCCGTCGATGGGAACGGAAACAGGAATTGAACTAACAAAATATTGTGCGCGTGGGATTTTTTCTGCGAAGTCTGAGTGAAATTTTTTTTTTCCATGCACACAGTGTTTGGCTGAACAGGCCCTTATTGTTGCCGCTGTCGCCGATTGATTATGGTGTGATTTTGTATTATATGAGGGTCATTTGGCATATTTTGGAACTCTTTATGGATGCTCTTTGGAAAAGGGAATTAACGAGCAAGAATCAAGTTTTTATGTATGTTTTACACATGTTTATGGGTGACCCCCAAATCTTGGACTTATATTGTTGTTTCTGGTTATGTTTATGGCAACTCAATTTTTTATTGGGGATTTATTTGAGATGTGGGCATTAATGAGTAAGAGATGTGTTATCAGTGGTGTGATTTGATTTCTTCACAGGGTCTTTTCACATTTTTTGGAACATTGACATAGTCATAGTTGTTCTTTTTGGTTTCACAAATGAAGATTCTACTGGTACCGGATACTAAGTGGGATCTAGATGCTAAGTGAAGTTGTATTGGTTAGTGAAGGTGTACCGGCCGATATGTGTAGATTCCTCTAGTACCATATGCTGGGTGAAGTTTTTAAGTGATGATTTTTTTTTATATACTAAATGCACATAGGTTGTGATTTTTCTGAATTATTGTACTCTCTCAGAGCTGAGTATTCGTTAAGAGACAGAGAGGAGGTGGGAGGAAGGATTTTTATCTTTTAATAAAGGGTAAAATGGGTATTTTATAAAATTTAAAATGAGTTATAATAGAAAAGTACTTAAATTGGGTAGATTTGTAAATTTTTGAAATTTTGAAGAGTAAATATGTTATTATGAATTTTAGTAAGGAAAATACGTAATTTCGAAGTTTTTAAAGGGTATACTTGAAATTCTCTCTCGAAGAATTATCCATCAATGTTTTTTAGTGATCTTATGATCGTAAATTTAACCAAAATTGTTTAAAAAAATCTACATATACACAAAATGCATTAGATTAATTTTAAAATAATTATATGCAAAATATTTGATGTATATATTTAATTTTAGCACAAATATATGTACGAGCATGTAAAGAACATACATTGATTATTATCTTGGGGAAAAAAATGCGAAGAAAGTTGATTAAAAATATCTTGGAAGAAATCTATCTATTTCATGAGTGATGCACGAATATTTTTTTTTTTGAAAATTTCAAATTCATTTAGTACAAAGTCAAACGGACAAAAAAAATGAATCTTTTATCATTTTTTTGACAGCTTGACTTTGTACTAAATGAATTCAAAAAATTTAAAATTTTACATGTACGTGCACCACTTATGAATTAGATTGATTTTAACGGTTTGGATTCGTTATTTGAAGCCAATCTAATAAATTTTTAGAGTTGTGCTCACTAATCTCTCTTGGTGAGCACATCACACTCTAGCTTTGCTCGTAAAATGAATTCTAACACATTATTTTGTGCTGTGTTGTAAATAACGGCATACGAACGGAGTACCGCTAAATGATTAATTAGTATACTTTTGATTAATCGAAATTTTGTGATCAATTTTGCATTTCATTAAAGTTTTGTAAATATAATCATAATTCATTAAAATAATTAATTTAACTTCTCAAACTTAGAAAAAAAACTTATTTTAACTTATCAAATAATCTTATTTTAACTTAATTTTATTGTGAATTAGTAAAATTTCACAAAATTGTCATTTAGAAAAGATTCGGATAAAACAAGATTAAATAAACTGCATATAACAAATAAATAGAGTATTTTTTTAATAAGAATGACCGATCAATCGACTTTATAAACGAAAAACGGATAATTAATCAAATTGTTTAAACTGAAATGGACGATTAATTGGACAAATGGACTAATTAGTCGGTTTCATCCGCAAACAATCTTTCGACAAGTCTGCTCATAACCATTTGGTGATCACCACCGACTAATCAGCCAACCTATTAGACAGACTAAACAACTTTTTCTACAACACTGATTTTGTGTAATACAGGTCGTACATTTTTTATTTTACAGATAATTTTTACAATATAAATATTAATTGTGGTGATTATAAGACTTGAATGAAGTCTCCATTGATTAAAATCATTAATAAACATTTCCAACGGAATTAATTCCGGCACATTTATTTACTTAATATCTGTCGCACCTTATATTTTTTTGAATTAATTCACTATTTCAAATTTAACTATTCTTATTAATCTAAACTTTCATCCAAACATACCCTAAACAAACAAAAGAGCATGCATGGTAGATAAAATCATTCAAAATATTCGACTTGCTTCAAAAAAACATTTATAAACAACGTACCCAGCGGCAACTTTGTTCCGACAGTACTGTAAAAGATAATAAGAAATTCGGATCACCGACAGTACCGTAAAAAATAGATAATCTATTAGAATTAGTGGATTTGGACCATTCTTTTAATCTAGCACAATTGTTTGGCAACACAAGTAGAATTATGTTAAATTGTCTTAATCTGTGATTAAAAGTTAAGAAGACTTAATTCAGAGTTAGAAGTATCTTAAAATTCGAACAGAAAATTAAAATTCAGTCAAAATAAAACTAAAAAAAGAATTCTTAGTTCTTGTTAAGAAATTAATATTCGGAAAAATTAACCGACTAAAGAATTTAAAAAAAGAAGAAGCAAAACTTAATCCTCTTTTGCCGAACATGATTTAGTACTTAGTTCGAAAACAGTCTCTCGCTCGCTCAGTCAATCTTGCGAATATTATAATAATTAATTTAAAGCTAAATTTGAACGACTGGTGATTGTCTATGCTCTGTATGAACGATCGAGATCTAAAGCATTTATTGCTAACTCAGCAGCAGAATTCGTAGTTGGAGAGGGATGTGGTGGCGGCGGCGGCGCCAGTTAGGTCACGCCTTTAAAGTTTAAACCAAAACAAAACAAAAGATGCCTTAAAAAAAGCGTAATATAAATGAGAAATGTTATGGATCGCCCATTAGGCGCCTGTTCAATGGTTCGTACTTATCACACGTTCGTTGACTGACACTTGGTGTACAAATTATTAATTTGTTTTTTTATTGTCTATGTCTAATTTCATACTTTGCCAAGTGTACCTACCTTACACTCTTTTGTCTTATTAATAATCTTTAGGCGATTCAATTTTTTTTTTTTTTTTTTAAAGTTTGACAGCAGCTGTCAAGGAGATTCCAAAGTTAATGATAGGAAATCTTTAAAATATTATTTTCGTGGCTTCCTTAAAATTGGGCCGACATTTTTATTAATATTCAAATTAATTACAAAATATTAATTATACCCATGGATATTATTAAAAATATCCAAACTGGCCATTTTTCGGCCGGTTGGAGTAAAAATTCGGACCAATCATTTTTTGGCCGGTCAGGATAGTTTTTTTGTTTTGTTTTTGTTTTGTTTGAAATATTTGTTAGATTACTTCTTTTAATAAATAATTAGCATAATTATACTAAAATACACTAAATTACTTGAAATTATGTTAAATTACGCTAAAATACGTTTAAAGTACGCTAATTTACTCTAAATTACGCTAAATTACACTAAATTACGCTAATTACGGTAATTATACTGAAATACGCTGAATTACGCTAAATTACACTAAATTACGTTAAAATACGCTAATTACGCTAATTATACTGAAATACGCTTAATTACGCTTAATTACGCTAAATTACGCTAAATTAGGACGATTTTGTGCCATATTTTATAAATAGCCGGTTTGGGTATTTTTAAAATACCCGGCTAAGCTGAATATAATTAATATTTTGTAATTAATTTTGGATATTAATAAAAATGTCCGAAATTGGATGTCATGCACACCACTGCAATAATTATATTTTAAGCTGCTGTTGGTTCTTTTCAAATGCTCAACATAATCATATGAAATTTGGATTGGAGAAGTTAGTGCCCAAATTTCATATAAAATTATATTAATGATAACAGACTAACAGTAGAGCAGAGCATGTTATGCAGAAAGACACTACATAATTCACAAGGGTTACTACTTCCACCGGTACTCTCCAGTACAGAATCTATAGTGCATCTCCTTTTTTTAGCTGAGCGCCTCCGCGGCTGTTACTTTCCCCAATTATTATCCCAAGCACCGTAAAAGGTGCGATTTTGGAGGCTAGATAAAGGTGCTGAATCAATTCCTCTTGCCAAGGCCCAAGGCCAAGGGTAAGGGAAGCAATCAAGCAATTGCATCCCAAATTTATCCTTCTCTAATTTCATTTTTATTCTATTTATTTTTCTGGTTCCTTTCTCCTTCTCACAGGTTTTCTAAAGGAAACAGTACACCTTCTATTCTACCTACCAATTTCTCGTCTTAGTGAGATTATTAAGTTTCCCATCAAAATAATTTTGCATATGATTATCTTTCTTTGGCGAATTTTTGCATATCTAGTGTTAATCTTTCCTTGCGCAGCTCTTTAGATATTCTTTCTGTTCTCCTCTGTTACTTGTCTCTTTAGATATTCTTTCCAAGTTAATAATAATTCGTCATGCCTCCCAAATCTTCTCTCCAATGCAACGCTTCCGTGTCTCTACAATGGTTAGAGAAGAAACATAGTTGGTTCTTACCCATGATTCCAAACCCCGACCTCTCAATTCACCACGACAATTCCTCTACATGGAATTTCCAAGACGCCTTTTTCCCCCCTACCGGTCTCTTTTTTGCGAGTGTAAGTCAAATTGGATGCCAAACAATGGAAGCTTCACCGGGCACCACGTTACTGGGAGAAACAAGCCGAATGGAGCAAGCAAAACAAAAGAAGAGTAACAAAAAGGGAAGAATGAAGCTGAGAATCAAAGTTGGTAACCCCCATTTGAGGAGGCTGATTAGTGGGGCTGTAGCTGGGGCCCTGTCGAGGACGGCCGTGGCCCCACTGGAGACAATTCGGACTCATTTAATGGTGGGAAGCAGTGGAAACTCTACGACCGAGGTGTTCCAGTCTATCATGAGCACTGAGGGGTGGAAGGGGCTGTTCAGGGGCAATTTTGTCAATGTCATACGAGTTGCCCCTAGCAAAGCTATAGAGGTTTGGTTTATTCTCAATTTTAAATTAGCATTTCTCACATTATTGTGATGATCTGATGATATTGTCAGTTACATATTGGCAACTTTGCAGTGAGTGCTTGTACATTGCAAACCCAAAGTGAACCAATTATAAGATGAGCAGATTTAATTGATCAAATGAAGTAATACATTTTACATGTGAAAAAAACGCAGAGGGTATTTTAATCATTTTCAGTTTGACACATTATTGGTTTTCAGAGTAGGGTTTATTTGCAAATAAGTCATAGAATGTTAGGTCCCAGCCTCTAGGTATTAGAAATATATATATATTTTTGGTTGCTAGTTGGCTAATTTAGTGAAATATTGGGCGTAGTTTGCCACCAAAATTCTATTAAAGAAGTATCTGAGTTGATTATTGCCTTTTGTCTTATTTAATCGTGCATGCAGTTATTTGCCTTTGACACGGCAAACAAATTCTTGACACCAGAGAAAGGAGAACCACCCAAGTTACCAGTCCCACCTTCCCTTGTGGCTGGTGCATTGGCGGGCGTCAGTTCAACTCTCTGCACTTATCCTTTGGAGCTGATCAAGACCCGGCTAACTATTCAGGTCTGTCCATGAGAGTTTGTCTGATTTCAAACATTCCATTTTTCAGTTGTTTGCATCTGGCGATATATGTGTTCAGGTCATTTGGGGTCTTTCCAGATTCCTTTGTTTAATTTCTTTTGAGGTGGGCGTGGGGTTTAGTTGGCGATTGGTTCAAACCTGATCGTGGGTCAGTAGATTTGTATGTTTTCTGGTTTGAGTGGGTTGCATAGGTGGGTTTTTAAGGTCGGATTTTGCTGCTTCTCAGTATGCAGCTTGTTAAAGCCAAGAAATAGCCAGTTGGCACTGTACTATTCTTCTTGCTTTTCTTAACATTAGTTTTGTTGTATTTTATTGTGCAGAGAGAGGTTTATCGGAATTTCTTGCTTGCATTTGTCGAGATAGTGCAGGAAGAAGGCGCCTCGGAGCTATACAGAGGTCTCACACCAAGTCTAATCGGTGTAATCCCATATGCAGCCACAAATTACTTTGCATATGACACTCTCAAAAAGCTTTACCGTAAGACCTTCAAAAAACAAGAAATCAGTAATGTTGCAACTCTTCTTATTGGATCAGCTGCAGGAGCGATTTCGAGTACTGCAACTTTTCCTCTCGAGGTGGCACGAAAGCACATGCAGGTAGGCTATGCATTCTCATACAGATAAAATTTAATTTTAATTTTGTGAAAAAGTGGTATTTTTATATCCACCTGTTTTGTTAGAATGAAACTATCACAGAATTATGCAATGTGAGTTATTACAACCAGAGTCGAAAGGACCTCACCTCCTTGAAGATGAAATCAAAACCCTACAAAACTCAATTCTTCTCCACATCCCAGCATGGAGAAAAAATAACATCATTGACTTAACTTAACTGGTGCGTTATATGCCAATCTTGACACTTTTAACTCGTTTACTCACAATTTGAATCAGTACCAGTCTCAGAGAAAAGATAAAAACAAGCCATCATCCACTAATGTACCAGCCTATTAGTTAATATATCCTTCTCCAGCTAGCAAAGAAATGGAAAAAGAAATGTAAATTGATAAGAGGGGCCTCACTGCTACAATACCACTGGCTAAGTTTGCCCCTTGATAGGTTGTCTGAATTCCACCAAGTCTCTACCATATCTGGTTCTGTACCAGTATCAGCCGCACCTCCAAGCTGAGCAGTACATCTTCCACATGTGCAAGCATCAAAGCCTGTACTTACCGCATCCAAGAAACTCCTCTAGAAATCCAGAATTGATGCGAGAAATAACCAAAGCTGTGAAGGATTTGCTAGATTTAGGTGTGCCGTTACCAAAACACACCCTATTTTGTTCTATCCATAAACACCATAAAGTTGCATTGAATATGGTCTCATAACATTTCTGTTGATACCTCTGAAACCTAGTATGGTTTGCCAGATGTCATGAACAGTAGAAAAAAGGCATGCTACATTGGTTATACGGAGAGAGCCCATTGCCATCACTTTTCATATGAGCATCTCACAATAAAATGATCGATATTTCAGCTTTACCACAAACTACACATTTTTAGGAGCCAATCTATCTCTTTTTTTGAGTAAAATATCTTTGGTAAGGATCTTTCCTTTTAAAACAATCCAACAAAAAACTTTGATCTTAGGAGGAATATTTGTTTTCCAAACACTTAAATTTTTTTTTTTACCACTAACCCTAAAATTGAGAATATCATAGAGAGACTTCACTGTAAAGATGCCATTGGCATTCCATCTCCACAGTAAAACATCATGGTTAACATTTAAAGAATTAAATATCAGATATCGTTGGTTTCGATTTAGCATATTCTTGGGCTAAATGCCCAGTTACTCTTTTTTAAAACTGTAATCTTATCTCAGACCCTTCTAATTTAGAAGAGACTGGTAAATTGATCATAACAAAATAAATAACATGATGGAAAGGGTGGTATAATTCCACCTCATCTATATTGCCAAAAGACAAAAAAAAATCTGTGCTTTGACCATTTCTAATCTGGACTCCGCAACCCAGATCTACAATAATCTTGTTCCCTTTTTTACCATTTTCTAGAAATGTGAAAGACTTTTAGACCTATGTTTATATTTTTCTGGATATAATAGTTTTCCACCAGCTATTGTATGCGGGATCCTTAAATTTGAACCATTGACTTCCCAAGTAATGCTTTGTTCGTTTCTTCTAAATTTAATACTCTGATCCCTTTTGTTCTGGTCCTTTCTCTTCCAATAGATCGATGCTACTTAGTTGCTTGAAAGCCCGATTCACCACCAGATCTGATCTGTTAGGATCAGTTTGTGGCTTGACTGCCAGATCTACCACCTTATCGGAGTGGTTATGATTTGCTGTGATGCTTAGGAAGTGGAATATAAACACTCCCTTGCACGATGCCCTCTTTTCTTTCACGTGAAGCAAATAACTGGATTTACACATAGGGTTTATATATGAAGACTGTTCTTAGATTCGTTGAACAGTTTAGCAGACTCAGAGCATTTGCTGCGGATCTAGCATCCTGTTTCATTTCAATTCGGTCAACCCCTTGACTAGGCTTCAATTCAAGAGTGAATTAACTTCTCCACCATTGGTGGGACCTCACTGTTGATTCACTTTGCTATAGCTATGCAGGACCATCCTCAGTAAGCTCTTGCACCACCTCCATGAGCTTTTGAGCAATAGAACCTCACCAAAAACAATGAAGCATGCTAAACTAACGCACAATATCTAAACTACAACTAACTATTGATTGTTTTCTTCTTCTCAATTTTGGCTCACAAAACAATGAAGTTTAATTTATATTTTTGTTTAGTGCATCTGTTTGGTTTATATATTATCAAAATCAAACTAAAGACTGAAAATTAAAAATTAATATTCTATAATTTTCTCAACCCTTGTAGGTAGGTGCAGTTGGAGGCAGACAAATTTACAAGAACATGCTTCATGCACTTGTGAGTATTCTGGAAAAGGAAGGCATTGAGGGACTATACAAGGGATTGGGGCCGAGTTGCATGAAGCTGGTACCGGCTGCTGGTATCTCGTTCATGTGCTACGAGGCATGCAAGAAGATTTTGGTTGATGAAGAGCAGAAATAGAGTGAGTGTTGCTTTGCGTGACATCTGTGAAAGAGATGAGGATCTTATTTTCTAGAAATTTAGTTTTTTTGGCATTTATTAACAAATGAGTTTTTATCTCGGATTACCATCGTGAGCTATCAATTTTGGACGATTACGAATATTCATAAAGTTAAACATTAATTTAATTTGCTGGGTGCGATGCGATCATCTAGTTGTTCTTGTTCCTGCAATTTTATTTTAAATAATAGGGGCTGATTGAAATTCATGATGTAATTATGGGATTAGAATGAGAGAAGAGAGATTGATATTGAGTGACAGGTACTGGACAGGACAGGCTTGGTATAAGTTCACTGAAGTTAAATGTGGTTGTCAAATGCAGTAAAACTAATTAATAAGCCTTGCTTGCCCAATGAAAACAAAAAATAAATCAGATTCAGCTGGCGAGAAGAGGAGAAAACTGAAAAACCCCAATGCCCGGGTTTTGTTATACAATTGGGCCGGGTCAAATCAGGTTTAAACTGGGCCGTCAAATAATAATACACAAGTACATGTCAATTTTGGGCTTTGGGCTGTCATGTTGGGTCATTTTAGGTTTAAGTTACTTCTGGGTTGTGTGTCAATTCCGGTATTGGGCGTTTTGGTTCGGATTTATATCGGTTTCAGATTTTGCTAGTTCAGGTGCATGATTTATGAGAAAGAAATTAGGTTTTCCGGGGAAAGTTCTATTAGGTTAAAATTTGGCAAGTTGGAGAAATTCGGGTTGGGTTTGTGTTGGATTTGATTGGGATATAGGTCTACTTAGTATCTGGTGAGTAAGGCAGTTGAATTTTTTGAGTTCAATTTAATTAAAATTCGGATACACGATGGAGCCAAGATTTTAAATAAAGTGAGACAAAAAATTTGAATGATACACATTTTTATAATTATTTTAAATATTAAGTTTATTTTTATATATTTAAAAAATATATTTCGTTGAACAATATCCGCAACACCTGTTTTGAAAATAAAATGAAACAAGTTGAATGTTTCCCCTCCCGTTTTTCACTCATAAAATGAGCTCATCTCAGTCAGCAGGTCCCCCTGCCGTTTGTCACTCGTGGCCTCGGGGCAAATCGTAAGTGCCCCGACCGCTACCTATAAAACAATAACAACAAACAACAACTTACACCAAGTAAGAGACACAAACAAACAACAACTTTTAATATATTAGTTTTGGCATCATGCAATGCACAAACTATATACATTATTGTTTGAATTCTATAGTCCGTGAGCTGCATGAAGCCAAAACTGCCTTGTTAAAAGCAGTGTTGTAAAAAACAATCATTTAATAAACCGATTAATCGGCCGATTAGTCGTTAGCGGCAACCAAACTGTTATGAATTTTTCTGACTAATCGGTCGATTATTCTCAATTAATTGCTTGACGGTACTTTGTTCGTCCAACGAGGACATATGTTATTTACAACACGGCTTAAAAAGCTTAACCCTCGTTTATGGTCATTCACGTTTCAATTTTTTTGGGCTTCGTACAGTCTTAGATTTCGACCATTTCAAATCTTTGAATGGCACAATTACATACTGGATGGATTCAAGTGTCAGATCAATCAAATTTATGATTGAGACTATTTTCAATTATGACCATGATAAAAAAAAAAAAAATCAATTTCGGTTCAAGTCCCGTTAATTAAGATTTAAGAGCTAAAGCAGACCAGAGCCTAGGAATATAAATTTGATGTAAAATTACTAGTTACTAAATTATCTTGAACACCTTAATACAAGGCGGAATCTTATTTGATGAGAGAAAGTGGCATTCTAAAGAAAACTAGGAAGAAAATTTTAGTTTAGCAGTGGAAGGCAAAACACAAGAGAACAACTATTTTCTGAAAAAAGAGCGAACCTTTGTTGTAACTCGACTGCAGTTAAATTTAAGCATAAGGCGAACTGGCGAAGTACCGCATTGGGATTTATTTTGCCAAAAAAAATTAGGTACATTTTTTTTTTAGAATAATTATATTATATTCATCCCCGTGTGTCTATCCCTCTCTGTCCGCTACAGTAAAGAAAGGTTGTATTATGGTCCCCACTAATTATATGGTCCTCTTTCTCAGTCCCTGCACATGTTCTCTGCACTTGAGAAATAATAGATTAATACTTATAAAATAATATATTAATACTTGCATGCGTAACTTGATATGATGATTCCCCTTTTCTAGTCCCCCAATTGTCCTTGCGTCAACCTTCCTCTAATGAAGTAGAGGGGACCCCGTATTCCCGTATCAACATTCCTATAACAAAAAGAGTTGACCTCATAGGTATAAATAGTTTAGTGCATAGGTATCAACATTGCAAAATAAGATATTAATACTTTGATGTGTAACTTAATACGATCAAACACCTGAAGATTAAACTTTGTACAATATACATATAAATATTTCCGGGCATAGATATAAATACTTTCAATACTTGAGATTAATATTTTCATATGTCATCTAGCGTCATATGTAAAAAAATATTAAGTATTGCGGCCCCCCATATAGTTATGGCAATATTGATATTTTAAGAAACGTGTATGGTCCCCATTTAGTTTGAGTGCCACAGGTATTTATGGTGCGGGGACAGTTTGAGAGATTTGGTTGGGGAGACAATTATTTACGTTAAAATACTTTCGTGCATAGGTATAAATACTTCCATTCATAGGTATAAATACTTTTGTTCATAGGTATTAATACTTTAGAAGTGCGGGGACGATACGAATTATATAAAGAAATTGTGCAGGGACGGTCCTCCCAAATTAGTTATGGAACTTATGTGCAGGGACAATGTGGGGACAGAGGTGCGGAGACATTATTTACGTACGAAATATAGTTCCCTTCATAGAGATTAATACTTATATTGTTCCTGTTAAATACTTTGATGCTTTCTATTAAATTGTTCCCTTTTATTAATGTTTTAGTGGTACCCCATGATAGTTATGGAAGTTAAGTGCGGAAATAATGTGGATAGAGGTGCGAGACAATTATCAAAATTCTTTTTCTAATCTATAATTTCTATTCAGATGACATTATCTCTTTCCACTAAATTAAACATTGATTCTTTATTAAATACAGCACGTCTTAATTTGAGAGTGATTAGTCCGTACGTGTCAGGTGTGTATTTATTACGTATCTAAGTTCAAGCTTGTTGCGGATCTCCTCAGTACGTAACTCTATCCTCTATGTACTGCGTATGTCCGAATCTTGGTCCCAAGCTCATTGAATTTCGGAGTATTTATAGGCCTATAAGTCGATTTGGGTCTCGTACGGATTCTCGACTGGGCTTATTCGCAGGCTGGCAAGTCGGTTTGAGTCTCGTATGGAGGACTCGAACGGGCTTATCTCGCGGGCTGGCGGTTTAAGCAGAGTCGCATACGGACCACTCGGACAGGCCTACTTCTTGGGCTTGCTACTTAGGCTTAGTACTCAGCTCATAGTAGTTTTATGGGGCTTTCAGTACATGGCCCTATCAAATTTCTTTTTTGACATCTTTACATGCATATTAGAAATAAATTTAACATAGCATTACCTAATTAAAAATAATATTACATAACATAAAAAGTGACATTTTAATTACTAATTTTAATGTATCAATACATAATGTACAAATAAATTTACAACCAAATTGAAACTAAAAAATAACAGTACATAATTTTAGAAGTATCATTTCACAAAGGGGTTCAGATAATCATAGACCATGTAGTTCCACTTCCACTTTTAATAAATATTTAATTGTGCATCTTTATTACTTTATATCGATTAGGCTGAAATTTGTTTTCTCCTATACTTTGTAAAAATTATTTGTAATAAGAATTAATTGAGGTTTATAGAATTAAGAGGATTTAGACCTCTTTCTATAATTTGGAATTGTTTATTATTTCCAGCATAGTGTGTTCTGCTCGGTTCGGTTCAGCCCTTTGATTTTTCAAGTGTGAATGCAAAAGTAATTAACAAATGAATCAAATTTTAATTTTTTATGTAAACAAGTAAGAATCTGTCCGGATTTGTCTGACCAAAAATTAGAAAATCTGATCCAAAACTGTTGGCCCCATGAAAAAAGAATGCAAAATTGGAAGATCGCCATAAATCATTTGTCGCCATGAATTTGATTAATTGTCGGATTTAAAATGGATTAAATTTAGCATGTGAAAAGAATTCTCCACCGCTGACTTCGATCAATTACATCAATTTTGAGATTTTTTATCTTAATTAAAATACATGACAACTATTATTGTCAAAGATCCAACTCTTATTTTTTATTGTAAAGAAAAAAAATCGCTAAATTAATTCCTCTAATGTCAATTTAGTGTAATGGAGTATTTCCCAATTAAATTTGTATTTATATGCATATAGTATAACTCCCCCCCACCCACACACACACACACACACACACACACACAAAACACTTTCAGATTATTGTATGAATTTTGTTAATAATTGTTCGGAATAAAATCATTGCAAAACTTGTTCACCTTTAAAATGTCATCACATATATGTATGAACTTTGTATAAAATATCCAGAAAATTTAAATAAAGTTTCCATTTCTGAATTATTTGTTCAAGATACTTATCAATACTCTATTTTTCATTTAATTTTTTGACAAAAGAGTTGGGAATCAACTCCTAAATATTCTAATATTTACAACAACAACAACAACAAATCCTCCAATCATATTTTAAAGTTTATATTTTCTATCTGAAAAATATTATTTTCTATCACTAAATTAAAGACTTGTTCTCTGTCAATAATATAATTGAATAGGTAAAAAGAATCATTCTTCTTTATCATAATTGGCTATTAACAGTTGGGTACCTCATTTATCTATTCAAGTACTAATCGACTGATCAAATAGGCCCACTAATTATAAATAAGTAGCAGTATCTCCTAATTGGCTATTAACAGGTTGTTGCATCTCTAATTGCCAGCTCAATTCCATCTCTGACTATAAATTAAATTAGCTGGAAACTTAATTAGATTCCCATACTTAACAATGGGTTCTCGTGCAGACGTGCACTGAAAAAGTCAATTCTGTAAGGGTATGTTTGGTTGTAAAACAAGAATAGTTAGAATAGTCAAATTAAGAATAGCTATTGTTTGTCTTATGAGAATAGTTAAATTTTAAAACCCTTAGGAATAGTCTATTCTAATAAGACAAAAAGTTTGGATTCACTATTCTAACTATTATAACCCAATGACCTAACTCCAAATAATCTATTCCGAATGGCCTAACTCCAAAAATAGCCTATTCTCAATTCAACTAAACATACATTTAAGAAAACAAATAATAAGTACAAATGTTCTGTCTAATTATACAAGCGATATTTTGATCGAGTATAATTGTATAAATAAATTTTTTTTTTATTAAACAAAAGGTGCGCAATGTAGAACAAAGACTCAAAGTTAACAAAAGAAAAGGAATTTAAACACTTTTTTTGGTAAAAAGTCCATAGACATATCATTAAACGCAAAAGTACATTACAGGAGAGCTGCAATACCAATAGCAGTATCTATGTACAGAAAATAAATCCAATACGTGCCTAAATTGCATATCAGAGTGCAGAGACGAATCCACCTTATATGAATAGGGGTCAATTGACCCCAATTCGTAGTAGGAAAGTTTTATTTACTTGATCCCCATAGTCTGAAAGTTTGGCTCCGCCCCTGCCAGAACGTAGCAGTGAACCTAAACCTTCCTATCCTCATCAGTACATATAACTAAACCCCTTGTTACAAAAGTAAGCAAGGAAAAACCAGAAACAAAGAACTTATAGTTCTTCATGCTTAGATAGTGATTAGTGAGCCAACAATCATTCTTGCCTTCAACACAAATGCGTTGGTTGAAAAGCAAAGTGCCTGAGGTATCCAGAGGAGACACGACACATGTCATGTTTTATTAGAATAGGAGGAGGAGAGAAGAAAGAAGAAGAAGAGGTAGCGACGGAAAAGAAGATAGACTCGGGAATGGAGTAAGAAGAGGAGAACAACATCACAAGCCAACAACCAATACAAACAACAACAACAAACATATAATATAATTAACTATATGTCCAACTCGTTCCACCTACTATTTCATTGTCAAAGAGGAGAAGAATAGCACGGGAAAAGAGGAGAAGAAAAAACGCACCGCTTATTTTGGAGAATAAGAGTCCCCATAATAGAGAGACGAGGCGGTAGGCGAAGCAAAAAGCGGTGGTTAGATCCACTAGACAGAAGAACAGAGAGCGGTGGCCATATTCTCCAGGAAAAAAACACCTGCTCAGAGATTAAAGGGGTGGACCGAGGATGAAAGCGGAGGAGAAGAGGTAGGAGTGCGGGGTAAAGGGGATGGGCGAAATCTCCATAGGTGATTTTGGAATCGTCGCTCAACACTAACACTAACACTAACTGTTGATGTATCTTAAAGTGTATATTTGTGTGTTGTATTGATACACACTAGCACTAACACTAACTGTTGATGCATACTCTATATATGTCTCTATCTATTTTAGTTATTGACTCTTGTCATGCAGTTTTCATCCAAGTGAAAATGTATTTTCATTGCCCACATTTAAGATACACACATTTAAGAGTGAGGCTATGGTGCTATGCATAGCACCAATGGCTAGTGTACTACGGCTCAATATGGTACTTTTTAAAATCCTAACGGTCGATCCGACCGTTCAATGTGATATCCATATGAATATGTACTTGCAAACTAAATTTTATATTTTTTCGAATTTTTTTACTATTTTTTCAGATAGATAGAAAAATCAGTGTTTTTTGAAAATTCTGGACCATCAAAATTCTACCTATCTGAAAAAATAGTAAAAAAATTCGAAAAAATATAAAATTTAGTTTACAAGTACATATTCATATGGTTATCACATTGAACGGTCGGATCGACCGTTAGAATTTTAAAAAGTACCATATTGAGCCGTAGTACACTAGCCATCCGTGCTATGCATAGCACCATAGCCTCACTCCACATTTAATTATTGCCCAATGCATCAATGTACAATTGTTTCCTTCGGATTTTTTTAAAAGATGAGGAATTAGGGACTATATATATTTAATATTCCAAAATCTATTGTTGTGAAGTGTTTGATCAACTAGCTAGGTCTGATTTATTTTGGCTAAATTGAGTGCATACTCACTAAATTTTTCTAGCTGAATATGTTAATTTCTAGCAAAAACTTTATATAAGATATCGATAATTCTAGCGTAAATTCAATTTTTATTTACATCAACTTGCTGTCTCCAAAGGTACTATTTCACTACAAAAAAAATAAAATTGTAGACGTGTTTTTTATTACTTAAATTGGACATGTATAAAATATAAGTGTTCTAAATAGCGCACTATAGCGTTTTTGAACCCCAAACGCTAAGCTATGACATCAAAATGCGCTATTTGCGCTACGGCCGCTATACAATATGGGCTTTAAATAAAGACCCAAAAAAGCTCAAACCGAAATTGAATTTGTTGCTACTTGCTACAGATAAATCAATTTGAAATTGAGAATAGAAATTGAAATTTGAATAGAAAAAAATAGATTATATCATGAATCATGATGCTTCAGATATTTTTAATACGAAAAATCGATAGTTTATGATATTTTTTTACTATGGATATTTTGAACCGCAATTTGGACTTTATACGGGTTCAATATGAATATTATAATTTCTTAATTACTTTGGTGTTATTTATTGTTCTATAAGACTTTAGATAATGTTGATATTTAATACAAATATTGAATATACGGAATGTAAAAAAAAAAAAACGCTATGTGGCATAGCTTCCGCTATAGCGACGCTATTCGCTATAGCTTTTTCTGTAGCCTTCCCGCTATGACGCTATAAACGCTATTTAGAACCTTGTAAAATATAGATTAATTTTTGAAATCGTTTAGTTTTTCGTCAAATAATTTTAAATTTTTAACTGTTAAATTTTGATACATAACTAATATAATTATAAATTTTTAACGGTTAAATTTGGATACGATGAACACTAAATTATCATGATATTTGTTCATACAAATTGCATATCTTTTGATATTATTTTATAGAAATAATTAAAAAGACAATAGGCTTAACTAATAATTAGTGCACGAACTGTTAGTCTTTTCAGAAAGTTAAAAATGATAATTTACAAACTTCAGACAAGCTCTTGTATAATTAAGTTTAAAAATCTTCTCATCTCATATCATACATAAAATAGAGAACGCTTTGTTCTAATTATTTTATTCTTTGTCATGATAACTGATTCTGCTGTTGTTATTTAAGTTCAACTATAAAATCTTTTAAAAAAATTTAATTATATATCAATATATTAATTTTTTTTTAAATTATAAGGATGTCTAGTCATCCTCCGACTTGACCAATATTGTTTTTCGCTCTTACCAAATCTAGAATCATAAAAAAAAGAGAAAAAAAAATTAAAGCCAAACTAAGATGCACCGGGTAGTCACATGGGGGTCCGGATCCGCTAAAGTAACCCAATGTTTGGGTTTTGGATCGGGACTGTCCGATTTGAATCCGTCGTTCAGAATTGTCTTGGAATTCGAATCCGTTGCTCGGGATGTGTGCGCTTCACTTGAGATGGATTGTCGCGGATTCCAATCGGACGGTTCCGATCCAAAACCCAAACATTGGGTTACTTCACTAGATCTGAATTCGTCACATGGCCGCTCCCATCGGTTAAGCGAATAAAGACGATTTCAATTTGATTCATTCATATATAGGGATGTCAATGGCACGTTTTACCTGTTAATTTGATTCGTATTGTATTCGATAAGAGGGATATAATCAAGTTTTTTTCGTTTAACTTATTGAGTATGGATATGGATAATTTTTTTTCGTTAACATAATATATATGAATTTTGTTTCGTTAACATGGAGATGATAAATAATATGGAGTAGAACTAGGGTGTTCCTAAGCTCACCAAGCCCTTCCGTGAGCTCAACTCTAAAACCTATCGAATTGACTTCAAACGACATTTCCAAACCGTTAGATGTTCAATCTATATTAAAATGTGCTTGGAGACCAAATTTTACATTTTTTGAATTTTTTTTACTATTTATTAAGATGGTTTGAAAATCGCTGTTTTCCAATGGTGCAGAATTTTAATAAAAACAGCGATTTTCAAACCATCTTAATAAATAGTAAAAAATTTCCAAAAAATGTAAAATTTGGTCTCCAAGCACATTTTAATATAGATTGAACATCTAACGGTTTGAAAATGTCGTTTGAAGTCAATTCGATAGGTTTTAGAGTCGAGCTCACGGAGGGCTTGGTGAGCTTAGGAACACCCTAGTTCTACTCAATAATATGATAATGTTTTATTCATGGTTCTTATATATTTATTCAATGATATTATTTTACTTATTTATCCTACCTGTACTGTATTCGATAAGACGGATACATGTAAGTTCTTTTTTCATTGAGCTTATCAGATACGGACAAGAGTATTTTTTTTTCATTAACATAATGAATAAGAGTATGAAATGCTTCCACCCGACCTAATCCGTACCCGTTAACACTTCTAGATTCATGGAGCAATTAGTTTGGATATTCAAAGCTTTTTATTTACTCAATATTTATTCTTTTGCAAATTGAAAGGTTGCGCATGGAAGACTGACACTGTGATCGGAATGGCCACGCGATTTCTCAAACACGAAATGGAAAAGGAATTCGCGTCGCGTTCGTGATCGGAAGCAAAGATTAAAGGCAGCGAGAATCGATTCGGCAGGATTTGAGAAGGAAAAAGTCGCTCAGCGAAATCCGTGAAAAGTGGAGGTATTTGGTGAGAAATGATTTCGCCAAACTGAAATTACACAGTTGCCCTCGTCGCTGGTGGGAAAGTCGCGACTGAAGAGAAAGAAGAGGCGGAGGGACACCTGAAGTGTGGGCTGAGTCACCGGGTCGCCGTGAGTTTCAAGGACGCCTTCGTTTTTGCTTCGCCTTCTCTTCTCTTCATTGTGAGTTTTAGACCCTTCTTCTTTCTCAATTTCTCTCCCATTGCAGGTTTAGGAAGAAACCTTTTAATAATGGCATTGTTTTGTAAATTAAGGAAACTTTTGGGGTTTTCTTATAGTATAAAACATTGAATTATGTGGTGCAATTTAATCTTTCCGATCAGTAAAATTCAATTCCGAATCTACTCTAATTGTTTCTTTTCTATTGAATTGAATTATATTTTTTATAATTGTTATTCCGATCACAGTGTGAACCTGATACATTTTGGCTTTCAACGTGATAATAGTGCCTAATACATTTCAGCCTTCTTTGATGGAAGTAATGAATAATTAAGGGCAAACTAATTCATTTTAATCATATTCATTCTGAATAAGGATTTCTGTTCATTTCTGCATCTATTTTTTTAGATCTCTTACAGAGATCGAATTAGCCTGTTGTAAAGAGACGATATCCATATATATATATATATATATACAAGGACCGATTCTTTTTTGATCTAGTGGTTAAAGTTGATGCATTTCTATTTCTATGCGAGAGGTCTCAGTGGGTAATTAATATGACAAGTTTTTTATATGCAAGTACGCTTTTATATGAAAATCATGTTGAACAGTTCAAGTTGACTGTTTGATTTTTAAAACATAGATATAAATTCACAGCACGGATCGCTATGTAATATGCATATTACCATAGCCTCACTCAACTTTTAGTATGTAAATATTGCTAAAAATATCTAATTAATTTTTTTAATAGGTACTTGTTCAATTTCGCCATTAATTTTCATTCTGGATTACAATTATATGCAAGGCGATTAATTAAAATTCAATCTAAATCATATAGGTTTCAATGGGTAAAGAATTTATGAAAGCAGTTTTGGCTTCATGCAACACACAAACTATAGAATCAAAACAACACTAAATATAGTTTGTGCGCTGAATGAAGCCAAAACTACTCTGTTAAAATCTTTATCCGGTTTCAATTTCCTGTGGCGGATAATTCAATGGAAGGTTTAATTTATTTCTTAATACAAAAATTATACATTTACGCCAGCTCAGTTGCAGTTGTTAAATTCAATCATGGGTTGACATAATAATTGCAAATTGACAAATAAATAAAAAGAAAATTGAACGTGAGGATCAGTACAGTACAAGAGTCTCCTCAACCAATCTATCTAATTCAATTACAAAAATGAGCTGGTTACCAATCAATAATTAGGTACTTATTTCAACAAATTTTACCTAATGTCACACAGGTTATTGATGTCGTAAAATATTACAAACTCATACTTTTTATTTATATTTTTAAGTTAGATATTAAAAATTTATATTTTTACGTTTTCAACAAATTTTACTTAATGTTTAATTTGTGGGTCCAGGAAACAAGCTTGATTTTTGGGGAGATTTGAATTTATGAGTAGGCTGTAGGTCCCTTTGTTTATAAGTATGTGTAACACCGTGAACTTTTAAAATTCAGATTTAATTAAAATGATAAGTGGTAAATCGAATTATATATATATACGTATATACAAATTTAGTGAAGTGGATGGTGAACAATAATTATACGATAATTTGTGTTAAGAGAGGAGAGCAAAATGTGTAAGGATTCAATTATATCGAATATGGGAAAAGTGTGAGGTTTTATTTACAAAATTGCAAATTTACAAGTGGGGCCCTTTTTGTCAATTCCTCCTCCTTTTCTTTTCTTTCCTCCTTTTTCCTGCATCCCTCCCTTCTCCTCTTCTTTTCCTGTTTCGCCAAAGAGAGAAAGAACGAGAGAGTGAGAGAGAGTGAGAGAGAGACCCCCCGGTGACCATTTCGCCCGAAAATCGAGATTCCGAGAGAGAAGCTTGAATCTCGCACCCTCACCCGATTGGTTGGTAAATTCCCTCTCCATTTCTCTCTCATTTCGAGTTTTCGTATTTCTAGGGTTTCGGTGAAAACCCGTAGAATTGCACCAAATTGATTGTACTATGCCTTTGTTGTTTCTAAAGTGTTATTTGAGTAGTTTCATGTTCAAATTTGCAACCAAATTCCGATAACCGGATTTTCCCAAAATTGACTATGGTGTTGGTACCGTTTTCTCGAATTGACCTAAATCTGACCCAAATCGTACCATTAACTGAATTGATAACCCAGTGACTAAATTGATTAGTACCAAAACCCGATTTGTGACTATTCGTGCCTAAAACCCTAAAATAGCAAATATTCAAAGTTTAAGGGTTTAAATTGTAAAAGTCCTGAATTGAATGAATTGATCCATGAATAGATCCGAACGAGCGCGCTTAGCGAGATAGACGAGATCGCGGATTCTCTGTGTACCCTACATACTCAGGTGCGGGGGTTCACGGGATCTGTTTTGGGATTTATTTCGTAGAACTAAATAACGGTGCATATAATTTATATATTGATGACTTGATTGAATATACGTTGCATATCATCATGTTGAATCTCTGATTGAAAGCATTAGTTGTCGCATTTGCATGAATTGCATATTATATAATTGAATTGTTATATCTGTGATGATTCTCATGTTGGTATGGTTTATCGATTTCTGTTCTATCGTGTTGGATAAGTGAATGGAACCACAGTACTGAATTGAATTGAATTGAATGATTGAAGTGAACAGTGAATTGTAAAGTCTAATTAGCTACTAGACTTTACTCCAGGACCCTTATGCGCATCTGGTGAATGGCCCTAGTGAACCCAGTACCGGTTGGGTAAGGGATAAGTGTAGTGTGATTGCAGGTAGTGAAATTGTGGTTCAGTGGTTCAGTGATTTAAGTGATTCAGTGAAAAGTTTATTTGTTCTCGTTTAACAAAGTGATATTCTGTTGCATAGTCGCGAGATATGCTAGTGATTATTCGAATTGATTTTGTGATGTGAATGTATGACTTGAAACCAGGTAAGAGAATTGTTAAGCCAGATGGGATAGATTGTTGATATCTATCGTTGTTAACCGGACTGTGCAAGGTTACTAGTTAAGCCCAAGAATTCTGAAAATCCTTTGATTACTTTTGAATGAAATAATAGTTGGAATTCGTTTGAATCGGTGTGTGAGCATATGCATGTTACCATGACTGATTGATTAACTAAATAATTAAATGCGATAATTGTTTAGTTCTAGTAATGGATTTCTTACAAATCCAGTAGCCCTATAAATTCCGCACTGAGAAAACGATCGATTAGTTTTCTCACCCCCACCCCCTTCGGGGATATTTTCTTTTTATTGAATTGTGCAGGTAAACGTGAGTAGGAAGGGACTCAGGCTCGACATGTGAGTTGTAAGCCTAACTGTTAGGTTATGCCACCTTATGTAGTCCATTTTGTTGTACATTGAACCCCTATGCGGTATATTTTGTTGTATGTGATATTATCGAACCAAGTCACCTTGTCGAAACCCTAATGTCTATTTTAAATATGTTGAATTGATCAGCTGTGTGAATTGCATGATTGTATGATTTTAATTGGAGATTTTAAATGGGGAATACATGATAAATCATGCGGGAATCAATCGGGTTTGAAAATGGGGTTGAAATGGCGTGAAATGGGCAAGGGAATGAATTTCAGTAGGCTTATTGCGGGCCGCAATAACCTTATTGCGGGCCGCAATAAAGGAGACAGAGCCGGAAAATGGCTCTGGATGAATCTGCGTATATTATTACGGGCCGCAATTAATTGATTGCGGGCCGCAATAAAGGAGACAGAGCCTAAAACCCAACTGAGAAAATTCGTATATGGATTGCGGGCCGCAACGACAGTGGGGTTTTGAGTCAGAGGAATTATTGCGGGCCGTAAGAGGGGTGGTTGCGGGCCGCAACAACTTGAGTCAGAGAGTAGAAATAAAGCAGAAGAAATTCGAGTAGAGGTTGCGGGCCGCAATGGGCCCTACTGCGGGCCGCAATGGGGGATTCTGAATTTACTGTTTTGAGTATAAATAGGCTGAATTGAATCGGATTTGAACCAAATTTGTTTTAAATCAAATCATATGATATGTGTATACGTTTTAAAGTGTTTGGTTGAGTAGATTATATCGTACATGCCTTGTGAATATACGGGCAACTGTATATTCACGGCGAGAACTGCGCGACCCCCTGTTCCGGGGTGTGACAGTATGTCAGATGTTATGTGAGACATCATATATATATGGATGCTTCGGTGGACATAAGGACCTATTTGTAAAATGAACATATTTTCATTTTCAAAGTTCAAACAGTCGATCCGATCGTTCAACATTATTTTCATATTAAAATGTACTTGGAGGTCAAATTTTACATTTTTTTGAATTTTTTACTATTTATTAAGATGGTTACAAAATCGCTGTTTTTCAATGGTATGAAAACAACGATTTTGTAACCATCTTAATAAATAGTAAAAAAATTCAAAAAAATGTAAAATTTGACCTCCAAGTACATTTTAATATGGGGATAATGTTGAACGGTCGGATCGACTGTTTGAACTTTGAAAATAAAAATATATTCATTTTACAAATAGGTCCTTATGTCCACCGAAGCAAATGCCATATATATATATGAACTTGCACACTCTCTTACAGTCAAGTAGTCAACAAATAACTGACACTGTTAATTAATTTTGTTTGGCTGCTGTGATGGAGCCACATGGCTTCCTTCAGGGAATGGTACTGATTGTTACTGTTATTCTCTAATCCAAAAAATATTAAAAAATATGTTTATGTTACTGTATTTTTTGTTGTTGTAAAAATATGCTTGCTATTCAACTAATTTTGAAGTTATGATCATTCTAAAATTTTTGCTCCATCTTTCAAGTCTCTTGTGTTATCTAATTTAATGTTTAATCAATGATTTGATCCTATCGTACCTCTTCTTGGTTCGTTCTTCGTTTCTCATCGATCTCGATCATCTACAGGGGAAGGCGAAATATTTAATATATGATGAGACAAAATTTTAAGATAAAACATAAAGTTTTCATCTTTTTATATGTCAAAGTATATTTTTTATAATTTGTGACCAGAAAATCATAGGAATAAAAAGATATATTTTAGAACCTTTTTAACCACATGTGGTTCCGTCCTACATCTATATATATCTCCTCTCATGTGATTCAAAACATCAACCATGAGGTGTAGGAGTAGGAGATAGAAAATTTATATGAAATTACATTATTAGTCTCTTTATAAAATAAAATTATATTATATATGCTTATTTATTCAGTCCTTCAATCTCAATTTTTTATTTCTGCCTCTAACATCAAGTTAGATAGCTTAATTAGATGGAACAAGAAATTGCCTTATTATTAAAAAAAGACCAACCTGGTATTTTATCTCATTTATAATTTTGAAAAAAGAAGAAAGCTAACTGGCATTTTATCTTATTTATATTTATTTTTGTATATTTTTTTTATAGGTAAAGTACTGCCTATATATTGTACATTTAAAGAAAAGAAAAATATGTAAGATCATTGAAGTCAGCACATGAGACAATAACTCTAACAGTTAACTCAAACACTCAATTGTATGGGTGCCAACTCGGGTGGATTCACGATTTTTGTCAGGAGGCAAAAAAATATTGAATCGGATTTAAATATCTAATTGGGTTTAATTTCATTAACTAATTGAGTACTCGATAAAAAATAATACTTTAACTTATACTTTCCAATGCTTTGACTTTAATTTCTGATGCTCTGACTATAATTCTAATTATCAATCAAAATTTAACAAATTTATTTCAATTTTAACCCTAAATTTAATCTGAATTACAAATCAAACATCCAGAGGGGGACAAAAAAAAATTCGGGAGGAACAAAGTCAGTCGGAACCGATAAATCTCCACTAAAACTCAAAATCCAAGAGAGGCAGCTCACCTGGAACCACCTGGGTCCGCCCCTGCCAACTCATATGCAAAACATGCATCTCCTCCCATGGAATTGGAAGAGAAGTTCATCAAATTACAAGCCAGTGGCACGTACTATTATATATATATATATATATATATATAGAATTTTGCTATTGTGCTTCATGAAGTAAAACCAATATTTTACTTCACGCTCATACACCCATTTCCAAAATCCAAATCGTCGATCCGACCGTTCAATTTGTTCTCCATATTGAAATGTGCTTGGAGACCAAATTTTACATTTTTTGGAATTTTTTTACTATTTATTAAGCCACTTTGAAAGTCGCTGATCCATTGGTCCAGAATTTTTTACTATTCACAATGGATCAGCGATTTTCAAAGTGGCTTAATAAATAGTAAAAAAATTCCAAAAAATGTAAAATTTGGTCTCCAAGCATATTTCAATATGGAGAACAACTTGAACGGTCGGATCGACGATTTGGATTTTGGAAATGGGTGTATGAGCGTGAAGTAAAACGAAGTTTTACTTCATGAAGCACAATAGCCCTACTCTATATATATATATATATATATATATATATATATATAGGGTCCGGCTAATTTGCTGCTGGCAGCATTTTAGCCAGAGGTGCTGCCGCCCCTTTTACTGTTTTGTGATGTCCAAACAACAAATTCAAATCGTTAGATGTTTAATCTATATTATAATCTACTTGGAGACCAAATTTTACATTTTTTGGAATTTTTTTACTATATATTAAGATGGTTTGAAAACCGCTGTTTTTAACGCTGCAGAAATTTACTGAAAACAGCAGTTTTCAAACCATCTTAATATATAGTAAAAAAATTCCAAAAAATGTAAAATTTGGTCTCCAAGTAGATTATAATATAGATTAAACATCTAACGGTTTGAATTTGTTGTTTGGACATCACAAAACAGTAAAAGGGGCGGCAGCACCTCCGGCTAAAATGCTGCCGGCAGCAAATTAGCCGGACCCTATATATATATATAGAGATGGACTTAGCTACTTCATGAAGTAAAACGACTTTGTACTTCACGCCATATCTTCATTTTCAAAGTTCAAATAGTCGATTCGAACCTTCCAACATGTTCTTCATATTGAAATGTACTTGGAGACCAAATTTTACATTTTTTGGAATTTTTTACTATTTATTAAGCCACTTTGAAAATCTGAAAATCCTTATGAACAGTAAAAAACAGTAAAAATTTCTGGACCGCCGGATCAGTGATTTTCAAAGTGGCTTAATAAATAGTAAAAAAATTCCAAAAAATGTAAAATTTGGTCTCCAAGCACATATCAATATGGAGAACAACTTGAGCGGTTCGGATCGGTCGTTTGGATTTTCAAAATGAAAATAATGAGGCGTGGAGCACCAAGTCGTTTTACTCCATGAAGTAGCTAAGCCCAGCACTATATATATATATATATATATATATATATATATGTATATATATAGAGATTGACTATGGTGAGTTGTGAAGTAAAACATCGTTTTACTTCACGCTCATACTCCATTTTGAAAATCTAAACGCCCGATCCGAACCGCTCAACATGTTCTCCATATTGAAATGTGCTTGGAGACCAAATTTTATATTTTTTGGAATTTTTTTACTATTTATTAAGCTACTTTGAAAATTCCAGATCCGGGTGAACAGTAAAAAACAGTAAAAAATTATGGACCATTCGATCAGCGATTTTCAAAGTGGCTTAATAAATAGTAAAAAAATTCCAAAAATTATAAAATTTGGTCTCCAAGCACATTTCAATCTGGAGAACATGTTGAGCCGTTTGGATCGGGCGTTTAGATTTTCAAAATAAAAATATGAGCGTGAAGTAAAAATGACATCTTACTTCGCAACTCACCATAGCCCAGCTCTATATATATATATATATATATATAGAGAGAGAGAGAGAGAGAGAGAGAGAGAGAGAATGGCTAATATCAAAACGTTTGTTCCTGAGCTCAGGAACAAATGATTCCGTTCTCCAATTTTCGAAGTTCAAACAACAAATCTAAACCGTTAGATGTTCAATCTATATTAAAATGTGCTTGGAGGCCAAATTTTATATTTTTTGGAATTTTTTTACTATTTATTAAGCAGGTTTGAAAACTGCTGTTTTTATGAAATTTCTGCAGCATTGAAAAACAGCGGTTTTCAAACCAGCTTAATAAATAGTAAAAAAATTCAAAAAAAATGTAACATTTGGTCTCCAAGCACATTTTAATATAAATTGAACATCTAACGGTTTGGATTTGTTGTTTGAACTTTGGAAATTGGAGAACGGAATCGTTTGTTCCTGAGCCCAGGAACAAACGTTTTGATATTAGCCATTGTCTGTATATATATATATATAATATTAGACAAAATGACAAACATTTATACTGCAAGGCTGCAACTAGCAAATCACATGTTATATATAATAAACTACATGCTGCCCAGTTATCATCAAGATTATCCACATCAAAAAAACCAACTTAATTATCCATGATTGAAGGTACTGTCACCAATTATATATATAAAGCAATTTATTACTTGCAAGTTGATTAAACCCTTTGAATTATATATTTAATTTCTACTTGCAACAATTAATGGTTCAACTGATTGAATTAGTAGGATGTTGCCAGCAAGTTATCTTTCATTTTATAAAATCAACTTGCTGATAGAAAGAATGCCTGCTCAGACATTTTTTTTGTTAAACAATTTCCACATAGACGACTTGCTGTACATATACGTACCTATCATCCTCACAAGTAGAACTTTTAAAACACAAAAACTAGCTACTTATAAATATATATATATAGTGTTGATCGAAGTTTATTAACATACATATATATATATATATATATATATATATATATATATATATACAAATAATTAATTATTATCTGTATTCATATACAAATTCGCTTTAAAATTGAAAGTACTGTATATGTATTCGAATATATATCTGAATTTGCAAATATTGGAATACAGATTGAGACAGAGATATAATATCTGATCCGTACATTTGCACACGTTATACACGCCGGGAGTCGTGACAATTAATATGTTTGGTATCGAGCGTTCAAATTAGGCGCACTAATTTTGTATTAATTGTTTTTCCTTTTATTTTTGGCCGGACATTTTCAATCGATTAAAGAACCTATTTAAAAAATCTATATATCCTAAGAAAACATTAAAGTAAGGGTTCCAACTTCCAAGGACCAAGGTCCAAGGATCGATATATTCAAGGAAATTACTTTTTTTTTTTTTTTAATTGGAATATATATATCCATACTGATGGCAATTTTGTAATGAGCTCTTCAGAAAATACTAGCCCTAACAAAATAAGAGACAAGTACTAATTAATTTCATTACATAAATTTCTAGAAATGGAGTAACATGCATGAATTATGGAGTTTCTCTCTACTTGAATCATGGAGTAACATGCATGCATTCCAAGGCAAATCTAAATAATGTAATTTAAACCTACCACAAACAATTACTTGGTACTGGAATTAAAAACATGACACTTCTCCTATCCACATGTTTTACGCAGCTACGCTTCATAGAATAAGCATAAACTCGATCTATACAAACGTGTTTACTCATGTATGAATCATGTAAACATTTATTCTCTCAAGTGTGAACCCATAGTTTTCTATTTAATTTGTTGGTTTTTTTTTCCAGTACAAGTAAACTTGTGCAAAATGTGAACAATTGTTAGGGAAATAATTTCAAGAATATACAAAATTTTCAGTGGACTGAATTGTAATACTTGAAATTTAATAAACTATATATATATATATATAAGAATTTGTCAAGATTAAAAAAAAACATTTATAAAAAAACAGCCATCATGATTTCCTACATGAAATGCAAAGCTTCCAGCACATGAGATTCCTACCACTTGCAGATCTCTTCAAGTGAAAGACATTTTTTTTATACTAAACAAAGAAAGGCACAATTTTTTTTCCCTATTTGCGCCTTCAATTTCCACAAAATGATAATATTTTTGTTGTACGAACGACGTACGGTTAGCAATTCTCTGAAAGAAAATTAAAATCAAAATAAGTTCCAAAATATAATTTACCAATCTAAAGTGTGCGTTCTTCAAAGCTATTACCAAACTCCTCTTTGTAGCAGATTAATTGGTTTCACGTTTTGCACGTTTTTGACATGTTTGCACATTTGTCTCCAGGTTTCCAAAGCACTTGCTTATTGTGGATTTTGAAAATTAACTTTCCATGTAATTAAGGGTCATAGCTAGTAAACAAAATATGAGGGTCATAAAATTAAAAAAAACAAAGAAATAAACACACACTACTAAATATGAGGGTCATAGTGATAGGGTCATGTACCAAAGGCCCTCACGGACTACTCATGGGCTAAGAATAGACCGGGATTCGGACCCTCCTTCAGGACCAACCCGAGATCAAATAAACGAAGCTCATGGTCCGGTGACGACTAAGGCACGAGAAGGCCCAATAGAGCCTCGTTCGACAAGGCCTCGCCCAATACGAGCCTGGCCTGGACTTGGCTTACGGTCACCGCCCTCGTGGTCGTACACGACAGGTGCGATTTAGTGACTGATGTCTATGCGAGCGTCATCGCTCCTATGCGATCTACCCTAACTTCTCTGACAACGCAGAATGACGGTTACGGGACGACTTACTTGAGACAAAAGGCCCATTAAATAGGGGCGGGACTTTTGCTCTATAAGCGAGATATCATACATGTTAGAGTCTGAATATCTCATTCCCTTCCCACTTCAGAAACCGACAATCCACCTTTTTACTCTCGGCCTATCTCCTCGAGGCAGGGCGAGCCCAAAATCCAATCTTTCTACATACGATATACTCTCCCCGAGATAGGACGTATCAACCACCGTGGGGCTACTCTTAGCTCGCTTTTCTAACAACTAGATGACTTCCCTTCAACATGAAGAACAAAGAAAGGAGTCGAGTGCTAGCACACCCCTTACACCTCAGGGGATCGATAATAACCTTCAGCAGGAGAATAGCATTCTATCTCCTCTAAGCATGCCGCAAGGTGTGCATGTGGGAATGCCTACGGGAGAAACTCCTCCCGAGAACCCTATTTCTCCCGGAGCGGCACTCCCTAGCTCGACAACGCGACCTCGTGGCCTAATACAAAATGCCACAGCTCGGCCCATTCTTGTTGGACATGCTTACTCGATTGGTCAATACCGACTACTTGTCATACCGCATCTGTCCCCGCAAATTTATCTGTATCACCATTATGCATAGCCATATATACTCACTATATTATTATCCATATCCGCAATATACATATTATACTCCCCTAGGATATCTTACTCAGGGAAGAGATCTAAGAACCTATGCTCCAGTGATGGCTGGACCGCACCCCGCACTGGGTCCTGTGTTGATTACTTACCCTCCTTCTGAACAACCTCAACCGCGACCAGTAACTCAAAATTCTCCTCAGAATGCTCCCCTTGAGAGACTAGTTCCCGAGAATCTTTCCCGTGGAGGATTGAATGGTAACATATGTAACCTAAATTCTGAGTTTGTTGTTGTTCGAACTATAAATAGTGGAGAATATTTTGATACCTCCGAGCTAAAAGAAAGAAGTGTAGCTCAAAACCATCCTCAACAGTCTCGATCTGTGTCAAAAAGGGGTCAAGGCAACCCAACTCGCGAAGAGCATTCTGCTAAAAAAGGACCAGATGCGGCTCTAGAAGAAGGGCGAGAACAAACTCCCTGTGAGGAGCAGGAACAAGCTGATAAAAGGAGGTGTGACCGTTCCCCTCAAAATGAATGAGAACCTGCTCTTAGACGAGATCAGAAATTACCTTCCTGAAGGAGAAGATCTCCCTCTCGCCAAAACGAGAAAAAACCCCACATAGGGGTCGGGAGAGGACCCATCATGAGGAGCGAAGGCAAGATCGAAGGGCTTCTCGAAGTCATCATATGGATGTTAATATGGCTCAAGTGGAAGAAATGATTCAGACCAAATTGGTGGCAAAAATGGCTGAATTAGATTCTAAGAAGGCAGGTACTTATTCTCGACCGATGGGTATTGAGGATAGACCACTCTCTCCAGACATCTATGAAGTTTCAATGGTCAATTTCAAATACCCTACTACCCTCCCAAATTTTCGAGGTAGTGGAGATACTCAAGATCGGCAGAACTTTGTGTATGGTTTTCTCGAGCGACTCCGTCTCTTGAGGGTAACCGATGCAATCATGTGTCGAGT
The DNA here is from genome assembly GCA_025461125.1 of Carex kokanica. Classification (NCBI taxonomy): domain Eukaryota; kingdom Viridiplantae; phylum Streptophyta; class Magnoliopsida; order Poales; family Cyperaceae; genus Carex; species Carex kokanica. The sequence continues at coordinate 274,424 of JAJGRX010000836.1, read as the reverse complement.
CTTTACTACTTGCTTAACCGGAGAAGCATGGGACTAGTACATGGGATAACCTCGAGACTCGATTAAAAAGTTCGAGGGACTTGCCAAAGTGTTTCTAGCACGATATACCGTTATTAGGCCACCCCAAGCCACCTGTGATATGTTGTTAGATATAGTACAAGACCCGAGCGAGAAAACTCGTGTGTTTATCAACCGTTTCATGCAAGCTTCTCAGAAGATTCAGGATCTGAATGAAGAGTTTGCTCTTGCGACCATACGAAAAGGGCTCCAGAAAGGAGGTCCGGGTACTTTGAGATATGACTCGTATAGGCAGAATTTGAAAAGCTTAAGGGAGTTCTTGGCTTTTGCTGAGGGATATATATGTGTAGAAGAAGATGAAGGAGGTCCTGTGAGGTCAAGATCTCAGTCTCCCTGACAACAGCATAATAACTGGCAGACTAAGAGGGATCGACCTCGGGGACATTAGGAGCCTCGAAAGAATAACCAGCAGAAAAGAGGTGGAAACAGGCAAGATAATGACAACGGAGAATGCCAATCACATTTTGTCCGTTATGCACCTTTCACCAAGAAGAGAAGCGAGATGTATCACATTGTAACGTCGTTTAGTGCCTCAAAAATTGAGTTAAATTTTTTTATCATTGGTAGCCACACAACGACCCGTTTGCGGCTAGTGACAGTGTCGTATGCAGTATAGTAAAAAGTCAGAACTTGTATCAAAATTCTTGATATGATGATTATGAATGATAGGAAACATGAATCACATTAAACTAACTAGATCAACTTGAACTAGTGAAATGGTTAAAATTGAGTACCTAAAAAAAACGTAGTTTAGTATTCACATGCGGCTAGTGAATTTAATTTGACAATAACCACATCCTAAAATTGAATATCTTTCATTTTGTAAGATGATAAAATCTAACATAATGCTGAAAAGCACGATGCTGAAATCTAACATTTCTCTCAAATATGCTGAAATTTAGCGTATTTTAGTATAAATATGCTAATTATATATTAAAAGAAGTAATCTAACAAATATTTCAAAAAAAATTTGAATTTTTAATATTAGATTTCAGCATCTTGCCCTTCATAGTCTCTAAAAAAAAAAAAATGGAAACCGGCCATTTAATAGCCGATTTGGACATTTTTAACAAAACTCATCTGAACTGGAGTATATTTATTAATTTGTAATTAACTTTGGATATAATAAAAATGACGGGTGTGATGTGAAACTTTTAACGTGTTGTGTTGAGAACGTGCGATCAAATTCCTTTAAAAAAATTAAATGCCAGGGGGACAAACTTAAATTGTGAAAGAGATCCAGCGCCGTTGACGAATGAGGATGCTATTCCAATTAGTGTCAACCGTCAACACCCCTTGAGGTAGGAGTAGGACCCAACAGTTGGCCCCACTTAACTAATTAAAATGAAAAACCCTCAATTAAGTTCCTCTATTTAAAGCCTTCACTTGATCTCTTTTATACATAACATTTATCATTTCTCTAATAAGGAACCTCTCATCTCATTCCTCTGTTTTCCCTTCTCCTCTCGATCGATCGGCTTAATTTACTATGGAGAGTGGCAACAAAACTGGCGCATTGCCTTTGAAATCGCTGAACCACATCTCAGTCTTATGCCGATCGGTGGACAAGTCCCTCGACTTTTACAAGAATGTTCTTGGCTTCATACAAGTTATGCGCCCCGGCTCCCTTCATTTTGATGGCGCTTGGTACGTTCTTCTGCTTAATGTTTGCTTTTAAAGTATTGGAGACCAGCATTAATTGTTTTGATCTTGATAAATGACAGGTTATTCAACTACGGGGTCGGGATTCACCTCTTAAAATCGAACGACCCGGAGCAATTGCCCAAAAAGAGAGAGATCAATCCTAAAGATAATCATATTTCTTTTCAGGTAATTACCAGAATATTTCAATTATTTCCCAATGTGCACTGTTTATATATATATATATATGCCAAAAATTTTACCTACATTATTGGAAATATCATATCAGAACTCCAAACTACATCCTTTTTCAGTAGGAAAGAGTAGGCCCTTCATTTTTCCCAAGCTGCCTAAAAATAGAAGGTAATTAAACTCTCAATTAATCACTCAATTGTTTGATTTGCCACATTTATACAGTGTGAGAGTATGTATTTTGTGGAGAAGCGGCTAAAGGAGATGGAAATACCATATGTGAAATGTGTTGTTGAAGAAAGCGGCATATTTGTCGACCAACTATTCTTCCATGACCCTGATGGCTTCATGATTGAGATATGCAACTGTGAAAACATTCCCATGATACCGCTTGCCATTGCTGAGCCGGTGGCTAGGCTTTGCAAGAGGGCCAAGCAGCAGCAGCCGCAACCGCAACCAACAAGTTGTGACTTCTTGCCCAAAGCTGTGTTTGTCAGTGAGGAGCCTCAGATCCATTGCGCCTGAGTGAACAGATTTAATTCAATTTGCTTGTGAGTAACATGTAGAATTGTAAAATGAGGGGTAAATTTTGTTCAAATTCATTTTGCGTGAATATAATTTTGTTTCTGAAATATTTAATTAAGATTCTTTCAAGTTTTCTGTTTGTACTAGTAGTTTTTGTTGTTCTTTTGGTGGTTGCTCATGTTAATTTTTTTTTTTTTTGAGAGAATCAACAGAGGTCAATAATGTTAAAATATTATGAGACAGCAGGACATGGAACAATCAACTTTGAAGTTTATTTTATTTTGGTACTTTACTTGCATTTATATAGTATTAATGCATTATTTTGTCTTAAAGAGAAAAAAAAAAGCCATTACATATATAAGGGTACGTACTAACAAGTATATAAAAAAAAGTTTCTCAGCCCTCAATAATTTTGAAAGTCGATCTGGCCAGAGAACTATACATAGAAGGATTTTTGTAGTACTATTTAGGGCTGTCAAAAAAGATCATAGTTCGTGGTTTAATTGATTTTGATTCGAAAAAAAAAATCACATTTAACTCGTTCGATTGAAGTTAGTTCTGAAACAAATCAAATCAATTCGGTTCGAATGTTATTCAAATTCGAATTCAAACAACGTATAGTTCGTTCGAAATTGGTTCGCGAACTATTTAGGTTCAAAACTCAAATTAACATGTACCGTTCAAATTAGAACAACGCCAATGGCTCAGATTCAATGCTTTGACTTGTAATTTCTGATGCTCTGACTTATAATTCTAATTATCAATCAAAATTTAACAAATTTATTTCAATTTTAACTCTAAATTTAACCCAAATTACAAATTAAACGTCCAGAAGGGGCAAAAATAATTTCAGAGAGAACAAAATCGGTCGGAACAGATAAATCTCCACTAAAACTCAAAATCCAAAAAGCAGCTGCTCTCCTGGAACCACCTGAGTCCGCCCCTGCCAACTCATATGTAAAACATGCATCTCCTCACATGAAATTGGAAGAGAAGTTCATCAAATTACAAGCCAGTGGCACGTACTATTTTTTATATATATAATATTAGACAAAATGACAAACATTTATAGTGCAAGGCTGCAACTAGCAAATCACATGTTATATATAACAAACTACACACTGCCCAGTTATCATCAAGATCATCCACATCAACCAACTTAATTATCCATGATTGAAGGTACTGACACCAAATATATATATATATACACACACACAACAATTTATTACTTGCAATTTGATTAAACCCTTTGAATTATATTTTTAATTTCTACTTGCAACAATTAGTGGTTCAACTGATTGAATTAGTAGGATGTTGCCAGCAAGTTATCTTTCATTTTATAAAATCAACTTGCTGATGGAAAATCAACTTACAGACTCAGACACAGATATATATAATATCTGATCCGTACATTTAACATTTGCACCCCTAGCCGTGCTTAATTAATTACTGTGAAAAGATGTTTTTGTCATGGACTATTTCTGATGTATCGAGCGTTCAAAGTAGGCGCATTAATTTTATATTGTTTTTCCTTTTATTTTCGGCCGGACATTTTCAATAGGTTAAAGAACCTCTATATCATTATACCCTAAGAAAACATTAAAGTAAGGGTTCCAAGGACCAAGGTCCAAGGTCCAAGGATATATTAAAGGAAATTACTTTTTATTTTATTTTAATTGGAATATATATATCCATACTGATGGCAATTTCTAATGAACTCTTCAGAAAATACAAGCCATAACAAAATAAGAGACAAGTACTAATTTCATTACATAAATTTCTAGAATGGAGTAGCATGCATGCATGAATCATGGATTTTCTCTCTACTAGAATTTTCTACAACAAAATTTAGTGAAGTTTCAATGTTTCCTTTGCCATAGCAAATCTAAATAATGTAATTTAAACCTACCACAAACAATTACATATTTACATGGTAATGGAATTAAAAACATGACACTTCTCCTATACACATGTTTTACGCAGCTACGCTTGATAGAATAAGCATAAACTCGATCTATACAAACGTGTTTACTCGTGTATGAATCATGTAAACATTTATTCTCTCAAGTGTGAACCCATAGTTTTTTATTTAATTTGTTGGGTTTTTTTCCAGTACAAGTAAACTTGTGCAAAATGTGAACAATTGTTAGGGAAATAATTTCAAGAATATACAAAATTTTCAGTGGACCGAATTGTAATACTTGAAATTTAATAAACTATATATATATATATATAAGAATTTGTCAAGATTAAAAAAAACATTTATAAAAAAAACAGCCATCATGATTTCCTACATGAAATGCAAAAGCTTCCAGCACATGAGATTCCTACCACTTGCAGATCTCTTCAAGTGAAAGACATTTTTTTTATACTAAACAAAGAAAGGCACAATTTTTTTTTTCCCTATTTGCGCCTTCAATTTCCACAAAATGATAATATTTTTGTTGTACGAACGACGTACGGTTAGCAATTCTCTGAAAGAAAATTAAAATCAAAATAAGTTCCAAGATATAATTTACCAATCTAAAGTGTGCGTTCTTCCAAGATATTACCAAACTCCTCTTAATTTGTAGCAGATTAATTGGTTTCACGTTTTGCACGTTTTTGACATGTTTGCACATTTGTCTCCAAGTTTCCAAAGCACTTGCTTATTGTGGATTTAGAAAAGTAACTTTCCATGTAATTAAGGGTCATAGCTACTTAGCTAGTAAACAAAATATGAGGGTCATAAAATTTAAAAAAAAAGCAAAGTAATAAACACACACACTACTAAATATGAGGGTCATAGTGATAGGGCCATGTATCAAAGGCCTTCACGGACTACTCATGGGCTAAGAATATACCGGGATTCGGACCCTCCTTCAGGACCAACCCGAGATCAAATAAACAAAGCTCATGGTCCGGTGACGACTAAGGCCCGGGAAGGCCCAATAGAGCCTCGTTCGACAAGGCCTTGCCCAATACGAGCCAGGCCCGGACTCGGCTTACGGTCACCGCCCTCGTGGTCGTACATGACGGGTGCGGTTTAGTGACCGCTGTCTATGCAAGCGTCACCGCTCCTATGCGATCTACCCTAACCGCCCTGACAACGCGGAATGACGGTTAAGGGACGACCTATTTAAGACAAAAAGTTTCATTAAATAGGGGCGGGACTTTTGCTCTGTAAGTGAGATATCATACATGTTAGAGTCAGAATATCTCATTTCCTTCCCATTTCGGAAACCGACAATCCACCTTTTTACTCTCAGCCTATCTCCTCGAGGCAGGGCGAGCCCAAAATCCAATCTTTCTACATACGGTCTACTCTCCCCGAGATAGGACATATCAACCACCGTTGGGCCACTCTTAGCTCGCTTTTCTAACAACTAGATGGCTTCCCTTCAACATGAAGAATCAAGAAAGGAGTCGAGTGCTAGCACACCCCTTACACCTCGGGGGATCAATAATAACCTTCAGCAGGAGAATAGCATTCGACCTCCTCTAAGCACGCCGCAAGGTGTGAATGTGGGAATGCCTATGGGAGAAACTCCTCCCGAGAACCCTATTCCTCCCGGAGTGGCACTCCCTAGCTCGACAGCCCGACCTCGTGGCCCAATACAAAATGCCACAGCTCGGCCCATTCTTATCGGACATGCTTACTCGGTTGGTCAATACCGACCACCTGTCATACCGCATCCCCCCGTAAATTTATCCGTATCACCATTATGCATACCCATACTCACCATATGATTATCCATATCCGCAATATACATATTATACTCCCCCAAGATATCTTACTCAGGGAAGAGATCTAAGAACTATGCTCCAGAGATGGCTGGACCGCACCCCGCACTAGGTCCTACGTTGATTACTTACCCTCCTTCTCAACAACCTCAACCGCGACCAGTAACTCAAAATCCTCCTCAGAATGCTCCCCTCGAGAGACCAGTTCCCGAGAATTCCCGTGGAGGATTGAATGGTAACATTCCGATATGCAACCTAAATTCTAAGTTGTTGCTGTTCGAACTATAAACAGTAGAGAATATTCTGATACCCCCGAGCCAAAAGAAAGAAGTGTAGCTCAAAACCATCCTCAACAGTCTCGATCTGTGTCAAAAAGGGGGCCAAGACAACCCAACTCGCGAAGAGTATTCCGCGAAAAAAGAACCAGATGCGGCTCTAGAAAAAGGGCTAGAACAAATTCCCCGTGAGGAGCAGGAACAAGCTGATAGAAGGAGGAGTGACCGTTCCCCTCAAAATGAATGAGAACCTGCTCATAGACGAGATCAGAAATTACCTTCCCGACGGAGAAGATCTCCCTCTCGCCAAAAATGAGAAAAAACCCCATATAGGGGTCGGGAGAGGACCCATCATGGGGAGCGAAGGCAAGATCGAAGGGCTTCTCAGAGTCACTACTACAGAAATGGTCATTGTATACGGCACATTGTACACGGATTTGGCAATTTTATAGAAAAACCGTGTAGAAGTTGTAATTTTTTGGATGCCTGAAATATCTGTAGGATCTCTACACGGATATTTATAAAAGAATCAGTGTAGAAAGATGTGAGAGAGCTACACGGACGTTTACTAGGAAATGTACACGGCTTATTGTTTAAATAACAGTGGAGAAAGCCTTGAGAGAGCTACACAGATATTTAATTAAAGAACCGTGAAAAAAGGTAAGAATTGTACACAGATGTTTGTTTAAATGACAGTGTAGATAACCTGTGAGAGCTACACGGATGTTTAATAAAGAGCCGTGTAGAAATGTCGTAAATGTACACGGTTTTTTGTTTAATTAACAGAGTAGAAAGCCTTGAGAGAGCTACACGGACGTTTAATAAAGAGCTGTGTAGAAATGTTATTTTAGGTTTTTGGTTATATAAAATGCATTCTCCCCACCAGCGCCGTTTTGATCAATTCTCTCCCTCTCACAGTTAACAATTGGGTTGAGATGTAGGTTTATCAATTATGTCGGATCGCAACTTATATCAATATGAGCTACTGTTTATGGAGCTCACAGATGAGCGGTCCGATATAATTGATAACCTACATCTTGAATTCCCATGCGAAGTATTGAAAAAAAATTATCTCTCTATTCTGATCAATTTTACTGGATGAAGTGTTGGGTAAGAGTTGGGTGAAGGACCTTCAGAGCCGGATGAAGAGGTGAATGTGACCTTCAGAGCCGGATGAAGAGTCGAATGAAGAGTCGGAGATCATCCGACTCTTCATTCGACTCTTCATCCGGCTCTGACGGTCCTTCATCCACCTCTTCCCTTTTTTTTGATGGTCCTTCATCCAACTTTTTACTCAACTCTTTCTTTAGTAAAACCCTGCTGGCACCAAAAGGAAGAACCACCCTATTCTAGTCCTTAATGGAAATTTTTATTTTACATATGAATTTTTATTCCAACTTTTGTAATGCTTTAATTTTGTATAATTTAGTGTACATGAATTTTTAGTTTAAATTGCTATGTTTTGGAATTCTGGATTTTAAATGTCTTCCTCTGTTTTGGAAATTGTTTGTTTTGCTATCTGAAAAACATAGAAACAAAACTAGTTGATAGCCAAAAAAAAAATGCTACACGGACGTTTAATAAAGAGCCGTGTAGAAACGAGAAATAGTACACGGATTTTTGTTTAATTAACAGTGTAGAAAAATAATTCTACACGGCTGTTTATATAAAAGTCCGTGTAGCTCTCTTATGTCTTTCTACACGGATTTATAGCTAAATATCCGTGTATAAAGGTTATTTTAGGGTTTTGAAATAAAATGATATAAACAGCCGTGTAGAATTCTCTTTTTTTTCCTAATTATTTTCTATTTTTTTTGGCTAGCCTCCATTTTTGCTAGTCAGTATTTTCTTTGTTTTCAGTTAGCAAAACAGAGTAAGATGAAAATATCAATTGCTAAACAAATAAAATGAAAAGTGCCAGTAGGGTTTACAGAGGGTAATATGGAGATACATGTTTACGGAGGGTAATATGAAAATAAATGTTTTAACAGTAGGCCTTTGTCAGAAATCTTCGTATTTCTCCTCTGGATCTTGCTTGCCCGAATTAGTTTAGGACATGCAAGGAACTAACCAAAAGACTACTTAGGTTAATGTAACCAAAGTAAGGACTACTTTAGTTACATTAACCTAAGTAGCCTTTTGGTTAGTTCCATATGTCCTAAACTAAACACCTTAGCAAGATCTAGAGGAGAAATACAAATTAACTTCCAAGATCTCAGATCCGGCCTCCAGTTATAACATCTATCATCATATTACCCTCGAAAAACACTTTAGCGCAGAAATCAGAACAAATAATTGGGGAAATGAAGCACTTCGCATGGGAATTCGAGATGTAGGTTATCAATTATATCGGACCGCTCATCTGTGAGCTCCATAAACAGTACCTCATCGGTATAAGTTGCGATCCGACATAATTGATAAACCTAGATCTCAACCCAATTGTTAACTGTGAGAAGTATAAATTGATCAAAATGGCGCTGGGGAGAAGGTCTTTTATACAATTCCAACCCTAAAATAACCTTTCTACACGGATAATAATCTATAAATCCGTGTAAAAAGCATTAAGAGAGCTACACGGACTTTTATATAGGTAGCCGTTTAGATTAACCTTTCTACACGGACATTTATATAAACAGCCGTGTATAAATTTCTGTCTACACGGACTTTTATATAAACAGCCGTGTAGAATTTTCTTTTTTTTCTAACTTTTTTTTATTTTTTTTGGCTAGCCTCCATTTTTTGCTAGCCAGTATTTTCTATGTTTTCAGAAAGCAAAACAGATGACAATATCAATTTGCTAACAATAAAATGGTATAAACAACCGTTTAGAATTCTTTTTTTTTCCTAATTATGTTTTATTTTTTTTGGCTAGCCTCCATTTTTTTGAGCAAGTATTTTCTTTATTTTCAGTTAGCAAAACAGAGCAAGATGAAAATATCAATTGCTAAACAAATAGTATGAAAAGTGCCAGTAGGGTTTACAGAGGGTAACATGGAGATACATGTTTACGGAGGGTAATATGAAAATAAATGTTTTAACAGTAGGCCTTTGTCAGAATCTTCGTATTTCTCCTCTAGATCTTGCTTGCCCGAATTAGTTTAGGACATTTGCAAAATAACCTTTGTTTAGGACCTTAGTTTAGGACATTTTATTGTTAGCAAATTGATATTGTCATCTGTTTTGCTTTCTGAAAAACATAGAAAAATACTGGCTAGCCAAAATGGAGGCTAGCCAAAAAAGATTAAAAATTGTTAGGAAAAAAAGAAAATTATACACGGCCGTTTATATAAATGTCCGTGTAGAAAGAGTAATCTAAACGGCTACTTATATAAAAGTCCATGTAGCTCTCTCAAAGCGTTCCACACGGATTTATAGCTAATATCTGTGTAGATAGGTTATTTTAGGGTTGGAACTATATAAAAGGCCTTCTTCCGGCGCCGTTTTGATCAATTAATACTCTCTCTCTCTCTGTATTGAATTGGTCTGATTTTTGCGCACAAGGAACGAGGCCGAATCTGAGATCTAGCTTGGAAGTTAATTCGCATTCTCCTCTCTATTGCCAAGGTTAGTCATACATATATATATTTCTCTTTTCTTTATCTAATTTTCTGTTACTGATTAATATTGCTTAATTATTTCTGTCAATTATTATTTAATGCATGCGTGCTTGATTTGTTAAGATAATGTAAATAATTAGTGTATTGTGGTTCAATAACCGACCTACTGATGCTTTTAGGTCCATGCCCGTTCAAAATTAATCCAATAGGGATTAATTTTGGATAGTCCCCCGTTTGGGACTGCTCTTTGAATATTGTGTCTCATTTAGGATGTGAACACATATTAGCGGGATTTAATTAGTATTTGAGAAAAGTTCGACAATATTTCTCCTTATTGCTCCTATGAGTATGTGGTTTTTACGCATACTTGGGGAGTTAAGGAGAAATGCTGCCGAATTTTTCTCAAATACTAATTAAATCCCGCTAATATGTGTTCACATATGAGGCATAATATTCAAAGAGTGGGTTAGGATTGTAAACCGGCCCTTTATAAGCCAAGAATTTGGAACAATATATATGCTGACCACCATATATGTTTAATTGGAATTTTTTTTTTACTTTAATTTACAGATGGATCGAAGTTGGATGTACGAATTGCGACGTGATAGTGCAGAATATTTGGCTCGCATTGATGAGTTCATAAAATTTGCTGAGAGTTATAGAGTGGACACAAAAGATAACGACATCTTGTGTCCTTGTAGAGATTGTAAAATTTTTATAAGATTTGGGGATTCGGAAGAAATTAGAGCTCATTTGATTTGTCAGGGATTTAAGAAAAGATATACATGCTGGTTTATGCATGGTGAGAAAATTGGAGAATGTAGTGGAACCAATAGAAATTATGTTTTGGACGAGAATGATGATAATGTAGAAACTGTTGATAATTTTGAATTTGAATGCAACGATGATTTTGAGAATGTCGAAAATTTCGATAATGCTGGACTTGATTGCAACGAGGATGATGAGGTGGAGATGAATACTGATGAAAATGCAGAATACGATTTTACTGAGAATTTAGAGGACATGTTACGTGATGTGGAAGATGAAATTAGTGATAAAAATTATAAAAAATTTCAGTATCTGTCTAATGAATCTAAAAAGCCGTTATATCCTGGGTGTACCAAATTTACAAAATTGTCAGCTATGTTGAAATTATTGAACTTAAAAGCAGACAACGGTTGGAGCGATAAGAGTTTCACGTCCTTATTAAAGCTTTTACGAGAGATGCTCCCAGATAACAATGAGTTACCCTGTACAATATATCAGGCGAAGAAGTTGATCTGTCCAATGGGTTTGAAGATTGAAAAAATACATGCATGTCCGAATGACTGTGTATTGTACCGTGGAGAGTACGAGGCCTTGCATGCTTGTCCTAAATGCGGTGTTTCACGGTATAAACGTAAGGACCAGGACACTGACGATTGTGATGAAGGAAAAAAGGCAAGGCCTCCGGCTAAGGCGGTGTGGTATTTCCCGATAATACCGAGATTCAGACGGTTATTTGCAAATCCCAAAGATGCGAAATTGTTGCGTTGGCATGAAGAAGAGCGCAAAAGAGATGGTAAACTAAGACACCCGGCTGATTCAATTCAATGGAGAAACATTGATAGACATTTTAAAGGATTTGGTGGCGAATCACGAAACCTTAAGTTAGGGGTGAGCATAGACGGAATGAGTCCGTTTGGAAGCATGAGCAGTCAGCACAGCACTTGGCCAGTTATTATATGCATCTACAATCTTCCTCCTTGGTTGTGCATGAAACGCAGGTATATAATGATGTCATTACTAATCCAAGGACCCGGACAATCCGGAAATGACATAGATGTGTATCTCGCACCATTAATTGAGGACATCCAGAAATTGTGGCGTGATGGCGTCCCGATCTGGAATGCGTACGGCAAAGAGCAATTTAATTTGCGGGCCATGGTATTCTGCACCATAAATGATTTCCCCGCGTACGGGAATTTATCGGGTTACACTTGTAAAGGAGCAAAAGCGTGCCCTATCTGTGAAGATGACACGCAGGTGCTGAGGTTGAAAAATTGTAAAAAGAATGTTTTTATGGGGCACCGTAGGTTTCTTCCTGTTAATCACCCATACCGTAAGAAGAAGAAGGTATTCAACGAGAAAATTGAGTTTGGAGTGGCACGTCGTCCGTTAGATGAGAAGAATGTCTTCATGCGGGTTAACCTTGCTATTGTTTTTGGAAAATGTGCCAAACCACCACCGAAAGATATTTGGAAAAAGAAGTCCATATTTTGGGAGCTACCATACTGGGAATATTTAGAAGTGAGACATTGCCTAGATGTCATGCATGTTGAAAAAAATGTCTGTGACAGTTTGATTGGCACATTATTGAACATTTCGGGGAAGACTAAAGACGGTCTTAAAGTTCGAGAAGACATGAAATTAATGGGAATACGACCCGAGCTTGCACCGCAGGATAAAGGGAAGCAAAAGGCATACCTACCCCCCGCAATGTGCACAATGTCGAAGATCGAGAAAACGAGCTTTTGTAAATGCCTTCATAGTATTAAAGTCCCATCAGGGTATTCTTCGAATATTAAGAAGCTGGTGTCGATGAAGGACCTGAAATTGATTGGTCCGAAATCCCACGACTGTCATGTTTTAATGACACATATGATTCCTGTTGAAATTCGGGGAATTTTACCGAAGCCCGTGCGGCAAACCATTACGAAACTTTGTTTTTTCTTCAATGCAATTAATTCCAAAGTGATAGACCCGTTCAAATTGGATGCTTTGCAAAAGGAGGTCGTCGTTACCCTTTGCCATCTTGAGATGTATTTTCCGCCATCTTTTTTCGATGTTATGGTTCACCTTGTTGTTCATCTCGTGAGGGAAATTAAGATCTGTGGTCCCGCGTTCCTGCGGTATATGTATCCGTTCGAGAGATTCATGGGTATTTTGAAAAGTTACGTAAGAAACCGACATCGTCCCGAAGGTAGCATTGTGGAAGGATATTCCACAGAAGAGGTAATTGAGTTTTGCACCAACTACATGACCGGTGTGGGTCCTATTGGCGTTCCAAAATCTCGATACGAGGGAAGGCTCCAAGGAGTAGGGACAATAGGGTTGAAAGCCATAGTTGCTGATAACGATAACCTGCGAAAGGCACATTTTATTGTACTACAGCACATGGCAGATGTTGCTTCATATAAAGATGAGCACATGACAACCCTTCGACAACAGAACTACACGAGAAGTCAGAAGTGGCTTACTGACGAGCATAACCGTTCTTTTATAGGATGGATGAAAGACAGAGTGAATCACACCCCGAAAGGTCCCCCGTAAATGAAACTGTTAGATTGCTGGGCGAAGGACCCCAAATGGTTGTTAGAACATTCCAAGGATACGAGATTAACGGATATACATTTTACACTAAATTACAGTGTGATAAGAGCACGATGCAAAATAGTGGGGTGACGTTGGTGGCGACGTCCCAAGAATTCAGTAGATTGGGGGATGCCCGGCCTGTAATAGCATCAAAGTCTTATTACGGCGTTATTGAAGAAATTTGGGAGCTCGTTTACAATCCTCACCTTAGCATTCCCTTGTTTCGGTGCCAATGGGTCGAAGACCGGAGTGTTAAAGTTGATAACGACGCGTTCACCCTCGTTGATTTTGACAAAGTCGGGTATGTTGATGATCCGTTCATACTTGCCAAGCAAGCCACCCAAGTCTTTTATGTCACTGACCCGAGTGATGATAGGTGGAGTGTCGTCCTATCCGGAAAAAGAAGGATTGTTGGGGTAGAAAACGTCACCGACGAAGAAGAGTACGACCAGTTCGAAGAGATACCTCAATTTTGTACCGATGTGCAAGCTGAGATAGCAACAATTGCAGAACAAGACGAAGCAAATTACATGAGATCTGACCACAATGAAGGATTATGGGAAGATGTTCAAACAGTGGAAAAAAAGAGAAAAAGGAAAAAAAAAATCCAATGTATAATATTTACTCCTTTTAAACTTGAAAATTTTAATATTTCTTATTTGGAAAAAGAAAATTCAATGTATAATATTTATTTCTTTTATAATATTTCAGAGAGCCCAATGAAGAGTCAGACTAAAGACTCAAGGCCGGTTTACAATCTCTGGATATTTCTGTCTCATTGTAATATTTTTATTTCGTTTCTAATATTTCTTTTTTGCATATCATGAGCAAGAACCAGATATATTATTTTAGATATGCGGGCAGAGTGGTTTCAACAGGAATTTTGTAAACCAGAAATATGGATTTGTATAATTTAGTGTAGGATTTTTTGTATTAATTTTTGATATAATCTAGTGTACATGATTTTTTGTATAATTTCTGATATCATTTAGTGTACGTGAATTTTATATTTTATTTGTTTAAATAAAAAAATCCATCTTTCTAAGAAAAATCTTTTAATCACGGATGTTTCATTAAATATGTAGAAATTCAAAGGGAGCTACACGGACATTTAATTAAACATCCGTGAACAAATACATTTATACACGTTTCATTAAATGTCCGTGTAGAAATTCAAAAGGAGCTACACGGATATTTCATTACACATCCGTGTACAAATACATTTCTACACATATGTTTAATTAACATCCGTGTAGAAAGGTTTTTTTTTTTCCCCTAAAATTATTCTCAGAGAAAAGTAATCGAAACGGGGGAGTTTCTCAGATTATATTGAATTTTAAAGAGTCGTTTCGTCTTCTCAGAATTAAAAAGATAAGTCAATTTCTCGAATTCCGAATAACCTGTTCAAATTGAACGTTTTAATTTAAAATTGGACACGGACATTTATTTAAAAATCCGTGTAAGAAAAGTTTTCTACACGGTCGTTTACTTTTGAAGAGTCGTTTCACCTTCTAAGAATCATACACGGCCGTTTAATTAAAAATCCATGTACGAAAGGCTTTCTACACGGCCGTTTAATTTTCAAGAAATATTTTTGAAATATTTTTTTTAAATAATCCCTGTTATTTTGAAATCCCTGTTATTATGAAATAAAAATCCCTGTTATTTTGAAATATTTTTTTTAAATAATATACTTTTGAAATATTTACTTGAACAGAAGGTATTTTTTTTGCGAAAAATTATTCTATGGTTGTTTTATAATTTGTAAACCCAGATAAGGTCATATCAAGTAAAGTGTTCATTTATGTTTTCAAATCGGATTATTTAGAGAGCATTAAGCATTAATTATTCTATGATATTATTTAGACATATTATTTAAGTTAATTTTAAATAATTTTTTTTAAATAATTTACTTTGTAGTGATTATCCATAATGAATTATTTGTTGGTTGTTTTGTACTGCTAATTTATATCTATAACAGTATTTATTTAGATAGCATGAGGTATTTAACAAAATAGTTAAACGGATAGAAAACATAATGCTGATTAAATTAAGAACAAAATATTACATCAAAACAAAACAAAAAAGCTAACTTAATTAATTAAACACTTTGGCCTTCACTGGCCTGGTTGGATTGCTCCTTGGCCTGACCCCCTCCTTCTAATCCAAGGTCTCTTTGGCCTGATCCAGGGATTGCCCCTCCTTTTGTAGAGCTTTGGTGGTGGGTGCCCCCTTGGGCTTCGCCGTGGCTCATTTGAGGGCGGCCATGGCCATGTCCTCCTGTAGTTGGGAGGAGGCATTTCATAGCCGGGAGGGACTTTCAACACGGGAGCATCTTCGGGAGGGACATAGCCGGGGGGCCATGGCCATGGCACATTTGCGTCTTCCGGTGGCACCGAAGCGGCCATTTCTTCTTCCAAATCTCAGAGAAAAGTAATCGAAACGGGGGAGTTTCTCATATTATATAGAATTTTGAAGAGTCGTTTCGTCTTCTCAGAATTAAAAAGATAAGGCAACTTCTCGAATTCCGTATGAAACCTGTTCAAATTAAACGTTTTAATTTAAAAATGGACACGGACGTTTAATTAAAAATCCGTGTAAGAAAAGTTTTCTACACGGTCGTTTACTTTTGAATAGTCGTTTCCTTTTCTAAGAATCATACACGGTCGTTTAATTAAAAATCCGTGTACGAAAGGCTTTCTACACGGCCGTTTAATTTTCAAGAGTTGTTTCGCCTTCTAAGAAACGTACACGGGCGTTTAATGAAAAATCCGTGTACAAAAGGTTTTCTACACGGATATTTCATTAAACGCCCGTGTAGAAATTGAAATATTTATTTGCATTTATTATTAAGTTCTGCTAGATACTCGAAGATACATGGATAAAATAGTTTTCAAGCTAAATAAAACTGAAATCAGGTTCCTTTTTATTTTTAAGTTTTCCATTTTGAAAAATATGGAATTTGAAAAATATGAAATTTGGAATTTGAAAAAATTAATCTAGAAAACCATATATAGGTGCGCATTTCATAATTTCGCGTAAACTAATTATACACGGGTGTTTAATTAAACGTGTAGCTCTCTTACGTTTCTACACAGTTGTTTAGTTAAATATCCGTGTAGATTTAGTTTACGAGAAATAAAATGCGCGCCTCGTCTCTGTCACTCGATGTTTTCAAAATCCCCTCGTCTCCCTAAAACCTAAACCCCCTAGTCTCCTATCTCTTTCTGTGGTGCTGCCATCGTTCTCTCTCTCGGTGCTAGCTCGGTCTCCTCTGTCGATCTCCTCTGAACTCGCCAATTGAATCTCTAAGCTCCTCTCGCGCGGTTGCTGTTCTCTCTTTGAAAGGTTCTCTCTCTCTCTCTCTAAGTTGCAATGCTCCCTGTATCTTGGTTAAATCAAAACCCTTATCTCTGATTGTATTTTGGTTAAGTGAAAAGTTTCCTCAACTGACCTATTCTGGTGACATGGACACCTAATGTTACAGGGACTAAATTGCAAAACCAACACTATGATTGAACAAAGGACCCAACAACACATAAGTTAGACCTAAATTTTACATTTCATAGCATTTGTAATAATGTTTCTTTTTTGTAGAAAGAACCATGTCACAGTCAGGTGAGAATGCAGATATGATTTTGGAAACAGTGGAACCGCAGGCAGATATGATAGTGGAAGAAGAGGACCCGCAGGCTCAGACAGAAAAGAGGAAAAGAGGTCCGACAATGTGCACGAAGACCTCAGAGGCGAAGGATTTGCAAATCGAGTTCAACAAAATCGGATGTCCGAAGGGTCCACGTAGGGCAGAGTACACAAATTGGTGTAACAATTTGGTGAAGCAGAAGGCATCTATCTTGGTTGAGAGGTGGGACAAATTCGATGACGAAGATAAGAACGAATGGTGGAACATTGTGAAGGTAAAGTACCTAACAATTATAAACCTTATTTTGATTATTGTCCATGATCGGTAATTGGTTAATTCGTTTGACTGGAACGATGGCTGCGTTATCCTTGACTGGAACACCCACCAACATTCACGTGTAGTTCTTTCTTTAATCTCTTGAGTTATATTTTTCAGGACCATTTAGTAATTGAAAAAATCTATAAAACTGTGCATGCATTATATATTCATTTTTCCTATTCTCTCTCTGTTTGTTATTTCTTTTTTTGTTGGATACAAGTTTTCTAGCATGTCTTAACCTTAGCATAGTTGGAATTTGCTTTTATAAGTAAATAATAACTTTTTTAAATTGCTATGCATCATGTAGTTGTCTTCCTGCAAGTTATATATGTCTATACCTGACCTGAAAACTTGAATGAACTTACATGCAGTAATTTTGTTGTCAATCATACAGGCTCATTGGAACATCCAGGATGATGACCCAAAGTCCGTGAAAAAGAAAAAGACTCTGAGGAAAATGAATGAAGCTTGGAAGCAATTCAAGAGCACGTTGAAGACGAATTTCATGGAGAAAGGGAGAAATCCGGTAGGCTACTATAAATGGCTGAAACAAGAGGACTGAGAGGAGTTTCAAGCTTTGAAGTCCACAGAAGAGTTCAAGGTATATAAATTTAGCCAACTTTGTCTTTGTTCTTTCTCGATATGTACTTATCTTCCTTAAACTAATTGATGTACCTTGATGTGTGAAGATAAAAAGTGACGAGGGCAGGAGGATCGCGAAATTGAACAAGTACCCGCACAAATTAGGGTCAGGTGGTTACGAGGGTAAGTCGGCCGAATGGGCGGCAGTACTTGACAAAAACAAAGATTCTGACTCACCTGTGGTTAGGATCCAAAATCCTAGGGGCCAACACTGGCTCATGGGATGATCCGAGGTAACCGCTGACGGGAGGATAGTACTCCCAAATGACGTGCAACCCGTGGCTCAGAAAATGGTAAGAGTCTTTGTGGTAACTTTGTGTACATTACTTTGTCTTTTGCTATAACTAATTTTTTTTTAACAGTTGGAGGTGGAGGAGGAGGTAAATTCGGGCTCCATGACTGTCGAAAGAGTGGATGATTCCTTGTCCGCAGCGCTCGGGAGTAAAGAACACACGGGTCGAGTTAGGGGTGTCTCGATCTACAGTGGCTGGAAGGATGTATACCACGGACCAAAACCAAAAAAAAGACCGCGTGCCAAAGTTAGCACGGACGAGATGGAATCAAGGTTGGCGCAGGTACGCCAGGAGATCAGAATGGAGTACGATGGAAGGATGGCTGACTTTGAATCAAGGTGGATGAACCAAATTACATCTCTTACGCAGCAATCCGAGCAACAACCTCCCGTTTCGCTGGGATTTCGGCAAAGCAGTCAAGCATCCGGGACCGAAGTGCTGGGCGGGTTGGACAATCTACAGGTAATCACTACTTGTTCATAATCTACCCGTAATTTTGACTTGTTCATTAACTAATTTCTGATAATTATTGCAGGAGGCCACATCATGCGACCTCGTCATGTGGCACGATAAAACTCCTCTGACCCTTGCTAAGGGCATTGTACATCCTCCAGCCGGTTCTCAGCTAAGGCCCAACCATCTCCCCGTAACGGTTGACATGATTGTGGCCGAATGAGCTGCCCGCATACCTCTTCCTGTCCCTACCGATGACATGTTGGTGCTTGATGAAGCACGTAGACAGATTGTCTAATGCCCCAAGTGTCAGATTATTTTGGATCAAGTAATCTCTAAATAAAACATGGATATCTTATGTTACATTCAAATGATTATTTTGAAATACTTGAAAAAAGGTTCAAAATTTGATACAGACCCGAAGAGGCGTTTCCAACGCTGCGGACGAAGCTTTGTCACCGGTACGGCGAGCCTTGGAAGTAAGTCGGGGCTGATGCGCCAGCCGCTGCAGGGGTAGACCGTACGGGGCTCTCTGAAGAAGAGGTTAGCCGTTTGCCCGAGGATTTGCGGAATCTCTACGCCTGCCTGGTTAAGGCACCAGATTCTATGGAGGACGTAATATTCGATGTCCCCCCGAGGTTCTCCTACACGAAGGCAGGACGATCCTGCTGCCTTTCAAAGAATTCAAGGACTTTCTACATTGCTCGTCAAGCGATAAATGGCTCGATGTGGGAGTCCTCACCGTTTTCCTCATGTTAGTGACCAAAAATCATATATATCATGTGTATAGCACTCAAATATATATTCTAATGTGAAATGATGATTTTTCAGGATGATACAACGAAAACAGTCTGTGGATTGTGGGAAAGATAAGGTGAACTCCTGTGCATTCTTGGACCCCGGCAAAACTAATGGTACGATGGTGCAATATCATCCGGAAGATACTGTCGAGTACTTGTGTTCAGCGATGCATAAGGCTCATTCAGGGAAGAAGAGATTTATTCTCCTGCCATACCACCAGAGGGGCCACTGGTGTTTGATTGTGATTGTGCCACTTGAAAATTTGGTTTTCATCATGGATTCTTCACAGCCCACACCGGGCATCACTCCTCAGGACTCCAAAATGATCTGCACTCCAATAAGAGAGTAAGCAATAGTAATTCACTTGGTTTGATTTTTTTCCAATTATATATAACAAATTGTGGAATTGCTAATTACATTCACTCAATTTTGTAAGGGCTTTTCTGCAATATATTAAAGATGGAGGAATGCAAAGCACGAATCCGAAGCATAAAAATAAGTTGCGTTTCAGGTGGCAGCCGGTGAGCACACTATAATTTTTATAATTTCATATTTTTGTTCAAAAATTTATTGGCATTCTAACATAGGCCGCTAAATGAAAATTTCAGTGCCCGCAACAGTTGCAGGGTTGGGAATGCGGTTATTACACGATGATTTATATGTTTCACTTTGTCGAACACATGCAATTCAATTGGCCACGATATCCGGTATGTAATTCATATGTTTGCCTTGACTTTTCCATATAATTAATATTGATTTCCTCTAATATTTTATTCTACTTAATTTGTTTTATTAGTTGCATTGTTATAATTACAATATTTATTTTTATAAAGCAAAACAGAGATGTAGTTGTTATATTGTATTTTTCTAATAACCTACATATTTTGAATTTTTGGCAGCATAAATCGAAGAAACAGGAAGGGCATTACACCAAGGAACAGATAGATTATTTTAGATGTATGTGGGCAAGGTGGTTTCAACATGAATTTTGTAAACCATAATATGGATTTGTATAATTTAGTGTGCATGAATTTTTGATATAATTTAGTGTACATGAATTTTGTTTAGGGGTTGTATTCTGATATATTGGAAATTCTTTGTTTTGGAATTGATTTTTAATGGCTAGCAAACTGGAGGCTAGCCAAAACATAAAAAAAAAATTGAAAAAAAAAATATAACCATTCTACACGGATATTTTACAAAAGTTCGTGTAGAAAGCCAAATAAAGAGCAAATAAAAATATAAGATAGCTACACGGCTGCTTATGTAATGATCCGTGTAGAACTAGTTATTCTACACGGATATTTAGATAGACGTCCGTGCAGAAACATGATCGTACACGGCCTTTTAGTTAAATATCCGTGTATAGATCTCCAGTAATTGTACACGGTTGTTTATGTAATGAGCCGTATAGAGACTATTTCTACACGGATATTAACCTAAAAGTCCGTGTAGATAGAGTAATTGTACACGGATGTTTATGTAATAATCAGCTACTGGCAAGGAATTGGACACGGTTGTTTATGTAATAAGATGTGCAGAATAACTATTTCTACACGGATATTAACCTAGAAAGTCCGTGTAGACAGAGTAATCCTACACGGCTGTTTATGTTCCAATCCGTGTAGCTTGGCTTTGGAGAGCGTCACTTGGCAAGGAAATGGACACGGTTGTTCAAGTAATAAGCCGTGTAGAATAACTATATCTACACGGATATTAACCTAAAAAGGCCGTGTAGACAGAGTAATCCTACACGGCTGTTTATGTTACAATCCGTGTAGCTCGGCTTTGGAGAGCGCCACTTGGCAAGGAAATGAACACGGTTTTTTATGTAATGATCCGTGTAGCTCTCAGGAATTGCACACGGGTAAATATCCGTGTATAAATTTATTCAGGGATTATACACCCTCGCACTCCACACGGCAGGAATTCCATGTAGCTCCCCTGTTTATGTCCATGTACAATGACCATTTCTGTAGTAGTGAGTCCTCATATGGATGTTAATATGGCTCAAGTGGAAGAAATGATTCAGACCAGATTGGCGGCAAAAATGACTGAATTAGATTCTAAGAAGGCAGGTACTTATTCTCGATCGATGGGTATTGAGGATGGACCACTCTCTCCAGACATCTATGAAGTTTCAATGGTCAATTTCAAATACCCTACTACCCTCCCAAATTTTCGAGGTAGTGGAGATACTCAAGATCAGCAGAACTTTATGTATGGTTTTCTCGAGCGACTCCGTTTCTTGGGGGTAACCGATGCAATCATGTTTCGGGTCTTTACTACTTGCTTAACCGGAGAAGCATGGGACTAGTACATGTGATAACCTCAAGACTCGATTAAAAAGTTCGAGGGACTTGCTAAAGCGTTTCTAGCACGATATACCGTTATTAGGCCACCCCAAGCCACCTGTGATATGTTGTTAGATATAGTACAAGACCCGAGCGAGAAAACTCGTGTGTTTATCAACCGTTTCATGCAAGCTTCTCAGAAGATTCAGGATCTGAATGAAGAGTTTGCTCTTGCGACCATACGAAAAGGGCTCCAGAAAGGAGGTCCGGGTACTTTGAGATATGACTCGTATAGGCAGAATTTGAAAAGCTTAAGGGAGTTCTTGGCTTTTGCTGAGGGATATATATGTGTAGAAGAAGATGAAGGAGGTCCTGTGAGGTCAAGATCTCAGTCTCCCTGACAACAGCATAATAACTGGCAGACTAAGAGGGATCGACCTCGGGGACATTAGGAGCCTCGAAAGAATAACCAGCAGAAAAGAGGTGGAAACAGGCAAGATAATGACAACGGAGAATGCCAATCACATTTTGTCCGTTATGCACCTTTCACCAAGAAGAGAAGCGAGATGTATCACATTGTAACGTCGTTTAGTGCCTCAAAAATTGAGTTAAATTTTTTTATCATTGGTAGCCACACAACGACCCGTTTGCGGCTAGTGACAGTGTCGTATGCAGTATAGTAAAAAGTCAGAACTTGTATCAAAATTCTTGATATGATGATTATGAATGATAGGAAACATGAATCACATTAAACCAACTGGATCAACCTGAACTGTGAAATGGTTAAAATTGAGTACCTAAAAAAAACGCAGTTAAGTATTCACATGCGGCTAGTGAATTTAATTTGACAATAACCAGCATCCTAAAATTGAATATATTTTATTTTGTAAGATGATAAAATCTAACATAATGCTGAAAAGCACGATGCTGAAATCTAACATTTCTCTCAAATATGCTGAAATTTAGCGTATTTTAGTATAAATATGCTAATTATATATTAAAAGAAGTAATCTAACAAATATTTCAAAAAAAATTTGAATTTTTAATATTAGATTTCAGCATCTTGCGCTTCATAGTCTGTAAAAAAAAAAAAAATGAAAACCAGCCATTTAATAGCTGATTTGGACATTTTTAACAAAATTCATCTTAGCTGGGTATATTTATTAATTTGTAATTAACTTTGGATATAATAAAAATGACGGGTGTGATGTGAAACTTTTAAAGTGTTATGTTGAGAACGTGCGATCAATTTCCTTTAAAAAACTTAAATGCCAGGGGGGCAAACTTAAATTGTGAAAGAGATCCAGCGCCGTTGACGAATGAGGATGCTATTCCAATTAGTGTCAACCGTCAACACCCCTTGAGGTAGGAGTAGGACCCAACAGTTGGCCCCACTTAACTAATTAAAATGAAAAACCCTCAATTAAGTTCCTCTATTTAAAGCCTTCACTTGATCTCTTTTATACATAACATTTATCATTTCTCTAATAAGGAACCTCTCATCTCATTCCTCTGTTTTCCCTTCTCCTCTCGATCGATCGGCTTAATTTACTATGGAGAGTGGCAACAAAACTGGCGCATTGCCTTTGAAATCGCTGAACCACATCTCAGTCTTATGCCGATCGGTGGACAAGTCCCTCGACTTTTACAAGAATGTTCTTGGCTTCATACAAGTTATGCGCCCCGGCTCCCTTCATTTTGATGGCGCTTGGTACGTTCTTCTGCTTAATGTTTGCTTTTAAAGTATTGGAGACCAGCATTAATTGTTTTGATCTTGATAAATGACAGGTTATTCAACTACGGGGTCGGGATTCACCTCTTAAAATCGAACGACCCGGAGCAATTGCCCAAAAAGAGAGAGATCAATCCTAAAGATAATCATATTTCTTTTCAGGTAATTACCAGAATATTTCAATTATTTCCCAATGTGCACTGTTTATATATATATATATATGCCAAAAATTTTACCTACATTATTGGAAATATCATATCAGAACTCCAAACTACATCCTTTTTCAGTAGGAAAGAGTAGGCCCTTCATTTTTCCCAAGCTGCCTAAAAATAGAAGGTAATTAAACTCTCAATTAATCACTCAATTGTTTGATTTGCCACATTTATACAGTGTGAGAGTATGTATTTTGTGGAGAAGCGGCTAAAGGAGATGGAAATACCATATGTGAAATGTGTTGTTGAAGAAAGCGGCATATTTGTCGACCAACTATTCTTCCATGACCCTGATGGCTTCATGATTGAGATATGCAACTGTGAAAACATTCCCATGATACCGCTTGCCATTGCTGAGCCGGTGGCTAGGCTTTGCAAGAGGGCCAAGCAGCAGCAGCCGCAACCGCAACCAACAAGTTGTGACTTCTTGCCCAAAGCTGTGTTTGTCAGTGAGGAGCCTCAGATCCATTGCGCCTGAGTGAACAGATTTAATTCAATTTGCTTGTGAGTAACATGTAGAATTGTAAAATGAGGGGTAAATTTTGTTCAAATTCATTTTGCGTGAATATAATTTTGTTTCTGAAATATTTAATTAAGATTCTTTCAAGTTTTCTGTTTGTACTAGTAGTTTTTGTTGTTCTTTTGGTGGTTGCTCATGTTAATTTTTTTTTTTTTTTGAGAGAATCAACAGAGGTCAATAATGTTAAAATATTATGAGACAGCAGGACATGGAACAATCAACTTTGAAGTTTATTTTATTTTGGTACTTTACTTGCATTTATATAGTATTAATGCATTATTTTGTCTTAAAGAGAAAAAAAAAAGCCATTACATATATAAGGGTACGTACTAACAAGTATATAAAAAAAAGTTTCTCAGCCCTCAATAATTTTGAAAGTCTGGCCAGAGAACTATACATAGAAGGATTTTTGAAGTACTGTTTAGGGCTGTCAAAAAAGATCATAGTTCGTGGTTTAATTGATTTTGATTCGAAAAAAAAAATCACATTTAACTCGTTCGATTGAAGTTAGTTCTGAAACAAATCAAATCAATTCGGTTCGAATGTTATTCAAATTCGAATTCAAACAACGTATAGTTCATTCAAAATTGGTTCGCGAACTATTTAAGTTCGAAACTCAAATTAACATGTACCGTTCAAATTAGAACAACGCCAGTGACTCAGTGCAAAATCAAGATTTCATTTTAAACTTTAAATCAAAATATTCCCCACGGTTCTTTCTTCAAAATAAAAAAATCAAAATATTTGAGTGCAAAATCTTAGAGCATCTACATCCCTGGTATTTTTAGAGTTTATAATATGATGTGGCAGTTTTTAATTTAATTTTAGGAATGTGGGAGAGTTTCTTATTTAGAAACTATGCAGTAAAGTTTCTTATTAAGAAACTGTTTATAAACTCTATGCTAATTACCAAATGATTGGCTCAAATTATTTCTACTTTTTAATTTGTTGCTAACGTGGCTTAATAGAAACTCTAAAATTAATTTTAGGGATGTGAGAGTTAGAAATTTTAGAGACCTTAATTTCTAAAAGATAATTAACAGTTATTTAGAAACTCATTTGAGTTGCTGGGATGTAGATGCTCTTAGCCCATTACCTTTTGCATGTGAAGGATGTCGGTGCACACTATCTTCGTTGAATTCGTGTGCCGAGGGTCTAGTATAAGAGAATTTTAAATTTGGTCGTATAGGCTGCATTTTAAAACATTGATTCGAACTATTAACAAATCAAACCAAACTAGTTTGAACCATATCGAATCAAATTCGAACTCTTTTTTCAGTTTGAAACCCTGTTTCAGTTTCGAACCAGTTTGATTTGAAATTACAAGAACTCGAACTCGAACTAAGATAAGTTTGATTTGGTTTGATTCGTTTGCAGCCCTAACTACTATCTTTCATTTTTTTCCAATTTGAATTCAAATTTGTTAGTTTATAAATTTATGTTTGTAACACAAAAGTTAATGCTAGCCCCTTTCTGATAAAACCACCCAGACTGTCAGCTCAGTTGTAAGTACTGCTTGTTGAATTCAATCATGGGTTGACATATCGCAATGTACAAATAAATAGAAAGAAAAACTGAACGGGGAGATTTGTGCATGAAAAAATTTGAACGGTTAGGATCGGAATAACAGATTCCAGTTATTCTCAAGGAATAACGGCAGATTTATTTCCCAAAGAGAAAGCTGGTCACTGATGCAATGTCACATCTCATTGTTGCAACAGAACATTGCAAACTCACTTTACTAGTTATATTATAAATTTTAAAATTCAAATATCTTATTTGAATTGTTAATTTTGTTCTTATTCATAAAATTTTATAATTTTTAAAATTTATTTATTCTAGAAGTGTTATTCCTCGTACCTAATCTGTCTGGGTCTTTCCAAAAGGGACTTCTAACTTATATTTTGTGGGTCTGGAAGCAAGCTTGATTTAAGGGAAAGATTTGCATTTATGAGTAGGACCCTTTCGCTTACAAACTTGAGATTTTTTTTATTCATAGAAATTAATAAAAAAAATGAGAGAAATAAAAAGAGTATCATCATTTTACACTCATTGAAATAACGGAGGCATTATTTCTAATTTAAAATTTGAACCGAAATCAATGTCTCCAATCCAATCCAATTTGTTGTTTTTTTTGTTCTTGTTTCATTGGCCGGATTTGTGCATGAAAAAGTTTGAACGGTTAGAATCAGAATAACAGATTCCAGTTATTCCTAAGGAATAACGGCATATTTATTTCCCAAAGAGAAAGCTGGTCACTGATGCAATGTCACATCTCATTGTTGCAACAGAACATTGCAAACTCACTTTACTATTTATATTATAAATTTTAAAATTCAAATATCTTATTTGAATTGTTAATTTTGTTCTTATTCATAAAAGATGAGTGCACATAAAATTTTATAATTTTTAAAATTTATTTATTCTAGAAGTGTTATTTATTCCTCGTACCTAATCTGTCTGGGCCTTTCCAAAAGGGACTTCTAACTTATATTTTGGGGGTCTGGAAGCAAGCTTGATTTAAGGGAAAGATTTGCATTTATGAGTAGGACCCTTTCGCTTACAAACTTGAGATTTTTTTAATTCATAGAAATTAATAAAAAAAAAATGAGAGAAATAAAAAGAGAGGCATTATTTCTAATTTAAAATTTGAACCGAAATCAATGTCTCCAATCCAATCCAATTTGTTTTTTGTTCTTGTTTTATTGGCCGGATTCTCCATAAAGAGAGAGAGAAAGAAATAACTCAATAAGATAATGGACTCCATAATTTCATGTCCATGCATGTACCTTAATTATATTGTGTTGGTATAATGTTGTTAATATTATATGAAATTGCACCAATCATGAATTTCAAACTGGATACATAGAATTCGGTCACAGATAAAAAACAAATTAGTTTGAATTGGAGGTATTGATTCCGATTCAAATTTTGAATCGAGAACAATAACTCTAATATTTCTATAAGTATAAAAACATATGTATTCTTTCTAGCTATTTTCCAATCTCATCTTCTATTTTTCTCTCTCATTTTTATTAATTTCTATGAATAAAAAAATCTCTACAAAATTGTTTATACGTACACTCGCAGAGTCACATGCAGGGTATCAATGGGTACCATACAGTAGGATGAAAGTATTTGTATACATATACCTATTAAGGATTGATCTTATTTATACATTATCTTTATCCATTAATAATAAATCTTTTCCTATTCTACTTTTATCCGTTAAAATTATCGGGTAATAGCGGGTGAATAGCAAATAATAATAATAATATAATAATTAATTTATTATATTTTACAAATAGAACATCAAAACTTATTCCTTTCACACATATGCAATCACATTACTAATAAAAAAATGTGCAATTATTAATTCCAACTAAATTGTTCTTTTATAAAACAAGAGAATTTAAAAACACAAATATTTTTTTCTCGGACAGATTCAATTATTTAACTAAATAATAAAACATATAAATAAAAGTAATATGTTTAATATTTTCTTATAGCAAAAAACAT
The DNA here is from genome assembly GCA_025461125.1 of Carex kokanica. Lineage (NCBI taxonomy): Eukaryota > Viridiplantae > Streptophyta > Magnoliopsida > Poales > Cyperaceae > Carex > Carex kokanica. The sequence continues at coordinate 246,652 of JAJGRX010000836.1, read as the reverse complement.
ATACTAAATAACAAAGGAATATCACTAATTATTGCTCAAACATTATCATATAATTTTATTTTATATAATTATCCTATAAGGTAACGAGTACGAATAACCTTTATCCGTACCCTTACTTTTTTATTTAATGAAAAAAAATCTTTACCCATATTCATATCCAATAAGCTAACAAAAAAAAAAAAAAAACCTTACCAATACCTGTCTTATCGAAAACGATACAAATAGAGAGTAAATGGTTAAAAGGGCATCATTGATACCCCTAGTGAGTCACATGGTTCCCTCTTCCCGGCACTTGTCATTCTTTGGTTAAAAAAAAAAGTTAAAAATATATTTACATTGATGTATTTTCTTAGAAAAAATTGTTAAAATATATATACTTGTTGACGTGCAAATAATTTTAAAAGTTATGTTTCATACTGAAAGTTTTGCTCCATCCTAACACTTCCTGACTCCAATCCTGTGTGATATATAATTTCAGATTCACTTCCTGTGCTAAGAAGCATAAATCTAAATAATGTATAATCAATGATCTAATCCTATGTTGTTGTTTTTTTTTGTGGGAACCTTGTTTTCTGGAAGAGTAAGAAACAGACTGTTGTGGCTTGATTTAGTGCAGAGTTAGAATACCGTGCAATGGCAAACACTTCCTGTGAGTTAGTGTGGACGAAGCGTTTGCTCAACGAACTAGGCATTCACCATAATAGTTTGATGACATTACACTGTGACAACCAAGCAGCAATGCACATTGCCAATCAGGTCTTTCACGAGCAGACCAAATACATCAAGGTAGATTGTCACCTTGTTCGGAATTTTGTCAGAGGCACAACTTCGCACTCTCCATACATCCAACTAAGTCATGTTTGAACAGATCTTCAGCTTGTAGATATCCTAACCAAGCCGCTTCGAAAAATACACATTGATAGTATATGTAACAAGTTAGGCATGTTAGATGTATATGCTCCAATTTAAGGAGGAGTGTTAAAGAAGAGAAATATATAGAAATTTTAATTTTCACTTTTAGGAATAAAAAAAAATAAGAACTTTTTTAAGTCAGGGGCGGCAAGTGACAGATTCTAATCACATGTGGTTTGGTCCTGCATCTCCAGTTCTCCACCTGCTCTCATGTGATTCAAAACATCTACCATGAGGTGAAGGAGGTAGAGATCAGCATATTGCAATGGGGGCTAAGCTCCCACCTATAAATTAAAAAAAAAAAAAAAAGTATGTAAGATCATTTAAGTCAACATAGGGAACCGAACAATTAATATCTTAATTGAATGGATGCCAACTCGTGCAAAACATGCATCTCTTCGCTAGATGGCAAGTTCATAAAACACGCTATAGCTAGCCACAGTGGTACGCATATATCATTTATACTGCAAGTTTGCAACTAGCAAATATCCCATGTTATCAACATGCTGCCTTGTCATCATCAAGATCATCCACATCAACCAACTTATCCATGATTCAAGGTATACCAACTCCAAATTAAATAGCAATTTACATGCAATTATCAAGCAACTCTTTCTCCCAGCCTTTCAAGCAACTCCAAAGGTTAAAAAAAAATTCAACCTCAAGATCTAGTCAACTCTTTCCCCCTTCCATCCACACTTTCTCCTTTGAGTTTTCATCTCTGACACAATGATATCTTTTCTTCTCTCTCATCTCTACCTTTCCGAGCGGAGAGGAGAATGAGAGAGAGGGGAGGGAGCCGAGCCGAGCAGAGGAAAGAGCGCGATATCATCGGAGCTCGGAGCATAAAATCTCTAATTGCATCTCAATTGGAGCGCGGTGGTAAGCAGCCGGTCGTCAGAGCGCAACACTATCAGACAAAAGTGGATCCAGTCGTAGAGAGATGAAAAATGAGATAATAGAGTAATTAAAAGTGTAGATAAGTAGAATTAATTGATTAGATTAGTTTAGATGACATGAGAATAAATGAATTTAGATCTAAAAATAAAAATTATTTGACTTTTTGTAAATATATTTTTTTTATCAATGATTCAATGGGTAAGAATTTACATTTCAAAAAAAAATTCCACCTCAAAATCAATTGTATATACTACATCGAAATGTTGATTTCACATGCATAAAAGTACTAGCAATGGCATACCTCTTGTTCACAAGTAGAACATTAATGAATTTAACTATTTAAAAAAGAGTAGAATTAGAGTTTTTCTAAATTCATCAAGTTTCTTTGTGAACTTAATTCTAAAATTTATCTAATTAGCTACAAATGATGAATCCAAACTATTGAAATTCATTTACCTTACGAGTGATGTGCTTACATACAAAAATTTTAAACTTTCGAATTAATTTAGTATAAAGTCAAGCGGTCAAAATTAAAAGGTTTATAAATTAATTTTAATGCATTCATTTTTTGAACGTTTTTGACCACTTGACTCTATATAAAATTAATTTCAAAATTTAAATTTTTTGTATGTAGACGCATCACACATAAGGTAGAATGATTTTAATAATTTGAATTCGTCGTTTAAAACCAATCCAATAAATTTTAGAATTGAATTCACAATGAGATTTGGTCAACTTAGGAACACCTAGTTGTACTTGAAAAAAGAGTATATAGTGTAAATGAGAAGAAGAAAAAAAACATAATTCAATGTACGTATATGTTTGCTTTAATTATCTTATCTAACTTTAAAAAGAACTTTTGTCATACACTATTTCTGATGTGACACATTATACTAGTCATGAGTCGTGACAAAATGTTTGGTACACGACCCTGATTTTTTTTTTTTTTTTTTTTTTTAAGGAAAACAGATCCAGCCTCAGATTTCATCAACTGGAGGTTTGTTCATAAGAAATGTTCAAACCTATAATAGAAATAAATAGGTAGGTTACAATATTGGCTCAAGATGATCGTTCCTGTAATCTATCCTATATGAATAAAAAAATGTGAAATAGAAATAGAAATGAAAGACCAAAAAGATGCCTCCTTTGTTGATGGGTACTGGTATTCTCTTCTGTTGTACCACCACTGCTCTTTGATTTCTCTCATCAACTCCGGTATGTCATCTTCCTTATCTGTCAATGTTCTGGTGCACCTGATTTATTTATTTATTTAGAAATAAACATAAATGTTGAAATGAAAGGAGCACTGCTCGGATGCAAAGGAGGAATCCATTTTGCCAAAATCTTTGTTTTCTTTTTCCATTTGGATTTTCAATAACAATTTTTAATAGCTCCTCAGAAAAATTGTATTTTCTGCCATAAAAAAAATAAGAGAGAAGTAGTAGCTTCTCTACATATAATTTTAGAATGGAATAACATGAATCATGGCTTTTCTCTCTACTTAAATTTTTGTCTACAACAAATTTTAGTCAAGTTTCTTAAAGATGTTTCTTTTGCCATAGCAAAGCTAATTAAAGAAAGTAATTTAAACCTACCACAAACAATAACATGGCAATATAAAACATGACACTCCTCATGCAATCATTATTTGTGTGTGTCTATATATATATGAGTGAGGCTATGGTACTTCGGCTAGTGTACTATGGCTAGTGTACTACGGCTCAATATGATACTTTTTAAAATCTTAACGGTCGATCCGAACCGTTCAATGTGATATCCATATGAATATGTACTTGCAAACTAAATTTTATATTTTTTCAAATTTTTTTACTATTTTTTTAGATAGGTAGAATTTTCAGTGTTTTATACAAATTCTGGACCATCAAAATTCTACCTATCTAAAAAAATAGTAAAAAAATTTGAAAAAATTTAAAATTTAGTTTGCAAGTACATATTCATATGGATATCACATTGAATGGTTCGGATCGACCGTTAGGATTTTAAAAAGTACCATAATGAGCCGTAGTACACTAGCCATAGTACACTAGCCGAAGTACCACAGCCTCACTATATATATATATATATGAGGGGGGTTCAAATGCCACTATTTTTTGTGCCTCTACCATGCCTTTATTTTTAAAAACTTTAATAACTCAAAATTTACAACTTAAAAGTCAAAATAAAAACCGTTCGATGAGATCTATGTTATTTTCTCTCTGTGTTCATAAAAAATTATCGCATTTCAATTTTGTTTTTATGTGAATCAATAAGTTGAAAAATCAACGTCAAGAAATTATCCACATTAGTACGTTTTTTGCAAGCTCTTCATGACAACCAAAACAAAATTGAAATGTTATAATTTTTTACATGTGCATAGATAAAATGATGTAGATCATATCTAACGGTTTTATTTTGACTTTTAAGTTTTAAATTTTAATTTATTAAAGTTTTTAAAATGGACGTATGGTGGAGGCACAAAAAATGGAGGCATTTGAACCCTCCTCTATATATATCAAAGGTTTAATAGCGTTTATCGCATTATAGCGGAACAGCTGAAAAAACAGCGCTATGTCCAAATAGCACCAATAGCGCCATAGCTTTTATGGTCCGAAAACGCTATAGTGGCGCTATAGCGCCGCAATAGCGAGCTATTTAGAACCTTGATATATATGAGAAATGTTCTGACCCCCCAAGCTATCATACCTGAGCGTTTCCCTCAACTAGTTTAACAAAAAAGGCTTTCTAATTTTGTCTAACTTCCATTTTCAGCGCTAATATTCAAGTTTTTAAAGTTTTATTTATAATATTTTACAATGCAACTCATAAGCATTTAAACTTCTATCTGTAAACATTTAAATTCTAAATCTATGTAATTTTAACTCCTAACTATTTTTGTTTTCAAGCCAAAAATAGAAAGATTTCTTTTATCCACTCTTTTTTATTTTTCTCTTATCATTCTCGTCCATTTTTTAGACGATCCGTGATGAATTTTACGAATATACAAATACAAATGTTTTGTATTAGATTTTCTCTTTGAAATGAGATCCATGAAGAAATACTTTTGAATTATTTTGAAGTCGTTCTTTTTAAAGTAAAGCTCATGAGTACTTTAAATTTTCAAATTTTAAACCTTTGATGTCACTATTTAAACTACTATGTTCAAGCGTTTAAATATCTAATGTCGATCATATAGTATCACGCATTTAAACCTCTGTATACAACCGTTCAAAGTTCTAATCATCTTTACTTTCAAAAAAAAAACAACGATTCGAAAAAAAATTCAAAAGTATTTTTTTCATGTATCTCATTTGAAAGATAAAATCGAGTAAAAAATATTTTGTATTTTTAGATTCGCAAAATTCATCATGGATCGTCGGAAAAATAGACGAAAATGATCCAAGGAAAAAAAAGAGTGGATGAAAGAAATATTTCCTTTTTTAGCTTGAAAACAAAAGTAGTTAGGAGTTAAAACTACCCAGATTTAGAATTTAAATGCTTATATATAGAAGTTTAAATGCTTGTGAGTAGAATTGTAAAATATTATAAATAAAGCTTTAAATGCTTGAATATGAGCGCTGAAAATGAAAGTTAAAATTAAATACTTGAGGGGCGTGCTCGGGATTTATTTGGGAAACAATTGTCATGCTCCTATATGTATAGCATATTAATTTGAATTTTGAAATGAACTCATCCATTTATTATGATTCCATTTTAAGTCTGAATATTTGTGGAATACATGTTATTACAAATTTGGTCAATATTTGTAAATATAATCTCCTACATTAGTGTTTGCTTTTCGATATATAGGAAATGAAATGTGTACTAGCCTACTAGGTTCAAGCTTGGGAAATAACTTTGTAAATATATTTTTTATCAAGGGGGATATCATGTATCCCCTCAAAAACCTTGAAATTACATATTTCCCCCTCTAAAATTCATAATATCATATTGACCATTCTAAAGTTCAAAAACTCACAAATTTACCCAATTTATTGATTTTTTTAATAAAAATCATTTTAAATTTATGATTACCTATTTTACCCTTTCACCCTCTATTTATTTTTTCTCCTTTCTCTTGTTACCAGAGAAATCCAACACCTTACTACCTGATATGTGGAGAAGTATCTAACAAAAATGTATCGCTTGCATTACCATATAACTCAGAAACTATCTTTCCCAAGCCATCAATTCTATTAGCCAACCCATCCAGCTTCGTCCATTGTAATTTCAAATACTTTGTTTTATTTTCTCTTGTTCCAATTAAAAGCTTGTCAAATGTTAGGTGACTTTTAGCTTTCTTTATACCATTCGGTGATCCATTTGTCAACAAATCTAGCTTGTCACCTATGTCTGAAACCACTAACTCTGAATCCAAGCTCCTCCCAGCCTATTTTCTCCTTTCGAACAAGCACCAGGATAGAGAATCTTCAGGAATTAAGGGGATTAAAAAATTCAGTGGCTCTCTGTGCGAATCCAGCTCTCTGTGCCATTCAGAGAAATTTTCTTCTTTCGTGACATCTTATTGCAAAATGTTGCGGAAAATAATTTCATGAACATACCAACTTTTTTTTTTTTTTGTTTGAAAAATCATGGCAGAGGCTGCCAGTTGCATTAAATAAACAATTCCCCTGTATACATCATTGAGCAATCAATGCTTCTTGAAAGAAATAAATACATTAAATTTGGTTGCCGCTCCCATTGAACATACCAATTTTCAGTGTACCGATTTGTAATACTCGAAACTTAATCAAGTATATAAGACCAGCTTATACAGATGATTCTGTGTTGCGGAATGCAAAAATTTTGCTACTTAGAGACAAAGCTTTCAGCACATATCACATGTACATCTATCTCTTCAAGGGAAAGGGACCATTTTCTCTTTGTCATGTATCAGATTAATTGTCGTCAAGATTCCAAAGCACTTGTTTATTGTGGATTAGGAATTTCCATGTGCGATGTTATGAATCTTTTCCATAAGGATGAGAGAAGAAAAGTAATCCATAAAGTGAAATCATAAAAAGAAAAAAAAAACAAGAAATAAGCATATACATAGTAAACAAAATTATTACAAGTTCGAAGTTTAATTTAAATATTTCGTATATTAAAAAAGAAAAGAAAAAAATACTATACGGATTAGTTTGATTTTGAAAGAAATGTGGGACAATTGATCCTCATTCCAATGATTTTAGTGCATTATTAATAATGAGAATTAACTCTAATTAAATAGCTAGTAATATAGTGCTGGAAATTTTGCATTGTGAATCTAATAGTTACTGTGATGTGGCCTTGAGATCGTGCCATCAAACAAAATTTTCCATATAAAAATTCAATGGCAGGGAACACCAATATAATCAAACCTAAACACCCATATTTCCAAAATATAACACCAATAGTCATCACAATCATATCATAATTAGGAGTTAATATACTATCATTTTCACAAATAATCAAACCTATACACTAATATTTCCAAAATATAACACCAATACCCATACCATACCAGTATGCTATCATTTTCACAATAATATGATCAAACCTAAACACCAATATTTTAATATTTTAGTCAAACTTAAATGTGAGGTTGATGAAATGGGATTTAGATAAGTACACTAGGTGAGCTACCTTGCTTGGAATTTTAGTCAGAAAAACTGAAGGTACAGTTTTTGAAATAAATATTATTCATTTTTATGAAATTGTAATTCATCACTAGTAAGTAATAACAACTTAAGGATGCACTGTACTGTACTACTGACAACTTCAGGATTCATTTTTATGAAAGTGAAATTGGAATTCAACTTAATTGCAAAAGCAAAAAAATAAAGTTGTCAGAAGCAAAAACTTTTTTTTTTTTTAAAACTCAGTAGAGGCTACTGAGATTGTACAAGAATAAATTACATCCATCTAATCAGCCAACCACTTGCTTCTATTAAAAAATAAAGAACATCAACTAAATTAAAAACTTGCAAGACTCCGAGCCGAGTCTCCTTAACAGAACCTTCTCCATAACGTTGCTTCCTGTACGATCCATTCTGCCAAGTGCTCCGGCAGCCGAGTTCAGAAGCAAAAACTTAATCACAAATAAGTGCATACTCTAGACATCATTTTACATTTTCAACTTGGTGCTCATAATTTGAACTTTGAGCAAGTTGTAAAAAAGACAAATTGAGAAAAGGATCTGATTAAATCTCTGATTGTTCTGTATGATAAGAGTATAAGATAATACCATATTTTTTATACCAATTTTCAAGAGGGGCTCTTCCTATTTCGTTGCTACTCAATGCTCATTCCCAAGAAAGCAGATCTCAAGATGAGCGAGCCAAGTTCGGACTCAAAGCACCAATTGTAATTTGAAATTTGATTTAATTAAACACTTAAATGAAAAAAAAAATACAGAGACAAGTCCTTCAAGCGAAGAGAACAAAAGTTACAAAACAACCGCAAACTATTATGGAGATAGCCATACCTTCTCTGGTCATGGCCGAAGAAAACCGGTGCTAGCAGCTCTTCCGCTTGAGCTTCCCGGCCTTTATATACATACCAGGGACGCATCTGTTAGTTGCGCAACCGTGGGTGGTAAAAATGATTTTTTTTTCTGAGTCAATTACGTTTATTAATTTTTAGAAGATGGTAACAAAAAAAAAAATCAGTTAATAATGAGAATTACCTCTAATTAAATAGCTAGTAATATAGTGCTGGAAATTTTGCATTGTGAATCTAATAGTTACTGTGATGTGATCTTGATATCATGCCATCAAACAAAATCTTCCTTGTAAACATTCAATAAAAGGGAACACACTGAAACTCTGAAAGAGATCCAGTGCAGTTGAGGATTCTAACCCCATGTCAACACCCCTTGAGGTAGGGCCCAACACTTGGCCCCACACTTAACTAATTACAAAGTACCTCACATTCATCTATTTAAAGCTTTTCCCTTATACCTTTTATCCATAACCTTGATCATTTCTCTAATAAGAAACCTCCTGTTCCTCTGTTCAGAGCCTAATTCTGATCCCTTTTCTTGGCATTACTTGCCTACACAGGATAGCAAAATAAAGTTGAAAAAATAAATTCTACAATGGAGAGTAACAACAACAATGGTGCCTTGCCTTTGACTTCGCTCAACCACATCTCGGTCATATGCCGATCGGTGGAGAAGTCACTTGATTTTTACCAGAATGTTCTTGGCTTCTTACCAGTTAGGCGCCCCGACTCCTTTGATTTTGATGGGGCTTGGTATGTTGTTCTCCTTAATTTATATTTTCTTTTCTACAAAAAATTAAAGTTATCGTCATTGATCTATACAAAACCTATATATAAGCACATTAAAACAAATTGCAAATACTGCTAACAATTGCATAGAGAATCAACTGAAGCCCCATTGGAGTTATAACCAAGGAAACAAGATTGAATTTTTAGGAGAATGGTTCAACACAGTACTTGAAAAGGAATGGTGATATATATATATAGAGAAACATGCTGCACCTAAATGAAGCATTACTAAAACAACTTGGCCTTGCATTTTTGACAGATATATTGACATTTCTACAGCTGTAGACAGATAAACTTTATTTATTGTTTTTCCATACTTCATGTACAAAACCACTCGGGTGACCAACGAAAACATAGGTACTAATTCAAGGTTGCATATATTCAGAGTAAATTTCCACATGGTTATTTATCCAAAAAATAAAGAAATCTTATAGGTTTTAGAGTTGAGTTCACAAAAGGAGAAAGGAAAAGCCAAGTCTGTCAAGGTGGCCTGAGAACTCCTGTTAATTATGTATTGGAGACAAACATTGTTTTGATCTTGATAAATTACAGGTTATTCAACTACGGGATAGGGATTCACCTCTTAAAATCAAACGACCCGGAGAATTTGCCAAAAAAGAGAGAGATAAATCCTAAAGATAATCATATTTCTTTTCAGGTAAAAACAAGAATATATCAATTCTTTCTTGATATGCATTGATTATATGCCAAAATTTTAGCCTACATTATTGGAAAGATCATATCAGAACTCCAAACTACATTGAATTAGCTACATCTTTTACAGTAGGAAAGAGTAGGCCCTTCATTTTCCTAAGCTGCCTAAAGTGAAGTTTTTAGTATTTGTGATTTATGATAATGTCAATATAGATTGTTTACCGCACTGCAAAGCAAAATGATGGTGTGAAACATTCCATCTCTTCTATCTCAGTATCTATTGACCTAATCAGAGGAAAAAGAAAGAAAAGAGAAAGAGAGGGTAGCAGAAGATTATGCCTCTGATCATTGGTAAAAGCAGCTTTTAATTAGTTATTAAATCAGATAACAACAAACACAAACAATATTTAATTGTTTGTCACCACCTTTGCTTTTCTGTTGCATCGCAGAGTAGAACTAGGTTCACCAAGTCCCTTTGTGAACTCAACTCTAAAACCTATAAGATTGGCTTCAAAGGACGAAATCTAAACCGTTGAAACCCTTCTACCTTGCGAGTGATGCGTCTACCTGAAAAAAAAAAAATTTGGAATTAATTTTTTGTACAGAGTCAAGTGGTAAAAAAAATTCAAAAAATAAATACATTAAAATTAATTTATAAATTTTCTAATTTTGACCGCTTGACTTTATACTAAATTAATTTGAAAGTTCAAAATTTTCGCATGTAGACGCATCACTCATAAGGTAGATGGGTATTAACGGTTCGGATTCGTCGTTTGAAGTCAATCCGATAGGTTTTAGAGTTGAGTTCACAAAGGGGCTTGGTGAATTTAAGAACACCCTAGTTCTACTCCAGCTTCAGCTATTCTTCTATGTAATTAGCTTTTCTTTTCCAATAAATAAATTATTGGTGGACTAATTACAAGGAGGTCCGATCCCTTGTATTTTTCTTTATAATTAAATGATCTGATTATTGAGAGAGTTGGCTTGATCAGTTTCAAATCACATGGCAATCATTTAATTTATTCCCTTTCAATTAATCACTCATTGCTTTCATTTCTTACATTTATACAGTGTGAGAGTATGTATCTTGTTGAGAAGCGGCTAAAGGAGATGGAAATACCATATGTCAAATGTCTTGTTGAAGAAAGTGGCATATTTGTTGACCAACTATTCTTCCATGACCCTGATGGTTTCATGATTGAGATATGCAACTGTGACAACATTCCCGTAATACCGCTTGTGATTGGTGAGCCGGTGGCTAGGCTTTGCAAGAGGGTGAACTTTGCGGGTAATCAGCAGCAGCAACAACAGCCAGCAAGTTGTGAGTTCTTACCGAAAGCTGTGTGTGTCAGTGAGGAGCCTCAGATCCATTGCGCCTGAGTGAAGAGATTGAATTACATTTACTTGTGACTTGTAGCATGGTAAAATGAGGGGTAAAATTTGTTGGAAATTCATTGTGCTGTGTTATTATTTATTTTGAATTTAATTTTGTTTCTGAAATATGTAATTGAGAACCTTTCAGTGGTTGCTTTCTTCTGTTTATACTAGTGGTTCTTACTGTTGTTTCATCAGTGGTTGTTGAAAGTTAAAATATCCTTGATGATATAAAATGCAATAAAATCTTAAATGTGGGTTGAAATGATAAAGTCAGTTTAAGAAAATTTATTGAAAAGAAAACATAATCAGAGGAAATGAATTATAGGTGGCATTTATACCTAGGTTTTTGTTAACAAGTAGAGTTGACGGACATAATCAACCCAATTAATATTTCTGTACTACCTGGCTCCATGTTAGTCTATAGACATTATAATTTCTATTCTGAAGAAGTTCAGCAATATTGGTGATATTTAAATGCGAATTGTATCACCAATTGACAGCAAAGATGTCAAGTCAGGAAGGCAAGCTCAGCGCACTATCCACCAATTTTGACAAAGTCAAAGGATCAAAGGAAGCGGGAGGAGATTTGGGCAGTGTCGGGCAGCGACTTAATTCAAAATGAGTTGCTGGCGCTGGGTCCCATTACAACAGAACAGGAGGCGACAATGACTGAGCGAACTGGAGAGGTTCCTATACGTGATACCGTTGCAAGTTTGTTGGATCGCAGGCCTAAGAGCGAGGTCCCCATCTGACGTGGCAAGCGGGAATCCATTAGTGCGTTTTATTTTACCAAATAGAATAATTTCTCTTGTAATTGCATCGCCTATATAAAGGCATTGCATCTGTCATTTCATTTTCATGATTTGAACACTTTTCTTCTTCAATTTCTCTTTTAACCAAGTTAGCTGTAATTTTGTATCTTCCTGAAATTAATACAAAATTGAGAATGTTCTTCTCTGAGTTTGTGTTCCTTTGAGTTCTTTTTGATTTGAGACTTCATTACTGAATTGTGAGCGTGACAAAAGATATCTTCTTTACAAATTATATTTCTTGCACATGAGTGAACTAAGTTCAATTCGGATCCAGTTTGTTCCCAATATTTAGCCCTTGTTCTGGCCAATGGCTAGTAATTGAAAAAAGAAAAGCTTTTGTACACCAAAAAAAAATAACTATTATTCGACTCCTGTAATTTTAGTGATTTTTGGACGCACATTGTGCCCCGAGTCGACTAAACAAAGCTCAATTCTGATGTAACTGTCACTGCATAATATATTTATCAATTTGTCAGAATTTCGATGTGATTTGTTGCTACCGGAGAGAAGCTGAACAATTTACCATACACTCAAGTATTCTATATCACAGATTAGATTAAGAGAGCCAAAACATTTATATAAACAACAAGAGAATGCAATAATTGGTATAGTATTCTCAATAAATACATCATATATATGTCAAAGCAAAATATAAAAAAAAAAAAATCTCCTTCACAAAGTAGTACAAGTTCAGACAACACTAACGAAACAAGATAACTTAAACCACCCAACCTCTAATTTCCAAAAAACAAAACAATAGAAACAACGAATTTCTCTAATTCTCATGGCTTTAAGGCTTCCAAGTCCTCTCCTATTTACACAGAGAACATAGATAACCTTTCTATTTTCTTTTCACCTCACAGACGCGGGACCTACCGATCAGCAATTGACACCACATTGTCCCATCGCAGCCGCCTTCTGGGTCGGGGAGGTGAACGGGTCGATGCGCACCCAAAGAAGAGAGAAAATTGATGCCAGAAGAATTGCCCAGACAATGACAATGGTGGGCGTCCTGTTCTGACGACCCAGCAGACCCTTCAGGAATGGGTACAGATGCAGAATGACCCAAATGGAGAAGAACAGCTTTCCAAACAGCGGGCCCCACGACTGGTATCCGCTGTTAACGGCATAGGACACACCAGCAACAATACCAACCAGGTTGATCACAAGCACAGTGGTGGGGGGGATGAGGAGAGTTGTCCACTTGAAGACATAGAGCTCAGCAAAGTCACCATCCTCATCAGAGGCCTTGGAAGTGACAGTGAAGTTGGTGTCAATACCGGCAAGGACCTTGAGGAGACCCTGGAAGACGGCAAAGAGATGAGCAGAGGTGCCACCAATGACCCAGAATTGCTCATTTCTCCACAAGTCCTCGATGCCGACACCACTCCACCGCAGCTCAAGAAGACCAGTGGCAAAGATAGAGACGAAGAGGAGGATGAACCACATGCCAGCATAGTTACTAATCTGCAACATTATGGAGTGACCATTAGATTTAGAGTATAAATTATTGATAATAATTGTGGCATTCTCTTTTAAGATCTTAGATGATTTTACAATCAGCAGGTGCTTGAATAGATTCTCTCTCTCTTTTTTATTTTTTTGGCTTCTTAGCCTAATTTTTATTCACTTGAGGTTTAATTTAAAATGCACCACTCTTTTTATTTCTTTTTTCTGCAGGGAAAGCTAGTTGCTGAGAGCTGTAGAAACTTGCAGTTCATAAAGAACAGTACACGCTTAAATGCAAGAACTAAACATAACACAACAAAGGAACAAAATTGCAGTATACTTACCTCAGGAATAATAAATTTTCCAGTGAGAAGACAAATAGCAGGAAGAACACAGTACGCAATAAGAGGGAGGGAAGTAATCGGATAAACAATAGTGTTGATGTATGCAAGCCTCTCCAGTAGCTTCAACCTTCCACCTTTGTAGCCATACCAGATGGGACAATGACGACTCAGCAAAATTTCAACTGATCCAAGGGCCCACCGAAGCACCTGGTTGAGACGGTCAGAAAGATTGATGGGAGCTGAACCCTTGAATGCAGGACGCGTTGGCATGCAGTAAACTGAGATCCATCCTCTTGTATGCATCTTAAACCCGGTAAGAATATCCTCAGTGACCGACCCGTAAATCCATCCAATCTATAAAAATGAACTGGTGGTAAGTAAAAGGGAAAAGGATGGCCATCCTGGATTTGAACCAGAGACCTCACCCGTGAAGTAAATCATGTATAAGAACCAAATGTTGATAACTAATTTTCTTATGTACTAACCTCTTTTCCCCACTCGGTTTTGTCTTCATATCCACAACTAATGACATGGATGGCTTCTTTCAGAAGAGAAGCAGGGTTGGTGGAAGGAGGTATTCCGCCTTGTACCATAAAGGTGGATGCAATAAAAATTGGAGATTGGCCGAAGCGTTTCTCCAAACTTCTCTGTGACATGAGCAACGACCTCTCATCCTCATAACCTGAGTAAACATAATCACATATCATGAAATATTAGTACAGTGCAACAAATATTGTTTGGATGTAGCTATAACACAAAAGTAATTAAGCACATACCATCAACACCTTCCTCCATATCTTCCATGTTAAAGATAGGTACACTGGATTCAGTACGCTTCATGGCACGATTTTTATTGTCAATATAAGCCTTGTCACGGTTCTTCTTCTTTCTCCCACCACAGCAGCTCTTGAACACTATGTTAGGCTCCAAATCGGCCTCAGTCAGGACTGGGTCATACCCATAGAGTGCTTGCCGATTAAAGCAGCACCCAGTTCCCACATACTGTGGGCCCTGAATTCCATCTAGACCTTTCATGTTAATCTGCATAAGATTACAAATTCAAACCCAATTAAATAACTTGGTAGAGTACAATAAAGCTCGCCCATGTTTAAAATGTCAACCCTACATAATCTATTAGCTTTATGTATCAAGGTCATGCGACCATTCACCCCACCTCAACTTCTAATTAGAAACAGGCTTTAATAAATATCATCAAATTACCCAGAAAACCCAGAAAACCCATAATACTAGTAGCTAAGAAGAATTACATCAAAAAAGACGATGTTACGATTGGCATATCGATCGTGCAAATCAATTCCATCAAATCTCTGGGGAAATTGGACGTAGCAGGTCTTCCTTCCATAGGCAGGGTCCATCATGAAACACATTGCCTCCTTGAGAGCTTTGCTGCTGTTGAAGTAATGATCACAATCCACATTCAGTAGGTACGCACCATTTGTCAGCACAGCAGACACCCTAATCTGCCAATCAGAAACATTAAGACAAAAGAATCAAAAACATAAGAAAAAAACTATGCTAGTTAGAACATTTAAAATGCATGTGAACAGGTAGAGACTACTGACCAAAGCATTCATGGCACCGGCCTTCTTGTGGTGCTGGAAACCAGGTCTCTTTTCACGAGAAACATATACAAGCCTAGGTAGCTCATTACCTTCAGTATCTAGCCCACCACTGTGCCCTAAAAAGACCTGTACTTTCAAATATGATGATGTTAAACAGGAAAACAGTAACACCAATTATAATAAGAATAAAGAGCATATAAACAGTACCTGGATCATGCCAGGGTGGTCCCTTGGGTTATTCCCAGGCCATGGGGTGCCATCAGACATGGTCCAGCCCTCTTCTGGAATCTTCTGAGCCTTGGCTACAAGTGCATTAATTCTGATCTTAAACTCTTCATACTCTCTCTGAGATTGAAAAAGAAAGGTTAATAATCCTTATGAAAAGGGTAGTTTGATTCAAATTATTATTAATTATAATTACAAATCAGCTTACCTTCATAGCACGCCTCTCTTTAACAAAGGAAGGTTGAATCTTATCCTTTAGGTAGTCGATTTTCTGGGCAAAGTAAAACTCAGGAGCCCGGGGCTCAATGTTGTGCTTTTTGCAGAAAGGGACCCACTTCCTAGCAAACTCGGCGGTCTCAGATAGGGATTCAAAGGTCAGCATGGCAGAACCATCGTCAGAGACATAGCACGAGACCTTGTCAACAGGGTAATCGACAGATAGAATAGAGAGCACAGTGTTGGCTGTGATAAGAGGAGGCTCCTTCAATGGGTCCACCGTACTAACAAACACATCAATTGGAGCAAGTTGTGATGGTTCCCCATCCCTATCATACCTGAATAAGGAGTATTCCTTGTCAACACAAATAAAAATTATATAACAAAAGCAAAGCTATAGATCAAGGTTTGCCAAATATATTTGAAATTTCATTGTATTTTCAAAAAGAATACTAATTATGTTTTATCTATTATTTGCTAACAACAAGTCAGTATTTGACATCCAGACACAGATTAGATTGATGAAAAACACATCTTCTTGAATGCTAACAACTTTGCTTGCACTTCAAGGTTTTTTTTTTCCCACAAGCCCGAAATGAACTAAAATCAAGCCAAGAAGAAGACTGAAGTCTTGCGATTCCAGTTTACACAGGCTGGTCATGATGCAATTCAGTCATGATAATACAGGGACAGTACTGTCATTTGTTGCTTGACTAATCTTGATTTTAACTAACTATTAGTGCAGACAACAACAAAATAATAATAATCCGAGGTCAGTAGCACATAAGACATGTTTAGTGTTGTTTGAAAAAAAAAACAAGTACAGTAAAACTGGTCTAAATTACACCAATAAAGGAGAAAGACAGCAGACCTAAGTGTAAGCCGGTCAATATAGGTTTCACGATTGATTGGGTGCCACTTGGGGAACTGATCGAGGAGCCAAGACAAGGCAAACCAAATCTCACAAATGACAGACGTCAGCCACAGGCCATAGGCATCAGGTACAGGATGAGTGATACGGTACTGGAAGAAGAAGCACAGGATAATGAAACGAAGAACAATAACAATTCGGTATAGAGTGAGTTGGTTGGAAGGGAGAGGGATAATGCGGCTCAGAGGTAGGCGTGCATCATCAGCCCTGTTCAACCACAAGAATAAAATTAAAAAGAGAAATGAATCAGAATGAACATAAAACTTTTATTGCAGCATTGTCTTTTAAGCTATCTACCACAATTTTCTCCTTTGTATTTTATTTTTCTTATTTAGTCTGCCTTTTGTTTTGTTTGTTTATCTTCATAATTCTTTGATTTCTAGCTTTCCGTGGCAGATAAAGGATTAATGAATCAACGGTTATCGAGGCTCAACTAGAATGTCCTGTCATAAATTCAATAAAAAAAATGTCTTCTGGATGGGCTCTTATATCACTATTTCAGTACAAACCAACTAATCCTTACATCCACCAATACTTAAGAAAAAAGAGCAACCCGCACTACAATGTAGAGGGCCTTAAAATAAAAATAACGTACATTTGAAGATCTTCACCATTGGAGCCAGTGCCCTCCAAATCGCCTCCAGCTCTGCCTTCTGCAGCAGCAGGATACTTGTTGGTCATCTGCATCATGCTCTTATCTTGTTTCATTTTCCAGCTGTCCACTCTCTCTTTCCAGTCTACACTTGTCAGCCCATATGAGTTCAGGTCCTTTGAAGGATCAACTATTCTCACAGGAACTGCAACATACCAATCAACATAAAAGATTAATTCATTTTTTTTTGCCAGGGATAGCTCAAACCAATATTTCATTTTTTTTTTTAACTCTCTTTCTTGGATTCATGTTAAATAGAGTATGTCCCAATTTAGTGTTGATAGAGTAAGTGTGGGCACTATCTGAAGATAGCATGTGTACTTGCTGAAGCAACAATACTTGATGAGTAATACCTGGCATGCTGGGGTCCACATAGCTCGATGACTGACTCCTGATAGAGTGACGGTCTGGTGAAGCATCAGGGATTTCTCCAGAGGTCTAGAACACATATAATTAAATAAGCTCATTAGTCCAATATTGTTTTTTTTTTCCTTTTCAGAAGAAACCTTATCAGCATGAACCAGTCTCGCGCTAGGCAGCCCTCTAAACAGAAAAGGAGAAAATAAAATATACATTAAAAAATACATTGACAAGATAGAAGTTTGGTGAGTACCTGCTGCCCACTCGTCAGGCGGGGTATACGGTGGGCATCGTGCCTCGAGGAAGAGGAGAGGTCAACATCACCAGGCTGCCATTGTTGGTTCAAAGTTTTTTCCGCACCTTGTCTATAGTTAAATTCATTGTCAATGTCATCCACATCTTCCTCATCTTCATCTCCATCCACTCTTGGGCTCCCTGTACTCCAGCAAATAAAATGCATATTAATATTATACCCATTGAAATGCCTTCCACTAAATAACAGAATAATGTTTATTGGTGTAAGGATCATCTATCAAACATGATGAAGGTTGAACTAACACAATAGAGCAAATATTAATGTTTATTAGTACATGTAATGTATAAAATGTATGCCTGACATCAACTACAAGCCTTGAAAAAAATGCAGCACCAAATGTAATGGTTGTCAATGAACCAAGACCTTTTAAGGTTTTTGTAGTTTTTGTGTGCATGAATAATCATTTTGGGTACAAGTGAAGGTAATCATAACAAGCTTTTAAAGTACCTTTGTGTCTCTTGTAACGGGTCTTGCACTGTGGGCAGGACTGGTTGCCGTCCTTGCGCTCATATTCATAACAAGGTCGGCAAACTGGGAAGGCACACTCATTGCAAGCAACAAACAAATCACCACTCGGTGTGAGCCCAACTGTGTCGCCGCATATCTGACACACCTGGCTGTTAACATTCTTTGCCTGTTTCGGCTGCATTAGCATACAATTGGAGTTAGTACGAAAATTGAATGAAATATCTTCTTAGAAAATCAAAACATTCTAAAGCCAATGAGACGTTGAAGCTAAAATAGAGTAATGTGTTTCTGGTAACTACATATATCAACCAAAATTTGTTGTGCTAGATCTCTGATCTTCATCACAGGATGAGATCAGATTTGGGGGATGGACCATAAGCAATAAAAATATCAACAACTGGGCGGTAATTGTGTCTTTTTAGTTATACTAGATCTACTGTTTAAAGTAACCAATTAAAGTCCAAATACCACAGCTAGCAACTAAACAGTGCCATTGTTTCGATTAACGTACATCATTCACAGAAAATAAAACAGTTGCTCGGTCAAAAGGGAAAAAGAGTAAAATTCATAGATAAGAAGATATAATCCGTCCGAAATCACACAGATCCAAGTGGAAATCCCAAATTTTACTCCAATTACAACTAGCATTCACTCATCAACAGATCCACACACGGTCAAAGGAGAAGGAAAAACCCTGTCGTCAATTAAAATAAAGAAAAATCAAACAAAGTAACTCACCGCTCCTTCTCCTTCATGTCGAATCATCACGAATTCGTTCCGATTGCGCGATCCAGCGACCATACCCGCATTGGCCGCCATCTCTGTCTACCTCAAGCGGTTCTCTCTCTAGATCGAAGGAGAGAGGGAGGTAAGTAGTAAGTAGAGATCTTTCAGCTCAGACGATTAGTGGAGAGATTTCATAGCATCTCTGTTTATCTCTACTTTTCTCTCGCCCCACTCCAGTCTCTCTTCTCTACTCGCCTTTTCGTCTTTTTTATGCGATGCTGAAAATAATAGCTGAGCTAATAGTATTTAATTATCGCCACGTTACCGGTTGTACCCGGTCACCGAAAACTACACGTTATCTGTCTATTTTTTTCCGTTCAGGCGTCAACATCTCTTTTGCTCTACTGGCTGGACACAACCTGTCAACAATATTCAACTGGCTATCCCCGGTTACTAGAGCAGGGTATCGTCGGTCAGAACTTGCGTTTGTAGGTGGAGCTGTCGGTGGCGAAGTGGGTTCGTCACTCGTTTACAAATAATTACCCAGTGTTCATTTTTATTTTAGTGTCAACTGTAAACACTAGTTGATATATGACATGGATATTTCACCAAACTCATTGGATTTCACACAAATTAAAGAGCACTTCTCCAGCAGCAGCATGAGAATTTTGATAAATGGGAAAGCTCTCATTTAATTCTCAAATTATATATTATATTACTTTTGCATGAGCGGCTTCACAGTCCATTTTCTGTATCGCGCTTCTCAAAAATCATGATAGGTAGAATCAATCCTTGACAAATATATGACTTATGAGCGTCAGAAATACAAAAATAAATTGTTCAGTAGCATAACAGATTGTAGGGATGTGCTATCAGCAATAATTTCATCCCACCCCCATCTTTCTAATAAGCTAAGCTGTTGAGGTCATGCTTTCAAGGCTGTCGGTTTACCAACCAAACGATTATTTTGTTTTTCTCTTTTGCTACTGTTTTGGCTAACTATATATTGTGTTTACGTAAAATCATTTTATAACTATTTTTTTATCAACTTCAAAGGTTGATGCCAAATTCCATTTCAAGAATCCAATCCTCACTCTAAATATTTCTCTGTTCATTTTTTCTTCAAAAAGAAAGGAAAAAGAAAAGGCAAAGGGGGCACATGTGGTTAGTGTTCACTTGGGACAAAAAAGAATTTGAGGAGCACATGTAACATGGGGGCTTTATAAAAAATGAAACTATGTCTATGCAACCACAAGTTCCTTTGCTGTTATTCCTCTAACCACCTAATACAACTGATCATTCACCATTTTACTTTTAACTATCATTTTGTTATTTTATTACTAATTTACGTTGGTACGATTACGAAAGAGAAAGAAAGAAGAAAAGAATAGTCTACACTCTACCGATCGTGTTTTGTTACTTGCTGGCTGCTGCTTAGTCCCACCTTGATATTTAAAATAATAAATATATGATTCCCTTTTTTGCTAATCAAGAATCTTATACGGCTGTGGCTTTATTAAGTGTGTACAGCGGGTCCTGGCGACCCAACACTACAGAGAGTTTATCACTGTACAAGTAAAACTACGGTACTGAGCCTTCCAAAATTAAATACACCATGCTAGTTTAACAAAACTTTTGCTATCCATCTCACATACACGCATCAGTGCGACAAGCATAGAAAACTTGATCAGTTGTACAAACCCAGGGGTACTGTAATCTCACTTTAAAAAAAATTAAAAAAATAATTCATGCCCCTCAAAAATCTCAAAATTACGTATTTTTGCCTCTAAAATTCATAATATCATATTTACCTCTCTAAATTTCAAAACTCACAAGTTTACTCAATTTATTTTCTTTTCTATTAAAACTCAATTTAAATTTATAAGGTATCCATTTACACTTTATTAAAAAAATAAAAATTGTGTAGCATTTTTGAGAGAAATATCGAGTCTTTTAGTTGGCCGGTTTTGAGGAAAAATGATTCATTTTTATTTGTGATATACACACAAGCATATACCTAAATGCTAATTGTGCCGACATTTTTAAAAATACCCTAAGTTAAATAAAAATTATTAAAAATACCCACGGTCCCAAATTTTTATTAAAAATACCCATACCGGCCAATTATTGGCCGGTTCTGATTAAAATTCCCTACCGGCCAATTATTGGCCGGTTCCGTGATTTTTTTTTTTTTTTTAAAGAAAAATTGCTAAAATACTGAAATGAAATCTACCACAAAAAAATTAAATTTTTTTTTTAAATATTTGTTAGATTATTTTTTTGATAGCATATTTATACTAAAATACGCTAAATTACTTGAGATTATGTTAATTTATACTGATTGACACTAGATTACTTTAAATTATGTTAACTTTTTTTTAAGAGACATTAGCTAAAATGCTGAAATATAACACTAAAAAATAGAATTTATTTTTAAATATTTGCTAGATTACATTTTTTATATATAATTAGCATATTTATACTAAAACACGCTAAATTACTTGATTTATACTGAATTACAGTAAATTACAATAATTATGTAGAATTATGCTAGAATACGGTAAAGTACGCTAAATTACGTACGAATAGGGATGATATCTTCACTGAGAAGGGGAAAAACGACGACGAAACTTCAAACGGTCATAAAACGGCGCTCGAGTGTCCGATTTCAGCAAATGACCACTTTTCGAAAAGCTTGCGAAAATGCACATCGTCTGTGCCGGCGATGCCGGATTGCCAAATTTAGAATCGCCAAAAAACAAAGAGAAGGGCCTCAAAACTTCAGTTGAAGTTTTCGATTGAGATTTTCACTTTTATTATTTAATCTACGTAGCTCAGTAAATTAGTTATATAATGAACTTGTAGAATACCAATTTTTATTATTTTTTGGAATTTTTTTACTATTTTTTATGATTTATGAAAGATGGCACAAAATCGGCCCTATTCATACGTAATTTAGCGTAATTTACCGTATTTTAGCATAATTCTACATAATTATTGTAATTTCAGCATTTTAGTAAATTTACCGTATTTTAGCATAATTATTGTAATTTACTGTATTTTAGCACAAAATCAGTCCTATTCGTAGCGTATTTTCTAACAAATATTTAAAAAAACAATTCAATTTTTTTGTGTTAGATTTCATTTAGCATTTTAGCAATTTTTCTCTAAAAAAAAAAAAAAAAATCACGAAACCGGCCAATAATTGGCCGGTCGGGAATTTTAATCAGAACCGGCCAATAATTGGCCGGTATGGGTATTTTTAATAAAAACTTGGGACCGTGGGTATTTTTAATAATTTTTATTTAACTTAGGGTATTTTTAAAAATGTCGGCTAATTGTGTATGCATTCCAAGTAAAAAAATAAATTATTTATCACCAGAAACCGACCACTTAGAAGACTGAACATTTTCCTACACAAACTACATATTTTTTTATTTTTAATAAGGTAAAATGAGAACTATATAGAGTAGATATAGAGTTTTTAAGCTCACCGATTTCTTTGTGAGCTTAACTCCAAAACCTATTGATACGTCCTATCTCCCGAGGAGAGTAGTCCGTATGTGAGAGGTGGTGAGATGATCTCGCCCTGCCACGAGATGGCAGTCCGAGATGTGTGAAGTGTGTGAGAGTTAAAGAGCGAGGTGGGTGTAGAGAGATTCTGACTCTGACCTATGCGATATCTCTCTGTGTGTGTAAAATCTCGACCCCCGTTCAATGGGGATTTTTGCCTTATATATGCTGAATCATAACCGCTATCTCGGTGGTTATCTCGCCTTAAGGCGGTGAAGCGGTTATTGTGACCACGTTGGGTGGTTATCCCGCATTAAGGCGGTACAGGCTTATTTCGGGCCGAGTTCGACCTTTGCAGGCCTTCGGCCTGTTCTGTTCCTGGATCTTAAGTATCTCGGGCTTTGGGCCTTTTTACCTTGGCACCGGGCTGGCTCCTGAAAGGAGGTCCGAATCCCGGGCTTTCATAGGCCTAAAGTTTATTAAATAAAGGGCCTTGGGAACATGGCCCTATCATTAGCCCCCGAAGTCAGAATGTATAGCGATATGCTTCTGACTTGATATTACTTAGTCATGTAAACAAAAAATATGTAAAATTATTTATGATTTCCCGAGATGTTGTTTGTTTGCACTGTATGTCGTATGATAGTGTAATCTCGCGATATTGCGAGCTCGCATGATGATTTTTTTTTTTTTTTAATTTGAAAAAATCAAGACGGAGGTCGGGATGGAACTCGACATAATCAAGACAAGAAATGAAACAGTTGATGAAATTTCATTAATATCGCAAAATCATACAATATAAGATTTAAACTAAATACGACATGCGATATGCTATATTTAACTAAAACTATTCCTGACGGTGGCGCTTGGTCTGGCGTGCTTGAGCAAGGCATTGCTTGCAAGTGAAGGATGTGAAGCGAGGGTCATTATGATTCCGAGGTGATCGTCGAGCCGAACACCCGGGATGAAAGGCTTCTTCGCAGTCGTCACAATGAAACATTTGCGGAGAGTATCCCCTCAACTTGCAAATGGCACATCGGTCCCAAGCTAGTGGGTCGCCTTCTTCGTTGGATTTGTTGATGGCGACCTCGGGACATGGATGTGGAGGAAGTGTGGAAGGTGACGGAATATCACCTTTCTGAATGGTAACCTCGTCATTCACGTGATCAGTCATCTCGTGATAGCGCGAGTTAGAAGGAGAAATGTACGGTTGATGGATCGTTAAAGGGAGACGGAGGAAGTATATATAGTATACCGGCATTAAATGCCTGACGCCTCGTCTTCCGTTAACCCGCCGTCAGCCATCAAATCACCCATCAAATCAGGCAGGGAAACGAGGTGATGGCGCAATCCTTGCTTGACACGTGTCATGTGTTAACTCGATGAGAGCTCACGTCCGGTGAATAAGCGCGGGAATTGAGGCGTCGCGTGGATGAATGTCGTAGATTGCGCCATATGTCATTCCTCAGGATCCGAGCGGAAAAACTTTTTTCCAAATCGGACCTATATATACTCCCGTCCCCATCATTTTCACTTTTTTCTGATCGAACAATCGTTATCTCGGAGAAAAAGAACCTGAAGCTTCCAACCCAGCGACATAAGACGTAAGATCAGGGAAAGAAGACTTTGCTTTGATAAGGTTAGTGATTCCTGGACCTCGGTATAATTCGATTAACATAAAGTAGTATAACCCGGGATCAGGAGTATAAATAAATAGGCCAACTCGGTATATTCGTATGACCAACAACCTGAATAACTATGCACCAACCTTGAATAAGTCTGTACCTAAGCCGATCCCTTTGTTAATCGTAGAAATGGCTGACCATTCTGGTGCGAGATCTGAAGAAAACCGGTCCAAGTTAACAGGGCAAAACCCATCCGTCTCGGGGGATCGCTCCGGTACCCCCGGGTCCTTGCAAAAGCAAGCAGCGCATACATCTCATCATGGTGCTGGCAAGAGCATAGAGGCCATGCTTGAGATAGCTGCTGACGTGGTTTATGAGGGTCGATCTGATAGCGAGAAAGGTACCCCGTCAAGGTCAAGCGGGTATTTATATGACTTGAGTCCGGAACAAGAAACTGTGGAGGTAGAGGAAGGTGAAGCCACCGATGTTGAAGTGGACATACTAAATTCAAGCCCGGAAACATCATCCCGGGGTGAGCGTATCTCGGCAGAAGCCGGAACGTCTCAGGGAAAGGGTTCTACTCGGACCGCGAAACCTAAGGCCAAATCAAAGGCCAGAGTTAGGCCACTACCCGACGTGAGTCCTCGGGCCGGTCATCCAGATGATACCCAATTTCCCCAATCATCACAACGAGCCCCTGCACCCGAGGTCCAAGACCAGGCCTGGGCAGAGGCGTTTTATGAGGAGTTGGTGTTAACCAAGGACAAGATCCCCAGGGATCAAATCGTACTACGGGCACCTGGCCCGGAAGATCGGGCACATGACCACGAACGGGGCATGTGTATTTACTGGAAAATGCCGCAATGCGGCTTCCATTTAAGGTTGACCAATTTTGAGAGAAGCCTATTAAACTTCATGAAGGTGGCTCCTGCACAACTGACCGGGGTGGCTTGGAGCTATATACGCAGCTTCGAAGCGGCTTTTAGGACCTTTAAGGTTGAGCTCGGGATGAACAGGCCAACCATTGAGTTGTTTTTTCATTTCTTTTCCACACTCTATGTGGACTCAGGCCACCTCGCGCTTCGCCAAAAAACTCCCAAGAACCACCAGGCCTTGTTTGAGAAAGACAAGAAGATGAACAAAATAGAGGCCTGGGACCATGGATGGGTGTATATAGAAAATTGGCGCGAGGTGACTTGTTTGCAGGATGTCAATGCGAAGTGGAGGCCGTTGAAGTCCGGGAAGGGAATGATCCCGGCATGTGATAAAAAACTTAATCTGCAAGAGCAGGTGGCTGCGCATGAACTGAGAGAACTTGTGAGAAGTGAGTCCTGATTTTGCGGGTTTAGTTGCAATTTATTTTATGCTTATCTCCATCTCGATTTAGCCAATTGTGTTGCCTTATATTAACTGGTTCGTTGTCGTTTTTGTAGAAGAAGGTTGCATGGAGCTGATCTGGACCAGCGCGTCACACACCTCGAATCGCGCAGCCCCAAAGGAGAGTACTGCCACTGCAACCGCGGGCCAAAAAGCAAAGACAACGGGAAAGAAGGTTTCCCGAAAAAGTTCTACGGCTGCGACTTCGGCCAGTCTCACTGTTGAGGAGCCAGCGCGTGCCCCAACACTAGCCATCTCGGAGGACGCCCCATCCCACAAACGGAAGGGAAACCGTAGTGGTTCCTTTACCTCGGCCGAGAAGGGTAAGGGCTTAGCACTCGAACGCCCTAAGAAGAAAAAATCGAGAAGGGCATCTGAAACGGCCGTTATTGAGGCCAACCCGGTTAGCGGGGTATCTCCAGCCGGGGTGAGTGCACTTCCAACCCAGCCGTTATTCAGGGTAACCGAGACCGCCTATCAGAAGGAGACCATTCGGGAGAAGCCCGAGGTCACGCTCAACCATGCCATCTCGGCCATCCATGACGTTGGGCCATCCTTGGTCATTTTAAGGACCTGGTTGACAAAGAGCAACACAACATGCTCTTTGTTGATTCTGGAGGGGAGATGGTCAAGAAGGCCGTTTTGGAGCGGGATTATTTCCGCGGCTTGGCTAGAGATCAAACCACCCGGCTTGAGGTTGCCAAAAAAGAAATAAAGGTGCAAGAAAGGCAAATTCGCATCCATGAGGCGACCATAAGAAAATTAAAAGAAGCTGAAGAACATCTCAAGGTCCGGGATGATAGGATAGCGAACCAAGAGGAAGAGATCAAATCTCTGCTAGAACAAATCTCTACTCTTACCCTGGAGGCGGCAAAGAAGGATATCACCATCTCGGAGAAAGAAACCAAGATATCTCGGTTAGAAGGGGAGTTGCAACGAGCACCCGGCCTAACATTAAGTCGGTTCTTGGGTAGCAAGGCCTTTGTGCAAGCCTCGTGTCTGGCCTTGCACAAGCCAATGAAAGCCGTGATTTATCGCGAGTTGGAGAAGGTCGGGCAACACTATCCATTCACGCCAGAACATGCCGGGTTTAACTCGGTTCTCCCAGAAGATGCGAAGGTGCAGGGGTTGGCTGAGTATCATTGGGACGAGGCGCGGGATCGATTGTTAAACTCAGATGGGTCATCTTTCGATCGGCCTCTCCCACTTGATGATCACGAGGCCTACTTCCCATACCCATGGTGGGGGAGATTTGAATGGCCAAAAGAGCTGCCCGATCCTGTTGACGAGATGGCTAGACCCGTGATGACAGGGGAAGAAGAAGAGGAAGAGGACGAAGAGGAGGAAGAGGATGACGGTGAGGAGGAAGGCGACCAAGGGGATGTACGAGATAGTACTCACCCCGAGGTTGCGTCTCCAGTAGCGACACCTCGGGATCTTATCAAAACTCCCTGATTGGTAAGTTGTTTTGTATCATGATTTATATATATATCGTAATAGCAATGTCTATGTATCTATATTAACTTGGTACAACTGGTACTTGTCACAGGAATGATGGCCTGAAGCGTGGTGGTAATACAAGGACGAGCCGGCCATGTCTTCCGACTTCGTGCCTTAGTTTTATTTTTGTAATATTTTAATACCCCCGGGATGTGGGGGTTAAACAAAGAATGTTTGTAAGTGATATTTTTGTTCCCGAGATGTGGGAAATTGACAATGTTAGAGATATATAAAAATATTTTTACCTGTTATTCTTTCTTGTCAGCATGTGATTATTCTGCGACGTAATCTGTTAGTGCGATGTCGCGACTATACTTGTTTATCCGTCTCTCGTCTTCTTTTTTCTTTTTCTTTTTCATAAAAATATGAACAAATATAAAAGGCCGACGTAGAAAACGCCAGTCAGAATAATACTGTGATCGGTAAACTCGTATGCGTTACCCCGAAGGGTTTTCGTTCGTTAGTTGTTTCCGATATGATAAGAAGCACTGCTCAGAAAGCATGTACTAAAGTGAAGTAACAATAAGACATCTTTAAAACTGAAAATTCATATATATTAAATATGCTTATAACGTCGCATACAAAGAATAAAAAGTTACATGAGATGAAAAAGCATCTCGCTAAAAGTAACTAAAAGCCTATCTCGCCTATAGTGAAGTGTTCGGCCTATCTCGCCTTACGGTCGGCTTAGTTCGCCTTTTATTCGGCATATCTCGCCTAGTATTCGGCATATCTCGCCTTCTTGAGAGTTAGTCGCACCACATGTAATCGGCCCATAACGCCTTTCTATGTGGTTGCGGGCATGTCGAGCCCGTTAAGTGTAAAACTTGCGGAGATGGCTCGCATTCCATGGTCTTGGAAGCGGAGTTCCCTGCAAGTTTTCTAGCTCATACGCGCCTTTTCCTCTGAGGGAGACCATCCGGTACGGGCCCTCCCAATTCGGCTCGAGCTTGCCTACATGTTTACCCGTGGCTTCGACTTTTCGTAGCACGAGGTCACCTGGCTGGAAGTCACGGGGTATAACGTGTTTGTCAAAAGCACGCTTGACCCTCCGTTGGTACTCCATTGTGCGGATACGGGCTCGTTCCCTGGTTTCTTGAAGGAGCTCGAGGTCGATCTCGCGAGAGCCCGGATTTCCTTCAACAGAATACGTCGCGGTGCGAAGGGATGGTTCTATCAGTTCCAAAGGGGTGACTGCTTCCATGCCAAATACCAGCGAGTAAGGAGTGTTGCGTAGCTTCCCGCGGGGTTGTGCGGTATGCCCAAAGGACTTCGTCCAATATATCGGGCCAGTTTTTGCGGTTGGCTTCCACTTTGCGTTTGATGCCTTCCAAAATGGTCCTGTTAGTGACCTCGGCTAGCCCATTGCTCGCGGGGTGGCTGACCGAGGTAAAGTTGTTGTGGATCCCGAGGCCTGATAGGAACGCGAGCGTGCTGGCTGCATTGAACTGCGTGCCATTATCAGAAATGAGGGCATGGGGCAAACCAAATCGGCAGATGATGTTGCGCCAAATGAAGTGTTCGGCTGCCTTGGCCGTGATAGTTGCCAGGGCCTCTGCTTCTACCCACTTGGTAAAGTATTCGACAGCGACTATAATCCAACGTCGCTAGCGAACGGCTTTGGGGAATGGACCCACGATGTCGATTCCCCATAAGTCGAAGGGCCACGCCCCCGAGATAGAGATCTGGTCGTAAGGAGGGATATTGCTGAGCTTGCTGTGATATTGGCACTTATCGCATTTTTTGACCAAGTCTGCTGCGTCTTGCTGCATTGTTGGCCAATAAAATCCCGCTCGAAGTATCCTCTTGGCTAGAGTTTTTGCCCCTTGATGACTGCCACATATGCCGGCGTGTACCTCGGCCAACATTTGATGGGCGGTGTCGTTCGGAATGCACTTCAGCCAAGGGCGGACATAGCCCCTCTTATAGAGCTGGTTGTTGAATATGGAGTATAGCGGGGCTATCTTCTTCAAACGTCGCGCTTCTAGTTGGTCTGTTGGCAGGACCCCGGTATTGAGAAAATTTCACATCGGGGTGAACCATGTGTCTGTTGGTTCATGGATGGCATACACCGCAATAACATTTACATCAATGCTGGAATTGGGTATATCCATAACTATGATTGGTCTGTCTTTGTCTAGGTTTCCTGCGGCTCCAAGCTTGGAGAGGGCATCGGCCTGGCAATTCTTGTTGCGAGAAACATGTTGGATCTCGACCTTATCGAACTGGTTCTTCAGGTGGTTGAACAGCTCCCGGTATTTGCGCAATTTATCATCCATGACGCGACATTCGGCATTGATCTGTTTGGCAGCCAACTCGGAATCGCTATGGAGGTAAACCTCGCGTGCCCCGAGTTCTCTGGCTAGCTTGAGCCCGGCTATCATTGCTTCATATTCTGCCGTGTTGTTGGTCACAGGAAACTGAAAGTGGAGGGCGTAATTCAGGACTTCCCCTTGTGGTCCGATAAGGGAGACACCGGCCCCGGTCCCTTGTAGGAAAGATGCTCCATCGACATATAACGTCCACCGCCCTTCTAATTCAGGTGGTGCTCCTGAGTATTCCGCGATGAAATCGGCAAAGATCTGCGACTTGAGAGCATTCTGTGGGTGGAAGGAAATGTCGAACTCGGAGAGTTCCAGAGCCCAAGCCAGTAATCTGCCGGAAGAGTCGAAGTTGGCAAGGACCTTCTTGAGTGGTACCCCGGTGTAAACTTTGATAGGGTGCGACTGGAAGTAAGGTCGCAGCTTCCTTGCGGTCACTACCAGAGAATATGCTGCTTTCTCGATTTGTGTGTATCTTGTTTCAGCATCTCGAAATACATGTGATACAAAGTATACGGGTCGCTGTTCCCGCCCTTCTTCTCGGACTAGGGCTGCACTGACGGCATGGTTGGTAGTTGCCAAGTAGAGGACAAGGATATCGCCTGCTGATGGCCTACTGAGGCATGGTGGGTCTGCGAGGTAATCTTTGATTTTGTCAAAGGCTGCCGCGCACTCGTCAGTCCATTCGAACTTGGCTGTCTTACGCATAGCTTTGAAGAAAGGGAAGCAAACGTCTCCTGACCGTGCTATGAATCTGTTTAGGGCTGCCAGCCGTCCAGTTAACGACTGGAGTTCCTTCAAGTTCCAAGGTGGTTGCATGTCGAGTATGGCTTGGGATTTTGAGGGGTGAATTTCGATACCTCGCATGGATACCATGAACCCGAGGAACTTACCGCCGGTCAGGCCGAAGAAACTCTTTTTTGGGTTGAGTTTCATGTCGGCTCCATTGAGCGTCGCAAAGGTTTCCTCGAGATCCCGAATGTGATCGAGATCCGACATGCTCTTGACTAGCAAATCGTCGACATAAGCTTCCATATTTCGGTTGATTTGATTTTGGAAGACTTTATTCACCATTCTCTGAAAGGTTGCTCCCGCATTTTTCAACCCGAATGACATTACTCGGTAGCAGTAGAGGCCGGAATGGGTTGTAAAAGCGGTCTTCTCTTCATCGTCGGGACTCATCCGAATCTGATTGTATCCCGAGAATGCATCCATGAAACTGAGGAATGCATGTCCCGAGGTAGAGTCCACAAGTTGGTCTATTTTGGGCAAGGGAAATGGATCCATCGGGCATGCTTTATTAAGGTCTGTGTAGTCGATACACATCCGCCAATCTCCATTTGATTTTTTGACCAGGACCGGGTTAGCCATCCACTCAGGACAGTCAACATTGCGGATGAATCCCGCAGCTAGAAGTTTTGCGACTTCCTTTTTCACTGCCAGTTGTCTCTCTTCCCCCATATTGCGCTTCTTTTGGCGTACCGGTTTGAATTCTGGTTTGATATGCAGCTTATGTTCCGCGATCGACCTCGGAATGCCTGGCATGTCGGCCGCGGTCCAGGCAAAAACGGATTGGTTATTGCGGAGGAAAGCGATTAGGTCTTCTCTAGCTGATCCCTGGATGGCTTTTCCTATGTTTAATGTCTTCCCGTCACCTAAGTCGAGCTCGTCAACCTCATCTGCGGGCTCAAGGGAAGACTTGGATTCCGCCTTATCTGTGGGATCCAGCGCGATCTGAGTGTCAGGGGGTAGGAAGTCGCTGCTGGCCTTCATATGCCCGCCCGAGCGGCAGGTGGTTGTTCTGGGGGTGTCGACTTGATGGACTTGGCCGCACCTTTCCTGGAGAGATACGTGGTAACATTCCCGAGCTATCTCCTGTACTCCACATTCTTCTCCCACCCCATGGCTTGTGTAAAATTTGATTTTCAAGTGAGGAGAAGAAACTATGGCTCCGATTTTGTTCAGTGTACCCCTCCCTAGGATGGCATTGTAGGCGGACGGAGCGTCGACTACCAGGAAGTCGATCAATGTTTCCACCACTTTAGGCGGGGTGCCGAAGGCGGTTTTGAGAGACACCATGCCCTTTGGACGGAGGGCATCGCCTGTGAAACCGATGAGGGGGGGTGTGATCCTTTTGAGTGTGTCAGTCTTGAGTCCCATTTTGCGGAAAGCGGACAAGTAAAGGATGTCGGCTGAACTTCCGGTGTCCACTAGGATCCTTTTTACCCTGTGTGTATCGATTTTTAGGCTGAGCACGATTGGGTCGACGTGCGGGCCAACGATCTCGCCTTGATCTTTTTCAGAAAACACGATTACCTCATCCATTCTTGGTCGTTTCTTGTCTGTATCCTTGTCGACTGTTAAAATGGTTGGGTAAGGCTTTGTCTTTGGGCGAGTTGCCACCATGCGGGGGTAATTCCCGATGCCACCACTGATCGTGTTGACAACCGGGCTGCTCTGCCGCTCCCCTCGCTGCGGACCTGACCCGTTATCAGTGTTGGGTCCTTGATCGGGACGTCGGTCACCATTGTAATTCCTTTTGTACGGAATTTTCTTCTTGTAATCTCGGTCGCGCCCATTGTACTTCCAAGTGTACTTTTTGTAGAAGTCGGGTTGGATGAACTCGGTCAATTTTCCTTCCCGGGCTAGCCTTTCCAGTATGTCGCGTAACTGGAGACAATCGCTTGTCGAATGTCCCTCGAACCCATGAAATAGGCATTCCTTAGACTTGTCCTGTATTTCGAAAATGTCTTTGGGCAATGGGGGGCAGGTCGAACATGTCCTTCACGATATGGTACATCTCGTGCCGCTTTTTGGTGAATGGGGCATATCGCACATAGTGGGGGCGGTACTCTGCTTCATTCGGTTTGTAATCACCCTTCTTGTCCGGATTATGCCGGCGAGGTTCATTCTGGGTCCGAGGTTCGACCTGTGCCCGAGGTTGGTCATTTTGAGATGGCCAGTAGTTCTGTTGTCGGGGTGACCTTGGTCGAGCTCTTGGGGGGCTGCCATTGTCTTCTTCGGCCCTGATGTACCCTTCGGCAAAGGCTACAAACTAGCGCAAGGTAGTCATTTTCTTCACGTGTGCATCGTACCTCAGGGTACCGGGGCCGCCCTTACGCAGCCCTTTTTTGATGGCGGCCAGGGCAAATTCTTCGTTCAGGTTCTGGACCTGACGAGATGCTTGTATGAAGCGGTTGACGAAATCGCCGGTTTTTTCTCTCGGGCCTTGAACGATGTCCAGGAGCATCTCGCTGGTGATCTGAGGGGGCCTGATCACGGTGTACCTTTCTAGAAAGGCCTTAGCGAGGTCTTCGAATTTAGTGATCGAACCTCGGGGGAGGTTCATGTACCAGTCCCAAGCTTCTCCTTGGAGGCAAGTTGTGAAAACCCGGCATGTGATCGCGTCCGTGGCTCCTAAGAGCCGTAGTCGCTCCAAGAACCCATATACAAAGTTGTGCGGGTCTGCGGGGTCTCCGTTACCTCGGAAACTTGGGAGGAAAGCGGGGTATTTGAAGTCTGTCATAGATGCTCCGTATATATTGGCTGATAGAGGTCCGTCCGCAATCTCCATAGGTTTTGAATAGGTGCCAGCTTTCTGGGACTCGATCTCGGCCATCTTGGCGTTGAGTCGGGTCTGTATCAGTTCTTCCACTTGGGTCATGCTGATACCTCTAGTGGGGGTGGGAGACCTTCGGGTGCGTTTCCTGTCGCCTTTGCGAGTCCTATGTCTTCCCCGTAGCTGGCTATCTTCGCGCTCATGGCGAGAGCGAGATTGCTTTCGGTGGTGCGATCGTCCCCGGTCACCGACATGGACAGATCTTTGTTCCTTCTGGGGTGATGGGTTGCGTCCCGCCCCGGCTTCTTGCCCCTGTTCCTTCCCTTGGTTCTCATCCTGACCTTCCTGGTGCCCTTGCCCAATCGGCTCAGGGCCGTGCTGTACCTCGGGGTTTCGAGGGCTAGGAGTGTCTGTCTCCTCACTGTTAGCGGTCCGTACCGCGATAAAGTCGGAGTTAAGGTTTCGGGGCGAGATTGCCGTCTGGAGGTTTTTGGAGAGAGGCTTTGTTGGCTTAGTTGGCGCAGCGCACGTGGCTACCATCTGGGCTGAGTGCTGCTGCATTTGTTGAAGGGGAAGGTAAGTGGGTGGAGCCAGGGGATAAGGTGCTGCAATACCGGGGTGATAAGTTCCCGGAGAGCCTTCCTGGGTCATTTGACCGGGAGGGGTCATAAACGGGTATTGTGGCACCGGTGAGCCGTAGGGCGAGTAGGGGTACGTCCCGTAATAGTATACGGGCGGTTGTGGCTGGTACGAAGCGAAAGGTGGCCGATATTGTTGTTGTGGTCGGGGCGACATCGGCCTTGTCGCTATTGAGCTGAGGGGTGGTCTTATCGGCGTGGTGCCTGGCGGAAAAACCTGACTTGGGGTTATAGTGATAGGAGGATTTTGGGAGGTCGCCCCCAACCCGGCCCCGGGTTGGCTTTTCGGTGGATTGGCAGTACGCTGCGTGTCTTTCTCTCCTGTAGGGTTGTTGTCGGTCCTCGGAGAGGGTTTTGCGGTGTTGCCCGTATCCTTACCTCCTGTGGGGTCTTTGTTGGTTCCCGGAGGAGGGGGATTCGAAACGTCTTGCGCGTCCATCGGATGCTTCAGTGTTGGAGCGAGGTGGCCCCACGGTGGTTGATACGTCCTATCTCCCGAGGAGAGTAGTCCGTATGTGAGAGGTGGTGAGATGATCTCGCCCTGCCACGAGATGGCAGTCCGAGATGTGTGAAGTGTGTGAGAGTTAAAGAGCGAGGTGGGTGTAGAGAGATTCTGACTCTGACCTATGCGATATCTCTCTGTGTGTGTAAAAATCTCGACCCCCGTTCAATGGGGATTTTTGCCTTATATATGCTGAATCATAACCGCTATCTCGGTGGTTATCTCGCCTTAAGGCGGTGAAGCGGTTATTGTGACCACGTTGGGTGGTTATCCCGCATTAAGGCGGCACAGGCTTATTTCGGGCCGAGTTCGACCTTTGCAGGCCTTCGGCCTGTTCTGTTCCTGGATCTCAAGTATCTCGGGCTTTGGGCCTTTTACCTTGGCACCGGGCTGGCTCCTGAAAGGAGGTCCGAATCCCGGACTTTTATAGGCCTAAAGTTTATTAAATAAAGGGCCTTGGGAACATGGCCCTATCACCTATCAAATTGACTTTAAATAACAAATCTAAACTGTTGAAACCGATCTACTTCACAAATAATGCACTTACAAGCCAAATTTATAAATTTTCAAATTATTTAATATAAATATAAGTGGTAAAATAATGATGAAAAATGATGAAAAATGAACGCATTAAAATTAACTTATAAACCTTATTTTTAACGCTAAACTTTATACTAAATTAAGTCGAAATGTATAAATTTGACATGTAAATGCATGACTTGTAAAGTAGATCAGCTTTAACTGATTCGTTATTTGAAGTCATTCCGATAGGTTTTGAAGTTAAACTCACCGAAAAGCTTGTGAACATAAAAACACTCTTGTTCTACTCAACTTTATAAATTTAAAATGAGTTTTAATATAAAATACATCTAACCAGGAATAAGATTTTAATGTCTTTTAATATAAAAGACATCTAACTGAGAATGCTTTTCTACCAGAAAGCAAAAGACAAACACAACAACTGGAACAAAACTTTCCGTTCCGGTGATGGCACAATTGCTAGCACAGTTGAAAAAAAATAATGGCAGCCTCCTTGATGATACAGGTAGGTGCCCCAGATGAACCTTTCTAAGTGTCATTTGTGTCGTACCAATGCATTGGCTTCAACGGCCCCACAGGATCGGTATCATGGGTTTAAATTTACTGGTATCTTAGGTAAGCAACTACCTTCATTGATTCATTTTGTGCATGCTGCTGAGATGAAGAGCCTTGCAGTCAGTTCTACCAGTTAATTGGTTTTGATGGCCTAGTGGTGTCGGTGCCGTAGGTTTGAGTTTACTGGTATTATCAGACAAAAGGAACTGGCAGGGATGTGACCTTTATTGATTCTTTTTGTTTACTGCTGAGATAGGGAGACTCAGAGTCTGTCTAGGTTTCAGCTGATTAGTCGGGTTTCTTATTTTCTTTGAATTTGTGATTCAGAGTCTTATTTTCTTTTTGTAAAAAAGGTACCAGACCGGGTGTGCTACTTCCCTTGGAAAAAAAAATGAGAACATTGAACAACACATTCTACCAGAAGAACTGAGCATGAAACCTTTAAATGACAAAAATATATAAATTGGAATCAATCTGTTTAGTCGGTGATTCAACTCAAGTTAAGTAGAAGTTTGGCACACTCACCATACAAGTCTCGCTACTGGTATTTATATAATTTCCCAATTATACAGAAAAACATACCTTGGAATAAACGCTGCGGCATTTAGCCCAATACCTTATGCATCTCAAGGTTGTACAGAAGTTCTATGATAGCCAAAGAAACAGAAGTTCTTTCAGTAACTGCTACTTAGTTCCTAGTCGTGGTTAGGAGTCTTTCTTTTATTGTCTGTTCCTCCTTTCCGATACCTTTAGTTGTCGTGTACAAAAAAGTATAATAGTAATAATACCTGAATGTTAGGCACCAGACCCAGTATAAGATCAGTAACTCTACATCCATTCAAGCTGCGAGCTGTCTCTTCGTCAACATTTTCTAATATAAGAATTTTGTGTTATATCCAGGTCCTGAAAAAGAGGACAGGGACAAACTAAATGAATAACCTAGAGACAAGTACCTCAACCAAAAAAGAATTAATTAGTAAGTTCATATTTCTCCAATAAAGTGAGAGAATATCATGTATAACCACCCCTCCCCCCTCAATAGTCCTATTATATTCCAATCCCTAAATCACCAGCTCCTAGTTTGCATTTGCAGCTTTTGCACATAGAAACACTGAGATAAAGTAGACTATGATGTAATTCAAAGTATAGCTTTAACTTTAATTGTCAATGAGGACAATATGATATTTCAAATATTTACCAGGGGTATACACGATATTTATACATATTTTTGCAGGAGCACCTGCAATGATGCTAAATTTTATAAAAAATAACATCCCCAAAATCAGAAATATTAACTCTAAACTTGGTAATAGCCAAAGTAAAAACAAACATACTTCTGGAACAACTAATAGGCTCACTTTTGCATAAGGTCAATTGAAACCCCCGTAAATTTGAACTTCATAATTGGCACATGTGCATCTGGCACAGGATGCAACTCTGCCACTTCAGGCATTTCAGCTAACATGTTATGCAACTCAACAAAAAAATCTTCCAGCAAATTGCAATAAAAAAATTAAAAAGCAACCAATATGTTATCAACAAAGGTTCGGCATATTACACTCAAAACCAAACATCTGGAATGATCAACCAAAATCTCTCCCTTTTGAAACTGAGACACAAGTAAATACTACCTAACCTTTAGAAATTATGTTAACTGTTGACAATTCTTTAAGGCTATCTTACCTCTCTAGTGGTGTACCACGGGCCAACGCACAGTGTATCAATATTAGCACCAGGACCGTGTACCTAAACCAACACTTCCCAAGCAATTATATACTAGTGATAAAGAAAGCAACTAAAATATTAATCAAAACTTGAAAAGTAATTACCCCAATATGGTAAGAACCAAAAGTAAATATCTTCGCACTTGCTTCTTGCACAAATTGTTCGTTGTATCCCTTGGCACTGCTAACCAATTTTATCCATGTCTTTACAACCTTCAAAATTATACAACCAATTAAAACTAGTATAATCAAAATTGGCTTATGATTATTGTTTTAATCTAATGAAAAGAAAACCTGATGTAATCGGCCCAAGACTTCTTCTCGGCAAACAGCATTCTTATAGCTTGGATATAGACCGGCCTCAGCGAGAAACTATAAGAAGAAAACTTAAACAAATTGCAAAATGTACTTCTCTTTTATGATAAAAGAACATCCAACCTTTTCCAGCTCTCGAGTTCTAAACTTCTAATGACATCAACTTCAGTGGGTCTGCTTAGACATATTGGCTCGGTCACTCCAAGATGCCCCTTTGCCATTTTTATTTATTGTGGCAACTGTGATTCTTTTCTTGTTGAGAAATCAGGAGTTCAATATGTATCTGACACAAAAGTTATATAAGATTAAAGACATACAATACATCTGACAAGAAATGTAAGCCAGTTCTAATTGTATAAAGAAATTGTATATCAGTTCCTGCAAAGGAGATTAAGAAAAGAGGGAGAGAGGGAGAGAGAGAGAGAGAGAGAGAGAGAGAGACTTAATAGTTGCCTGATTTTCTATACTTTTCACAACTACTTTTTTTTTTTTGGATAAAAGTGGGATAAACTCACCTGTTTCATTATGAAACAAAAATGCTGTAGTTACAAAATCTGGCACTAAAGTGCTTCAGTAAGGTAATTAGAAGAAAATCCATAGTTCCAGCTACTAAACAAAAGAGAATTAGGTGAGCTCACAGGCTTCCAAAGCTAAACAGAATAGAGTAGATAAGCAACAGAAGCACACAATTAAAAGCTGATGATACCTATCACATACAACAACTTAAGCAGCAACCTTGCAGAATACCTTTTGATAAAATTTCTGTCTTTAATTAAACAGATGACTAATTCAATTCAATTTCCGTCCTCAATACAACACATATAGACACATACACCAGCTTAAACATAAACTTTGTACATACTTTGTTTGTTAAATAACGAGTCTTTTCCACAAGCCTATTGCATGAGAAAATGACAATCCAATAACAAAAATTCAGGACTTGTCCCAGCTACTAGTCACCAGTAGGTCATATTTTCTACTTAACTAATTTAATAAAAAAATTAAACATAACTCCTCTGTCATAATGATATGATAAATATTGAAACAGACATTCTAAAATTAATTAATACAAACAAACTCATTTTCTTTGTCATTATTGGCAAAATTAGCTTCAACCAAGGCACTCCAAGTCTCCAAATCAGTACAAATACTTCCTCTTTTCACCATTTCCTCTAACACAAAACACGCCTCATCTACCTTTGCATTCTCACAAAGCCCCTTTATCAAACAGACAAAGCTCTCTGACCTGGGAACATGACTACTAACTAACATTGCATTTAAAACCCTAAACCCTAGCTCAAACTCCTTAAACCTACAACACCCATCAAGCAATGCACGATAAGTCGCCGCACTTGGGTTACAACCGCCTTTGATTTCCATATCTAATAAAACTCTATATGCCTCGTGAACTGTACCTTCATTACATAAGTAACTAATTATCATGTTATAAATTGGATCGCCTGGCTTTACCCGCCTCTTTTTCATTTCTGAGAGAAGCTCCTTAATCCCCTCAAAATCCCCTCTTTTCGCACAATCATTGATCAAAACACCATAATTCACAAGACCTGTTTTACAATTTTGAAATTCCATATCAAACATGAGCTTCTTTGCATCACCATACCTCCCCTCCTCACATAATCCCCTCATAAGCAATGCAAAAGTAACTGCATTTGGTACGACTCTCCAGCGAATCAGCATGTCATCCTTCAACTTCATGGCAGGACCCACACCATCCTCTTTACACACATGTCCAATGAAGATGTTAAACGTGACAACTGACGGCCTGATGTTTCTTCTGTCAACCATTTCATCGAGCACCTGCTGTGCACCATTCAAATCACCTCTTTTGCAGTAGCCCTTGATGATTATGTTATATGAAACAACATTCGAGCGAATCCCCAGCTTGGGACACGAATCAAGCACATTGCGTGCATGGTCGAGTCGGCCATTGTCAACCAGTGCATTGAGTAAAGAATTAAGTGACATTTTAGATGGACAATATACGGACACATTGAAGGAAGAAATGGAGTGAAACACTCGAACTGCGATATGAGGTAAACACAACTTGCCGAGATTTTGGATTAGTGTAGAAAAGAGAGGCTCCTGTAGAGGTACCCGTTGGCTATGGATGTAAGAGAGAAACGCGAGCAAAAGGGGGACGAAACGGGGAGCGCGAGAGAGGCGATAGAGAAGGGATGAACAGGAAGGATAGTCAAGGAGGGAAGGAGGAGAAGAGAGGAGGTGGGAGAGAGCTACGATTGGATCAGAGATCGATTTGATATGGGAGAGAAATTGGTTTTCTCTTATGGTGTTTGGTTTTGGTTTTGTCTTGTGGTGTTTGGTTTTGGGTTCTTGGTTACGAAAGAGGGAGGAAGAGGAAGAGGAAGAGGAAGGAGATGGGGATTTGGTTTTATGTCTGTTTATTAATCTAGAAAAAGAGCGAGAATTCATGGCTACTTCTTACACCCTAATGAATGAAAGGGTCTGATCGGAACGGAGACGATCTCTCAAACAGGAACAGGAAATAGAAATAGAATTCGCGTCGGGTTTGTGAATTGTAGAGATTTGGCGAGAAATGATTTTGTAATGGTGAAAATACGTTTGCACCCTCGTCTTCTTCGATAAAAGAAGTTGGAAAAGTATAAATCCCCTTGCATAATATTACCTAGAGAAAGAGAAAGAATATTGATTTGAACTCAACTGAAATCAATCCCCTTCCATGTATGTATGTTCAATTTTCCACCATTAACTCTGAAATTTGGTACTAAATGTGTAATCCCTTTATTTGCATCTTTATGTCATGCTAATCTGGATGTTCAGCACTGGACAATACATTCATTATACATTGCTTAACTGCTTTAAGCTCAAATTAATTGGGTTGCTATAGTATCATGTCTAGTAGCTAACTACTATCCAAAATCCAAATTGTATTGCGACCCCTTGCCAGTACAACTTCCTGGGTCAATACTATAGCAACATTTACAACTCAACTAATCCTAATCAATGTGGCATAAACAATAAAAAAATAGAAAGGAATCCGACTTCTAAACAATCATCACTATGTTTCGAATATCCCAACAACAACAACAAAAAATGGCCATTAGACTTGTAAAGAATCAAACTTAGGAAATAAATTTCATGCCGTGATCAGGTTTCTAAAGATTAAATTGGCCATGTTTGGTTGTGGAGTAAGAGGTGGAGTAAACCCCTTACTCCACACTTAGGTAGCCAAACGAGAAGTAAAAGAAGAGGAGTAAGGTGGAGTAAGCGGTGAGTTAATCCGAAGTAAGTTACTCCACCATTTCAGGTGGATTAACTTACTCCACACTTACTCCACCTGTAGGGCCCACTATCATAGGAAGAGGCTCAGTTTCCAACACTTTACTCCTCTAGGCGGATTAATTTAAGCTATGAGTTATACTACCAAACAAGGTGTAAAATATGTGGAGTAAGATGGAGTAAGTCATTTAATCCTCATTAACTTTACTCCACAACCAAACATGACCTTAAATTATTACAAACTTAGAATTATAAATAGTTATCATCTTTAGAGAAAAGAACCTGATGACACAATCAGCTTAAATAAACAACTTAATAACAAGTAATGTTTACTACCAGACAGTTGATCTTGTCTCTCTTGCCACTTATTTAATTTTTTTCTTGTTTCATGTTTCTGAAATCAAGTGAGGCGTCATCCCTACCAAAAACAAAAAAATTACACAAGTATCAATCATACAAATGCATACATTAAATTTATAGAGGATGAATTGAACTCTTCATTCCGATCATACCCTAAAGCTTAGCTATGGGAGACTGGAAGGTGAAAATGGCGAGAAGGGTTAATTTTGAGGACTCCCTCTCCCTCTCCCTCTCCCTGCCCTTGAAGTCTCCGAGTCTCAACGAGGAATTAGATTTCAGTGGCAGAAATGGTACCCAAGTTATACAATGAGCCCAACTCATTTAATGGGCTCAAAGGAACAAAATATAGGCCCAAACAATTACCCACAAGTCCAACTAAAGTTTTGGACTCTTAAGGACGCTTAATGTTATCATGTTCATGTTGCTGATACAAAATACATGATGTTATTAAACAATTAAACACTTAATGTCTCAGGCTAACATTGCTATCCGTTTTTTTGTACTTAGTACTGAGTTATTGCGATATACTGATATATCAATATGTGTTCAATCTAGTGCCTTTGCAGCTTGGTTTTGTAATAGTCTTTATTAAGAGGACTGTTATATAAAACATACTATGGGAGAATATTAGAATATCATGGGTTTGTAACCGGGTCCGGATCTCCTAAAGTAACCCAATTTTTGGGTTTCCGATCGAGACCGTTCAATTCGAATCTGTTTTTTTTTTTTGATGAAAGGCAACTAAGTGCCCGTTTCATATATGAAACAAAAATGTTTGATTACATATTACTAAGGTTGCAAAGCCACTGCCACAGAAATACAAAAATGTAAGAATAGAATCATAACAAAACAGAACACATACGCCCTCCTTTTTAACATCCACCAAAATATTGTAATAGTAAAAAAGCCTAGCACTAAGCCTCCCAGACTGGGGCTATGGTAAATAGATCCTT
The DNA here is from genome assembly GCA_025461125.1 of Carex kokanica. Lineage (NCBI taxonomy): Eukaryota > Viridiplantae > Streptophyta > Magnoliopsida > Poales > Cyperaceae > Carex > Carex kokanica. The sequence continues at coordinate 204,697 of JAJGRX010000836.1, read as the reverse complement.
TCGAAGGACCTGTATAATCTGAAGTATTTGTACTCATCAGAGTGAAGTGGCTGGAATCCCAGTCGCCCCATCCATCTGCTCCATTGGATCCGCAATCCCCTGGTACAGTACCAGTTGATGGTCATTCGGGTCCCAGACCCGTAAAGGAATAACATCCAGGTCAACAGGCAAGTATGCAGCTGCCGCCACTTTAATCATTTTATCCATACGCCCTGTCCAGTATTCAAACACAAAAATAATGAGCAAAATAAGAGATTTGATCGTTTTAACTTTGGAACTTTGAAATATAATCTCGTTTCGATGTTTCCACAAGGTCCAACAAAAGGCACTGTAAATTACCAAAAAGGCCTTTTGGTGTATTTTGTCTAATGAACAAGAAAATTCAAATATATCAGAACAAGTATTCCAGTGCAAAAAGTGTTGTTGACACTGCCCTAGTCAGAACCATAAATGCCGAGCCATTTTACATTTGAGAAATAAATGTATAGTGGATTCAGATTTGGAACAGAATTGGCATTGTAGGCTTCCAGGCCAACCTTTTTTCTGCAAATTTTTTTTGGTAAGAATCCTATTAGTAGATAAAAGCCACATAAAAATTCTTATTTTAGGAGGAATGGGGATTTACCACCAGATAATCCAATTCGAATCCGTCACTTGAGATCATCTCGGAATTCAAATTCGTTGTCGGAATATGTGCGCTCCACTTCGGATCTCGCTTGACAGATTCGAATCGGACAGTCTCCATTCAAAACCCAACTTTTGAGTTACTTCACTGCATCTCGATTCTTTGTGACCCAGCTAGGTGCGCTTCACTTTTCTAAAGTGCGTACAAATTACCTTTTTTCATTTTTTTTAAATGTTCATATTAATGTGGAGATAGTTCCATAAAATGAAAAATAAATCTTATAATAATTTAGCAAACAATATTAGCACCCTAAGTCTTGTGTTTCTATCTGCTGCAAATGAATCGAACCGGATCGAACTTAACCAGTTCATTCGAGTTCGAGTTCGAACCAATTTCGAACCGAAATGGTTTGAAATTGAAGCAGGATTTTGAACTGAAAATAAGAGTTCGAGTTCAATTCGGTGCGATTCAAAGTAGTTTGATTTGGTTCGTTAATAGTTCGAATTGAGACATATCAGAGGAGAATTGCCATCCCTTTGATCTTTTTTCACAACTTGAGAGCGAGGGAGAAGAGTGAGCGAGAGTGAGGGCGAAGATGAGGGGTAGTGAACTAGTGATAGTCGCTAATGAACGGTTTGCAAATCAATTTTCGAACCGAGCCAGACTCAATTTGAGTTTGAGTTCGAACCAATATTGAACCGAGCTAACTTCATTCGTTTCAAAATAAACTTCAATTGAACGAGTTAATTGCAATAATTTTTTTGAATCGAACTCTATTGAATGTCGAACTAAGAGTTTTATTGGCGGTCCTAGTGTAATTGAACCGGCAGGTAACTATTAATTAATTTACATCAACTTTCATCAATAAGACAACATCTTTTGGAACCACAAAAGTTGAATTTATTGTGTGGTGAGCATTTTTAGTTATTAGAAAGAAATTGCCGCGAATGACTGCCATTAATGACCATGCTGACTATTAGTGCTACAAAAGTTTTGTCTCGTACAGAAAAAAAGAAACCACTAATACAGAGTAGGTTGCATGCAAAGGCGTGACAAAAATAAAAAAGGGCAACAGAGAATACAGTACTCTACTGTTTAATTTTGTCCTTGCTCTTTGCTGAAAGCTGATAACACTTTTTTTTAGTAAAAAGCTGATAACACTTTTTTTTTTAGTAAAAAGCTGATAACACTCAGCAATATCCCTGTAAGGTAGAATTAAAATAAGAGTAGAACTCGGTGTTCTTTTTGTGAGCTTAATTTAAAAATTTATGAATTGATTTTAAACGATGTATCTAAATCGTTGAAATCGATTTATTTTACGAGTGATGTGTTTATATGTCAAATTTATAAATTTTCGAACTAATTTAGTATAAAGTCAAGTGGTAAAAAAAATATGATTTATAAGTTAATTTTAATGTGTTCATTTTTCATTATTTTTTTACTTTATATTAAATTAGTTTGAAAATTTAAAAATTTGACATGTAAACTCATCACTCGTGAAGTAGATCGGTTTCAACAGTTTGAATGCGTCGCTTGAAGCCAATCCGATGAATTTTTTAGTTAAGCTCACAAAGAGGCTTGATGAGCATAACAACACTCAAGTTCTACTCTTAAAATAAAGTAAATACTATGAGTGAGGCTATGGTGCTATGCATAGCACCAATGGCTAGTGTACTACGGCTCAATATGGTACTTTTTAAAATCCTAACGGTCGATCCGACCGTTCAATGTGATAACCATATGAATATGTACTTGCAAACTAAATTTTATATTTTTTCGAATTTTTTTACTATTTTTTCAGATAGGTAGAATTTTGATGGTCCAGAATTTTCAAAAAACACTGATTTTTCTACCTATCTGAAAAAATAGTAAAAAAATTTGAAAAAATATAAAATTTAGTTTGCAAGTACATATTCATATGGTTATCACATTGAACGGTCGGATCGACCGTTAGGATTTTAAAAAGTACCATATTGAGCCGTAGTACACTAGCCATTGGTGCTATGCATAGCACCATAGCCTCACTCAAATACTATTGAATAAACTTGACAGCCGCTGCTAAGTTTAAAAAAAAAATACTACTGAATAAAAAAAATCAAATTATCCTCCTCTGGTGTCCCTGTAGAATTAAGTAAAATAATAAGCTTACAAAATATCAAAAATTAACAATAAGTGGTTTAGCTTTACATTTTTTAGGGACATTTAATTTTACTCATGTATATCACATTTATGTAATATAATGGTGAGTTAGTGAGAATAGTGAGTTAATTTTAAAATTGAGAATATAGTTAATCTAATTTTTTGTTAGATTAGTAGAATAGCAAGCTGATTCACAATTTTGTTAAGTTTGCTATTTCACAGAAACTTAACCTCAGGAGTCAGGAGGTCTAAAATTCCTTTAAACCATTTAAACTCCGTTTTATAAAACTTGATAAAAGATTAAAATTAAAAAAAAAATTAGTAATTAGGGCTGCGCTATCATTGTATGTATCAACTGTAAATTTTATTTTGATGACGTCATATATCTCTATTTTTATACAAATAGCAAAACTATTATAATTGAGGAGGGATCCGATTACACCTTTTTTGGTGACACATCATGACACCGTTTTTTATATAGGTTAATTTTGCGATTTTAAAATCCAAACAGTCGATCCGAGCCATTCAACATGATCACCATATTAAAATGTACTTGGAGATCAAATTTTACATTTTTTTGAATTTTTTTACTATTTATTAAGATGGTTACAAAATCGCTGTTTTTCAATGGTCTGAAAACAACGATTTTTGTAACCATCTTAATAAATAGCAAAAAAATTCAAAAAAATGTAAAATTTGATCTCCAAGCACATTTTAATATATCCATTATGTTGAATGGTTTGAATCGACTATTTGGACTTTGAAAATGGTAGGTGTCAAAGTGTGTCACCAAAAAAGGTGTAATCGGATCCCTCCTCATTATAATTATATAAATAAAATAACAAGAATTCAATTTTATGATGCACTTGCGGAATGGCATTTCAATGTAATTTGCATCGCTAGTTGTTGTGGAATACAAAGAGATGCTTATATATGAAAAGCCGACATTTTTAAAAATACTCCAAGTTAATTAAAGATTATTAAAAATACCCACGGTTCCGGAAAAATTTTAAAAATGCCCATACCGGCCATTAAATGGCCGGTTCCGATTAAAGTGCCCGGCCGGCCATTAAATGGCCGGTTCCGCCGAAAATTATTTTGTATATATAGGAGGCAGCAGCAAAAATTTTGTATCAAAACTCATTTTATCAGATTTTACACTATCTCTCCTCGGTTGAGCTTTTTCTTCAAGATTTCTCCTTCTCTTCTCAGATTTGCAAGTAAGTCCTTCTAATTTATTAGAATATTTTTTGTAGTGCAATATGGTTATGTAATGTTAAGATTTGTTAGTAATTACCAAAATTAGAATAATTTGTTTGTAATTACCAAAATTAGAATAATTTGTTGTAATTAGAGAGTAATTAGTGTAATTAGTCAAATTTAGGGTTTACGGTTTATGATTTTGGATAATTTATTTTAATTTAGTATAATTAGAATTAGTGACCATATTTCAGCGTATTTTATGATGTCTTACCATAATTATGACAATTAAGTCTAATTTTTGGCAATTTAGCATAATTAGGATAATATAGCCTGGTGTAGATGTTATTTAGCGTAATTAAGCCTTGTTTAGCCGATTTTAGCGTAATTAAGCCTAATTTGAACTATTTTTACAGGTATTAAGCCTATTTTAGCCGTTTTTTAGTGTAATTAAGCATATTTTAGCATATTTTAACATATTTTGAGCGTAATTAAGGCTAGTTTAGCCGATTTTAGCGTAATTAAGCCTATTTTGAACTGTTTTTACTGGTATTAAGCCTATTTTAGCCGTTTTTAGTGTAATTAAGCATATTTTAGCATATTTTAGCATATTTTGAGCGTAATTAAGGCTAGTTTAGCCGATTTTAGCGTAATTAAGCCTATTTTGAACTGTTTTTACCGGTATTAAGCCTATTTTAGCCGTTTTTAGTGTAATTAAGCATATTTTAGCATAATTTAGCATAATTTAGCATATTTTGAGCGTAATTAAGCCTAGTTTAGCCATTTTTTGCGTAATTAAGCCTATTTTGCACTGTTTTTACCGTTATTAAGCCTATTTTAGCCGTTTTTTAGTGTAATTAATCATATTGTAGCATATTTTAGCATATTTTAGCATATTTTGAGCGTAATTAAGCCTAGTTTAGCCGATTTTAGCGTAATTAAGCCTATTTTGAAATGTTTTTACCGGTAGTAAGCCTATTTTAGCAGTTTTTAGTGTAATTAAGCATATTTTAGCATATTTTGAGCGTAATTAATACTATTTTATCTGTTTTTAGCGTAATTAAGTCTATTGTAGTTGGTTTTCAGCGTAATTAAGCATATTTATGCTGTTTTGACCGTTATTAAGCCTCTTTTAGCTGTTTTTACCGTTGTTAAGCCTATTTTAGCGGAATTAAGTATATTGTAGCTTATTTTTTTGACATAATTAAGGATATTTTATCGGTTTTTACCGTCATTAAGCTGTTTAAACCTATTTTATGCGTTTTAGAAGCGTAATTAAGCTTATTTTATCGGTTTTTACCGTTAGTAAGTCTATGTTAACCGTTTTTTATCGTTAGTAAGCCAATTTTATCGGTTTTTACCGTTTAAGCCTATTATACCAGTCTTTTAGCGTAATTAAGCCTACTTTACAATTTTTTGCGTAATTATCCCTACTTTAGGAATGATTTATTAAGCGTCAGTTAACATAATTTTATTAATGAAATTAGGATGGTTAGAGGACGGCCTAGGTTTCGTCCACTATCACCTATAGTTGACGAGCCGATCGGGACTGACAGCACAGAGCATTTCAGTCCTCTTCTGTGGGTGCCCCACCGCGATCACCGGGTCTCACTGGCTTCTCGTGAGGTATGTATTATTTTTTTTAAATTTCATCAAGTTTAATTGTTGTAACACACCATGTGGATTAAATTTGTCAATGTAGGATAAAGATCTTTTAGATGTGAAGCTTCGGTGCGTTCATTTGCCGTACTACAGTGCGATGAACCGGTACCTCGTCAATCTAGGCCTATACCAGATGGTGGACATCTTGGAGACTGGGAGTGGGATCATCAACGCGTCTCTCATAGCATGATTGGTTAAGAGATGGCGTCCCGAGACGCACACGTTCCACATGCCGTTCGGAGAGATGACGGTGACTCTCCAGGACGTGAGTTCTCTCTGGGGGTTGGCTATCAGTGGCACCCCCGTCTGTGGCGTATCTGACAGCACGACGTTTGCTGCTCAGATTGAGGAGCTTTTGGGGGCTGATCCTCACTTCCTCATTGAGAAGAGTGGAAAATCGAAATTTCACTTAAGGATGAAGAGGTTGCGCGAGCACTTCAGCGCGGGTTTGACAGCAGACTCCACCGATGAGGAGATTCAGAGGTAAAGACTTCAAATCTCTCATATTATTTTTATTTACTTAATTTTCGTTTGTTGATGAACTTATATTACCTGTTTGTTACTGCAGATATACACGTGGATACGTGATGGACCTATTTGGTTCTGTCATGTTTCCCGATTCTTCCGGTGACTGCATGGCGATGATGTATCTCCCGCTGCTGGCAGACCTGGAGCAGCCATCACGTCTCAATTGGGGTGCGGCCGTCCTAGCCCATCTGTACTTCCACCTGTGCCGTGCTTCTATGGTAAGTCCCTAGCCCATCAGCATCAGACATACTATGGGATGCCGCCGATGGCCCACGATGGAGAGGCCGGTGGTAGCGGGGCTCAACCTGAGTTTGGGACTGATCTTGCTACATCTATCTTCGGTACACCCCCGCCGGTTTCTATGCCTGAGTCTGACTGGGATACTGCAGATAGGATGTATAGAGAGGCCAACGATCGCGTGGTGACACCGAGAGATAGAGCATGGCCGCAGCGAGCGAATGCGGGAGTTCCAGCTGAGCGATGGTCCCCTTCTCCGTGGCGGCACTGATTTTTTTTATTTTTTTATGGTGTTGTTGTTTTATTGTTTTATGTTTGGTGTTTTACTATTTTGTTGTTCTATGTTCGATGTTTTACTATTGTATTGTTATATTTTGTTGTTCTATGTTCGGTGTTTTACTATTTTATTGTTCGCCAAAAAAATAAGTACAGTAAAATATATCAAACCGACACACTTACGCAAAATACTAAGTATAAATTAGGAAATCCACACAAATTAGAATAAAAAGGGTTCATAACATATAAGTACAAAAAATGTGATAATTGGGATAAATCACCTCCTACTACTACTACTACGCCTAAAACTAAATCCCATAAAGAAACCGGTTCCCATAGATGACCGACTAGAGGGCTCAGCTTGGCTTCCGGACGGCCCTGCTTGGCTTTTAGATGCCATTGTTGTACGCCTACTAGTTGACCTTCTCGGTGGATCTCTTTGCAGTCCAACCGCCTCACCTCCTAAATTAATGACATCCCTCATTGCTTCTGCAAACATAACTGAAGCATCTAAATGGCTTGTAGCGGGGGAACGCCGTGACCCTCCGGACACACTTGCCCTTGCACTAGCCGGGTCATTCTCGTACTGGTTGGTCGCGATTCTTGCATCTGCATTTGTATATGTTATTTAGTAAGTTGGTGCAAATTGAAAGTAAATATAATTTCTGATAAATGTTACGTACCTCTTCGTTGCCTATCAACGGTAGAACGTCGCGGTTGATGCCCTCGTCGTCTACCTTCCAGTTCATCCATTGTCATTACATGACGGATGTGTTTTCGCCGCCCCTTCCTAATCCATCCTTGCGCGGGGAGAATTGTTGATTCAGTATTAGGAGGCCAAGATTCCATATTGCCAATGGAAGAAAACACCCCGTTCCAAGTACTCAAAAGGTAGTCCACATTGTACCAGTGTGCAACAAAGTCATCCTCACACCAATTCCGTTTCCGACAAACCGCTAACACATGAGCGCACGGAATAGAGGTTAACTGTATACCTCTGCAATCACATTCCATTTGGTTGCCAGCACCGCGTCTCATAATGTGCATGCACTCCCTGCTTGTGAACTCCATAACTCCCAAGTCGTTGCGACGGCAAGGGATATGCTCATTTGGAACTGAAACTTGGTACTCACCTTGGCCGTGCGTGTAAGGCACCAATCGCATTCTTGCAGCTTTCTCCCATTTTCTTCCCAACTTCTCCAAAACCCGGTTGGAAAACTTCTTGTCATTGTCTTTTAATTTCATGGCTCGTTGTCGCCGGTCAACAAACCATTGGTTGCATTTGTAGAACGTATCCTCCACTATAGCAGCAACGGGCATTCTGCGGCTATCCCGGAAGACATTGTTGAGGCACTCAGAGCCGTTTGTTGTCATTATACCAAACCGGTATCCTCCATCACATGTCTGGAAAATCTTCTCGTAATTGGACGGCTCCGTCGGATCATTCGGGCGAACTTTGCCAACCTTCCGTAAATATGCATTGCAACTTGGATTTAGCTGCACAAAACAAACAGATGTTATTTCATTTTCACAGTATAGTTAAAAAAAAATTTAACGAAATGTTTTACATTACAAATACCTTAGCAAACTCTTCGAACATCTCTTTCAACTTTCTTGGCTTCTTCTTCTTAGCTCCTTCTCTGAACCTTTGGCCATACCACTTTTCTTTTCCACAGTTCTGGACCAGGTTGTCGGCAACATGCTGAATACAAAACCTGTGCACAAAAAGCTCTGGAGGCCATCCGTATTCTGTAGTCAGTGCAGCTTTGATCCCCTTGTGCTGGTCTGATATAACACAGACAAATTGGTTATATCCAAGCACTTCATTCCTCAACCATTGCAAGAAGAAACCCCAATTATCGGCATCCTCCTTATGCACGATTGCAAACGCAAGAGGCAACAATTGATTATCGGCATCATAGGCACAAGCTATCAATAGCCTACCCTCGTACCGCCCTGACAAGAAGCATGCATCTATGCTGATCACTGGTCTTAAGAACCGAAATGCTGCAATGCATGGACCAAACGCCCAAGCGACGGCCCTGAACTGAACTTCACCTTCCTTTATTACTCCTGTGTCTTTGTCTCGTATTGGACTGGTCAGAAAATGATACTTTGATCCGGGATTCTTGGCGCAAATTGCCATCAATAGTGGTCTCAGCAAGCTGTACGAACCTTCCCAACTACCAAATTCGCGGGCTATTGCAAGCTCACGACCCCTCCACAGTCGGTTGTATTTCGGGGTGACGTTATCATACACGGCCATAACACAGTTTGCCACCGACCGGATGCTCATACAGGGATCGGTCTTAATGCTGTTCTGGATGATATCGGCAATGATTGATGCCGTCAGATATTCATTGTCGGTCCTTGTATACTCTGTCCTGCATGTGTGAGGCGTGACTTGCTTCGTTATAACCCACGCATCTCCAGTTCCCGATGGTTGTCCCCTGAGCTCGTAACCACAACGCCGGTCTTCGCACACCACATAAATCCGGCAGCTATCACTTTTCTTCATTCTTATTTCCTGATTCGAATGAACATGATGCTCTCTAATCTTCTTCATTAATTCATCTTTGCTTTTAAAAAATTGGTTTGCAGCCAGCTCACCGTTGTACTCGATTCGTGGCCCATAGGAACCAGTATCTGCTTCTCTAAACCGAGATATATCATTGAAGTCTGGGAATGGGTGCGTATCACTCCGCCCGGTAAGCGGCGCTGAGCCAGAGCTGCTTCGAATGGGCCCTTCGCCTGTTTCATCTGGATCATCAGAGACCCAGTCATCTCCATCATATTCATCTCCACTCTGCAGACGTTCACCCGGAATATCATTGATATTTTCAAAATCTGACCCAATTTCATCACGTATTGGTCCTGGGAATGGTAAAGGCGCCTCATGCACGGGTCTAGGTGGGGAACAAATTCAGAGTATTGGTTGAGGTGGTGATTGCGGAGCAAGTGGATAGTTGATTTCTGAGTTGGTAGGTGGATATTGGGTTTCTGGGTGAGTATGTGGATAGTAGGTTGCTGGATGTGTAGGTTCATAGTAGGTTTGTGGTTGTGTTGGAGGAACGACGGGAGTTTCCATTGCAACTGAGTATTGGCTGGAACTTCCAACCCCTGCCTCTCTCGGAACTCTTTTAACATAGATCTCTATTACAAAATCTCCGTTGGCCTTAAAATACCCACATAACCCTCTCCAGGTATTTTCATCTGTAATTTTCGCAAGTGAATATTTCTCGGTATTTCCATTACAAACTCGGGTCCCCAATTCAAGGTTGCACCTTTCTGTATTATAACCGGTGTAATCGAAAATTATGACTTTCAAGTCCAAAAGAGATATATCATCGTTAACCATAGCTGAAGCAATTGGTTCTTTGTTGTAATAAGGCCCGTCTGTATTTTTTTCAATTTTACCACCACAGTGTATTGAAATCAATGGCATTGTAATCAAGCTACATTTCGAAAGTGATAATCATTTGTCAGGTTACTAATTTACACAGTTACTGAATAAAAAAAATTAAAATTAATGAATTACTTACAATTAATTAATTAAAATTAAGTATAATTATTTAAAGTTAATCAATTTTAATTAATTAACTATAATCAATTTTAATTAATTAACTATAATTAATTAATTCAAATTAATTAACTATAATTAATTAATTCAAATTAATTAACTATAATTAATCAATTAAAATTAATTAACTATAATTAATCAATTAACTATAATTAGTTAATTAAGATTAATTAACTATAATTAGTTAATTAAGATTAATTAACTATAATTAGTTAATTAAGATTAATTAACTATAATTAGTTATAATTAGTTAATTAAGATTAATTAACTATAATTAGTTAATTAAGATTAATTAACTATAATTAGTTAATTAAGATTAATTAACTATAATTAGTTAATTAAGATTAATTAACTATAATTAATTAATTAAGATTAATTAACTATAATTACTGAAAATTAATTAACTTTAATTAATTAAAATTAATTAACTATAATTAATTAAAATTAATTAACTATAATTAATTAATTAACTATAATTAATTAATTTTCAATAATTAATTTTAATTAATTAAAATTAATTAATTTTCAATAATTAATTTTAATTAATTAACTATGATTAATTAATTATATTTAATTAGCTATGATTAAGTAATTAAAATTAATTAATTAATTTTTTTAATTAATTATGATTAATTATAATTAATTTATCATAGTTAATTAATTTTAATTAATTAATTTTTAGATTAAAAAAATTAATTAATTTTAATTAATTAATTTTTAGATTAAAAAAATTAATTAATTTTAATTAATTAATTTTTAGATTAAAAAAAATATTTAATTAAAAAATAATAAAAAAATTAAAAATTAAATTAAAAACATAAAAAAAACGTACCTTAGCTTTGCTGCAGCTTCTGCGTCTTCGGCTGAGAAATTCTGAGCAGTCTTCGGCTGTATTTATAGGCTGTGAAAAGTGGAAAACCGAAAAAGGCACGGGGCCGGCCATTTAATGGCCGGTTTGGGGTTTAATTCGGTACCGGCCATTTAATGGCCGGTTGGGTTTTTTATTCGGTACCGGCCATTTAATGGCCGGTACGAGCATTTTTAAAATTTTTCGGGAACCGTGGGTATTTTTAATAATCTTTAATTAACTTGGGGTATTAATAAAAATGTCGGCATGAAAAGGAAACATCCTTTCTCTTTTATTTAAAAAGAAATAGGAAATTAATGAAAGCAAAGTGTAGCTAAAGCACTGTACTGTAAAGAAAAGGAATATGAACGGCGTTAAAGTCACGTGACAGGCAGTCTGCATTGGAATCCATGTTAATGTCACGTGACACGCTGTGATTTTAGTCTCGTGCCGTGATTAAATTAATTTTTCACGTGTCGCGTGTGCTTAACGTGTCATGACCATACGTGACTATTTAATCATAATTTAGGTTAGTTTATTCAAGATTCACCATTAAATCAATATCTAATGGTTCTAATTACACGTGACTCGTGTGACTACGTGTAGTGCCGTGCCATACCAAAATTTTAAAAGATGAGCACGGCACGCGAATGATCACAGCACGGAACACGCGAGTCACGGCACGTAACTGGCACGCATGCCGTGCCGTTCCGTGACGGAGCCGGCTCCATCGTGCCATTTTTCCCACTCTAAGACTCCTGCTCCTGCTATCCACATAGCACATGTTGGATTCGTCTTGTCAAAATGAATCTTTTCTTGTTCAAATCATTTTTTATTTAATATTGTTTAAACCAATGAAAATGATTTAATAATAATGCTTTTGGCCACATGATTGATTGACCGGAGCTGCTTGTTTTGAAAATGTAATTCTTAGACGACTTGGTAGCCAAGCTACCATCGTTTTCTTGTCCCAACCAAATGACTTTTCAAAATTCTTTTCTTTTTAGTCAGCACTTTTTTAGTCCAATTTCTTTGTAACAAAGCAAACTCACTCATTTTCCTTTTACAGCCAAACATGAAGTCTTTATTCTACCTTTAATTTACAGCCAAACATGAAGTCAGTCTTTTATGATTTGTCCTGTTGCGAGGCAACAGAGATGGCTCCTAGAATATCAAAATTTGTTGACGTTTGTGAGATAGCGTATGTAATTTTTATATAAACAACTGTGTTAGTGTGAGATACCTTTCTAGAGGACCGCACACGTATTTTTTATTACTGTCTAATCTAACTGTAAGTAATAAAAATTAGCTTTGAGGGAGGATCCAAATTGTTAATTTGCTTCCTGTGTTGTCTTATATGTCATTGAGCATCTATTCATCTAATTAAAGGAAATGGCTTTTATTTGGAATCTGTAAAAGGCCGTCATTTTTATTAATACCCTCCAAAAATTAAAAATTAACAAATATTTTACTGCCTGTCACGTGACTTTAACGCCGTTCATATTCCTTTTCTTTACAGTACAGTGCTTTAGCTACACTTTGCTTTCCATTAATTTCCTATTTCTTTTTAATAAAAGAGAAAGGATGTTTCCTTTTCATAGATAAGCATCTCTCTGTATTCCACAACAACTAGTCATACTTCATGCAAATGATAAGCATCTCTCTGTATTCCACAACAACTGGTGATACTTTATACCGACATTTTTATTAATATTCAAAGCTAATTACAAATTAATAAATATACTCAGCTCAGATGGGTTTTGTTAAAAATGTCCAAATCGGCCATTAAATGGCTGGTTCCCATTTTAATTCAAAGCCGATCATTTAATTACCGGTTCCTAATTTTTATTTTTATTTTAGAGACTATGAAGAACAAGATGTTGAAATCTAACAATAAAAATTCGATTTTTTTTTTAAATATTTGTTAGATTACTTCTTTTGATATATAATTAGCATATTTATACTAAAATAAGCTAAATTACTTGAAATTATGTTAAATTACGCTAAATTATTTGAAATTATGCACGGCTTAACGACGGCAGAAGTGCATCGATGTTTTATTACAAAAACATCAGCGACGCACCGATATTTTTTTAGCACTACTCTGCTTAATTGCCAATGTTAAGGCTAATAAAACATCGATGTTTTATTGTAAAAAACGTCGATGATGCACCGATACATGCAATTGATGTAACACACGTATCCAACCAAATGCATTTGTTTGATCTTGGCCAAATCGAGTGCAAGCTTCAATCCGAGTTTCCTACGGCTTTTTCTTCTAGCCAACTATGCTATGTCTATCTTAAAAATGTTTCTCTCTCTCTCTAAAAAAAATTGGGAACCGACCATTAAATGACCGGTTTTGAATTAAAATGGGAACCGGCCATTTAATAGCTGGTTTAGACAATTTTTAACAAAACTCATATGAACTGGATATATTTATTAATTTGTAATTAACTTTGGATATTAATACAAATGTCGGGTCCCAACTCCCAAGTGAAATCACTCTAAATTAAATTAAAGAGAGTGACATTGAGCTATTATATAAAGCTGTACATAATTAACACAGACATAAGCCCAATCCAAAATTCCAAATGCAATGCATTGATAACATATTTAAGATATTTGCATCCAATAATATCTTCATTAATGCCAAATAAGCAGCCAAGCAATAGGTCGCATTTCACATCAAGTACTTGTTTAAAGTGTTTCATTTCTTTACCCCATGGCCCATGCTCGTCAAAATAAAACTTTATTAGTGCTTTTGCGATTAAAAAAATAGGCTTCTTTTCCGTTAATTCAGTCATAATTCAGGCGGTGAAAATTATTAAGAGACAATTAACTAATAAATAATAAACAATAAACAATAAACAATGTGGCAGGTGAGGTGACTGACAGGATCCTTTGTTTATTTGATTATTTAGTCGGAACCTCGACACATAATTTGATAGATTCTATCTGCAACAGAAGAATCTCAGCTTACAATTGTCACGACTCACGAGGCACTGTAGATGCACACCCTTTTGTCTCTAGGCTAAAATATAGGATTCTAGAGAATCATTTTTACAAATAACACAAGTATGAATAAACTATTCTACACTAATTATTATTTTGGCAATTAAATAGTCTATTCGGTACCGAAATTTTTTATAAATTTTTAACATCAACTATAACAAAAAAAACGTGAATAATATTTCGGTACCGAATAGACTATTCGATATCAAAAAAAGTAAATAGTTGGTATTGAATAGCCTATTCGATACTTGTAATTTTTTTGTAAAAAACCAACCAATCAAGTGGGTTTCTCAAAATTATATATTTTTTATTTATAGTTTATAAAAAAATAGTCGGCTTTGACCTGGATTTCCAAAACTCGAAAGCTTCGATTTTCTTCTCTTGAAAGTTAGAAGAGACCCGAGTAGAGAAGGAAACAGTGATGTTGTTACCCGTTACAACTAGAGGTGCTTATCCATTCGGTTCGGTTGAAACCGAACTGAACTAGACAAACCAAAGTTATAATTCGGTTTGGAAAATAGAATTGAACTGAACAGATTTAGAATTGCAACAGAACCGAACCGAAATGAATTAAAGTTTTATTTTGGTTTGTTCGGTTCAAACCAAAATTTATTAATTTTTATTTAAAGCAATTGATTTATAATAAACCAAAGTATATTAATAAATAAATCGGGGTATTAAGAAATATACCGGGATATTAAGAAATAAACCGAAGTATTTAAAGCAATTGATTAAGAAATAAACCGGGGTGGTCCGGACCAAATACATAATATATAAAAGTTCGGTCGGTTTAGTTATTTCGGTTTTGAAAATTTTCAAACCAAACTGAACCGAAATTATAATTCAATTTTAAAAAGCAAACCAAACCGAACCATTAAACTGAAAAAATCAAACCGTTTGGTCCAAACTAATTTGGTTCGGTTCAAAACCGACTAAACCGGACCCAATGAACACCCCTAGTTACAAAAAATGCTAAATGTGTTGTGGGCTGTGACTTTTTACAATCCAATACTCTTGATATCTTAATTGTGACTGGCCAGATCATAGATGGATGAACAAATTGATCTTGTTGGCTGAATTTAATTTCTTACGCACATATGATCAGGAGATTCAGTTCCTTAAAATTAAATTAAACTTAGGTGGAATAAGATTTACTCTATCAATAGATCTAAATCTTTAGTTGTCGATTCTCTTATTTTGGTGTGTGAATAACTGTAAAAAGAATTCGTACTCTATTGTACTTGTATACAATGTTCTTAGTTTTACTGATTTTTTATATTTTTTTATTTTTGGTTTAGACTATTGTATGGAAAGTTTCTGGTATGACAAGGGATCAGATTAAAAAGGAAAAAAAATAAAATTAAACTGGCGTGTGCCATCTTTAAGGCAAAGAGAGGAGGAAATTGTAACAATAAAAAAGGGTCATGTATTTGATCTATAGGTTTACTGGCGTGTGCCATCTATTTGATCTATAAAACAAGCAACAATAAAAAGGGTGTGCTTTTTAATTACCCGAGAGAGGAGCAAATCGCAAGAAGGGCAAAGAAACGGCCGGTACCAAGGATCACCTCGCCTCACGGTCGGTCCCAATAATCAACCAACAAAGCAGAGATCAATGAGGGTCGCCTCGCCTCGCCTCACGGCCGGTCCCGGTTTGGTATTGCAGCGAAGTAGCCAACAGAGGGAAACTCTAGGGTTTGGACTTTGGGCTAAGCCAAAAGTTCACAACCAACGATTATGGGCTAAGGCTGGTTTTGTTTAATTTTTCTATTTTGGATTTTGTTGTTGAATTTTTTTATTTGAGCTTGTAATTGGACCGGACTTTCTGTTTCAGAAGTCAGAATTCAAAGCAATTATGGACTGGATGGCTTATATTTTCATCAGTGAACATAAGTAATCAGCAGAAATTAACGGTTCATGTGTGAGTTAATTTCGAAAAATTTGGTTTGCGAACCTATTTCGAACAAACTAGGTCCAGTTTGAGTTTGGTTTGAATTAATTTCGAACTAAGTTTGGTTTGAAATAATTTCGAACGAACTCAATTTCGAATCGAACTTTTTACGAACTTTTTCGAATCAAACTCGAATCAAATTACGAACTACGAATTTTTTGTGTAGCCCTAGTGCTACTACAACAAATTGAACTAATTAAACAAAAAGTAAAGGATGTGAACTAATTAAACAAATTAAACCATATGCTTAAGCCACTCCATCTGAGCTGTAACTCTGAAAAATTGGAGGTTGTAAATAATTTTTCTCTTTGTAATATATTATTAACAAGCTCCTACAGCTAATCTTAAAGAAAAAAAAAACCATAATTTTAACATAAATAAAAAGAAACTGAAATTATAACATAATTTTAGTGTTTAACTAAACATAACTAATTATAACAATAGAAGTGGACGCGGCAGCTCTGAATGCAGATAGCGTCTTCATTCATTGTGTTCATGTGTTGTAATTTGTAAATACCAGAACACAATTTCACGCATTTAATTAATTTACTTTTTTTAAAGCCACACACTCGCCGCTGGTTCGCACCTGTACCACCTACACCGAGGCCAAACAACAAGGCCTACGGGGAAACTTCAAATTTTGTATTTGCATTTAATTTTCTTC
Source organism: Carex kokanica (assembly GCA_025461125.1). Lineage (NCBI taxonomy): Eukaryota > Viridiplantae > Streptophyta > Magnoliopsida > Poales > Cyperaceae > Carex > Carex kokanica. Next base: position 187,973 of record JAJGRX010000836.1, on the reverse strand, counting down.
TCCAACGTGACTGTGACTGTGACTGTGATGCCATCTAGGAGAAGAGAAGCTTGCTGACCAAGGAGCCGCCCTTTTGACCTCTTGCGGTTCCATCCTCTCTTCGCATATATAAACCCCACATAGAAAGAGGAGGGAGGGAGGCAAGAAAATAGAAAAAGCAGGAATTAAGAGCTCTCTACCTCTTCCTCTCCTCTTCGCATATAATAAATAATGGCTATTCACCACTCCATTGATTTCGGCTTCTTGTTACAACCCCAAGATTTCTACTACTACTCTGTTTCATGCCATGTAGCTCTCTTCCTCTTTCTCTCTATAGCTTGGCTTTCTGGAAGGTGCAGGGAGGGTAGATCCAAGGAGAAACTAGAGAACAACAATTTCTTGTATTACAAACTCACCCATCTAAGCTCTCTCAGTCTTGGTTTGTTCTATCTTTTCTTCTCTGTTTTCAGTTACTTCTTTTCCTATTCGGGTTTCCTAATTCAATTGGATTTAGGGGTCCGAACCATTTCTTGGTTTCTTTTCTTCTGCTACATGCAATTTGAATTTGGAAGATTGAGAGAAAAAAAGTTTCCTGTTTTACTTAGAGTATGGTTCGCTGTCTTCCTAATAATTTCTCTTTGTTCTCTTGTTCTACATCTCCTCTCATTACAAAATCATGCAATTGTCGACTCACATTTGTGGGTCTTTGATTTTGGGTCAGTTTTAGCTGGTCTGTTGCTTAGCTATGCTGGTTTCTTTGGTAAGCGAAGAAATGAAGGTGATGATTCCCTTCTCCAGGAACCCCTCCTAAATGGTTCTTGTAACAGCATTGGTACTGGTAACAGTACCAGCAGTGATTCCAAAAATACCTCTCTGTTCACCAATGCTGGGTTCTTTAGCATTTTTACATTCTCATGGATTGGTCCCTTGCTCTCTGTCGGCCACAAAAAAACATTGGACCTGGAAGACATTCCAACGGTAGATGAGAGCGATTCAATCAATGGGGTCTTACCTATCTTCAAAACCAAGCTAGAATCACAAATTGGTGCTAATGGTACAGTGACACCCTTTAAACTCGCAAAAGCTTTGGTTTTCACATGTTGGGGGCAAGTTGTTTTAACAGCTATCTATGCATTGGTGTACAATCTCTCGGCCTATGTTGGGCCATACCTGATTGACTACTTTGTGCAATACCTAAATGGCACCCAACGATCTCCAAAAAAAGGTTACTTGTTGGTACTGGCATTTATTGTTGGCAAAATTTTCGAATGCCTCTCCATGAGGCATTGGTTCTTTCGGTTGCAACAAGCTGGGGTACGGGTACGAGCGGCTCTCGTTGGTACGATATATCAAAAAGGGCTCACTCTCTCCAGCCGGTCGAGACAGAGCCGTACCAGTGGTGAGATGATAAACATAATGAGTGTAGATGCCGACCGAGTCAGCCTCTTCAGCTGGTACATGCATGACCTCTGGTTGGTACCGATACAAATCTCCCTTGCTCTGATCATACTGTACTCCTGTGTCGGTCTCGCCTCGGTATCAGCTCTAGCTGCAACAATTGTGATAATGCTGGCCAATTTACCACTCAGCCGTATGCAAGAGAAATTTCAAGAGAAAATGATGGAGGCTAAAGACGTCCGCATGAAGGCTATGTCAGAAGTGCTGCGCAACATGCGAATTCTAAAACTCCAGGGTTGGGAGATGAAATTTCTTCAAAAAATTATCAATCAAAGGAAAAACGAGGCTAGCTGGATCAAAAAATTCGTGTACGCTAATGCTGGTGTCACGTTTCTCTTCTGGGGAACACCGACTTTTGTGGCTGTCGTCACTTTCGGTACGTGCATTCTTTTAGGCATACCGCTTTCTAGTGGTAAGGTGCTTTCTGCCTTGGCTACATTTAGGGTGTTGCAAGAGCCGATATACAACCTTCCTGACACTGTTTCCATGATAATTCAAACTAAAGTTTCCTTAAATCGGATAAGTTCTTTCTTGTGTTTAGAGGATTTGCCAGATAATGTGGTACATAGAGCTCCCAAAGGGAGTTCTGACGTGGCAATTGAAGTTCAGAGTGGTACATTTTCATGGGATTCGGGGAGTGAGGAACCAACATTAAAAGATTTGAACTTTAGGGCGATGCAAGGCATGAGGGTTGCAGTGTGTGGTACAGTGGGGTCGGGTAAGTCGAGTTTGCTGTCATGCATACTCGGCGAAATGCCAAAATTATCTGGGGAGGTGAAGTTGTGTGGTTCAATTGCATACGTTAGCCAGTCGCCATGGATACAGAGTGGTAAGATTCAGGACAATATTTTGTTTGGTACGGAAATGGATAGGGACCGGTATGATAAGGTGCTTGAGGCATGTAGCTTGAAGAAGGATTTGGAGATTTTGCCACATGGAGATCAGACGATGATTGGAGAGAGAGGGATTAATTTAAGCGGCGGCCAGAAACAAAGAATCCAGATAGCTCGGGCACTGTATCAGGATGCTGATATTTTCCTTTTCGACGATCCCTTTAGTGCTGTTGATGCACATACTGGGTCACACCTCTTTAAGGTAATATTTTTAGTTGAATTCCTTTTTTTTTTTTTTTTTTTTTTTTTCTAGTTTGGATTTGCAAGAAGTTCAAAAGCTGACCTAACAATAAACCGAACAGTACACAAATAATCAGTGTAGAATGCTAAAGGGGTTGGTTTAGGGCATCTTTTGGTTGGGTTTCTTCTTCATTTATAACTGTTCTTTGAACTAAACTAATAGATACTTTTATAGGAATGCTTATTGAGGCTTCTAGCGTCTAAGACCGTGTTTTATGTCACACACCAAGTCGAGTTCCTGCCAGCTGCTGATCTCATCTTGGTAAGTTTTTGGTTCTATTTTCCTTCTTTGTCACATTCCTTTCAATGTGCACTGACCAGTTTTAATTTTTCTTTAAAGGTAATGAAAGAGGGAAAAATAGTGCAAGCAGGAAAATACCAGGAAATACTTGAATCTGGCAAGGAGTTTATGGAACTTGTCTCAGCACACAAGGACGCCTTGTCAGCACTTGACTCCTTTTCCCGCATGGAAGATTCCTCCAGTTCCAATCAGGAAATTGGGAACAAGAAGACCCAGATTGACACGTCGTCAGAAGAAGCAAACCCTAACATACCAAAGGGACAACTTGTCACAGAAGAAGAAAGAGAGAAAGGGAAGGTTGGGTTTTGGGTCTATTGGAAATACATGACATTGGCATACAAAGGGGCACTGGTACCATTAGTCCTCCTCGCACAAATTTCCTTCCAAGTCCTTCAAATAGCAAGTAATTACTGGATGGCTTGGGCTGCCCCTGTGTCAGAGGACGTGGCCCCACCTGTCAGTAGCATGATACTTATATATGTATTTGTGGCACTGGCACTTGGCAGCTCTCTGTTCATACTAGCAAGGGCTTTGCTTCTTGTCACGGCAGGCTACAAAACTGCAACCATTTTATTTGACAAGATGCACTTGAGTATATTCCGTGCGCCTATGTCATTTTTCGATTCTACTCCAAGTGGTCGGATCCTCAATCGGGTTAGTCATGCATTATTTTTTTTTTTTTTTTTTTTGCAATTAGTTAGTTATATAATTTTTTTTTTAATGAAAGTAAAAAAGAGACACCAAATAATCAGAATCCAAAATACAAGGGCCTCTCTTATTCTTATGTCTGCATTTTTGATATCCTATAAAATCTCATTAGTGTGCCGTAGGAGTGGCATAATATTGAATTTTCTTTTAATTAATTCTTTCAGGCTTCAACAGATCAGAGTGAGGTTGATACAAGCATACCATACCAGATCGGTACTTATGCCTTTACAATGATACAACTTCTTGGTATCATAGCTGTCATGTCACAAGTTGCATGGCAAGTGTTTGTTGTGTTCATTCCTATGATTGCCTTGTGCCTTTGGTACCAGGTACCTTTATTTTTCTCGTGGGAATTTTAAAATTTTCTAACTATATTCAATATATAAAATTTCCTTCTTGTGACCTCATTATTAGTACATGACCAGAACTGCTGTTCTAATCAAGCTTAGCTTTTAAATATGCTTTGTGAGTACGCAATTTCAGAAAATTGAAGGGTTTTGTTATTTAGGTAGACTATACAGTTGTTCAATACAAGCGGGGTAAAGACACAACACGGGATTAATGTAAATTCCATAATAAAAAAACTAACATGCATATGATGAATAGTGTTGTTGGAGTGTTCTGCAAATTGCCGGTAGGAGAGGGATTTTGAATTTATATTGTTGTTCTTGCAATTCATTGCTCATACAATTGGTTGTTTAAACAGAGATATTACATAGAGACGGCAAGAGAATTGGCAAGGCTAGTAGGTGTGTGCAAGGCTCCAATTATACAACATTTTGCCGAGTCTCTGACAGGTTCTACCACGATTAGAAGTTTTGGCAAAGAATCAGGTTTCAAGTGGAGAAATGGAAAATTGATGGATGATTATTCCCGGCCCAAATTCTACAATGCCGGTGCCATGGAGTGGCTCTGTTTTCGGCTTGACATGATCTCGTCTCTCACCTTCGCTTTTTCTTTGGTGTTCTTAGTGACTATACCAGCTGGAGTGATTGATCCAGGTAGGCCATTTTATAAATACATGCACAAAGTGTAGTTGCAAATTGCAATTTAGGATTGATGAAGATTTGTAATTAGAATTTTTAATTAGTCCAATAGTTTTTAGTAATAGCACATCCCTCTGCATTTTCACATAATTAAAATATTAAATGATGCTCTTCCTTTCCGTTAGTCCTTACATTCTTCCTTTCCTTCCCGTAAGACTTAAAAGTAAAGATGGTTCATTGGTCTAATTTAAAATTGCAGCAAGTTTATTATTTGAAATTTACATATTGCTTTTAATTTTCTTCTTGAATACAGGGCTCGCGGGTCTTGCGGTGACTTACGGGCTTAATTTGAACATGCTACAAAGTTGGGTTGTTTGGAATTTGTGCAATCTAGAAAATAAGATAATATCTGTTGAGAGAATATTGCAATATACAAATATTCCTAGCGAACCCCCCCTTTCCACTCCAAAAGATTTGTCATTAGATAATTCCTGGCCAGTACAAGGAGACATTATGCTTGAAAATCTACAGGTACACTTAATTCCTTTTCCCATGCTTATAATTTCATTGGATGTGATTAAACCTGAACATAATGCTTAAGAATATATAAGTTTTGTAAGGCTTGCATGTATTGTGGCTCAATAAATCCTTAGGCCAAGAAACTTCTGAAGGAACTCTTTTTCTAAAGAAAAGTTGGTTTGTCTCTCATGTAGCTTCTGTATTAGACACTCCAAAGTCAGTAATTTGGCCTCACAAGTTTGAAAGGTGAACGACCAGGACCATTCAATCCCCAAGGCCCATATGACTCCAGAACATAAACAAACAGAACCAAAACAAAATTACCTCACCTGAATGTATCAAAATAATAATTTGACTTGAACCTGAATGAAACCCAAAAATGGCTTAATTTAATGATCAGGACATGAAATTGATTATGTAGCTCAATCCAATCTGAAAGTGTACATCTAGCTTTCTTAGCATACATGAGGCAATTCTGAGGATCCTTCTCATATTGTTTTTTTTTTAACAGGTTCGATACGCACCACAACTTCCATTTGTACTCCGAGGTCTCACATGCACCTTTCCTGGTGGCAAGAAAACAGGTATCGTTGGGAGAACAGGAAGTGGCAAGTCAACTTTGATCCAGGCTCTATTTCGTATAGTCGATCCCACTGTAGGTCAGATACTGATAGATAATGTTGACATCTGTACAATCGGATTGCATGATCTACGGTCCAGATTGAGCATCATACCGCAAGACCCCACCATGTTTGAAGGAACAATTAGAAACAACCTTGACCCTCTTGAGGAGTACACTGATGCTCAGATTTGGGAGGTAAATAATTTCAATAGCTTTCAATTCATGAAAGCATACTTTTCAGAATTTACCTTGACCCTTTTTAATATTTTTCGTATCTATTTTGCAAAGTAAATCTTTAAATTTTTTTGTACAAGAATATATAGGAATTTAGTGACACACAATAATTTAAGATTGACTTTAGTCTTTTATATCTTTGGTGTAGGCTTTGGATTGTTGCCAGCTAGGAGATGAAATCCGGAAGAAGGAATTGAAGCTCAACTCTCTAGGTTTGCATCATATTTGCTTGTTGATGTTTTTGTTATACTAAAGTTTTATTTATTTTATGATCTTATTAATTAATCTTTTGCAACCAGCTCCAACATTATCCAAATACTGGTAACGGCATCCAATATTTGAGGCCTTCATAAAGCCTGGAAAATAATTTCCCTTGATTGTAAACTCAACATAGCATATTCTCATAACAATTCAAGCAAATTAATGAGGGGCCTAAAACCGAATTATTCAGCATGTCTTAGTTTTCCTACAATCTTAGCAACCCTCTACTTGCAGTGACAGAGAGCGGAGAGAACTGGAGTGTGGGCCAGCGCCAGCTGGTGTGCCTTGGGCGTGTGATTCTGAAAAAGAGCAAGATTTTGGTTCTTGACGAAGCAACGGCTTCAGTCGATACAGCAACAGACAGCTTGATTCAAAAGACTTTGAGGCAGCAGTTCTCAGGTTCGACTGTGATAACTATTGCACATCGAATTACCTCAGTGCTCGATAGTGATATGGTGCTCCTACTTGATAATGGTTAGTATTCCCTCAATTACATTTTGGTTTTTGTTGGACCAATTTCTTTGGAATAATGTTTCTTTGAATATGGGTTTTAACTTTTAAGTTATGTTTCCCTCAAAATAATTTGTTGTGCAATTTTGTTTCGCATTGGTATATTGAAGAAGATGCTGTGCATTATCTTTTTTTTGGATACTTTTGTGTGAATCCTAAACAAAATTATTTATTCCTTTTACTTTAAACAGGTGTTGTCGTGGAACATCATACACCGGCAAAATTGTTGGAAGACAAGTCGTCTTTGTTTTCGCAGCTTGTGTTGGAATATACAATGAGATGATCAGTATAGTAGATGCTATTAACCAATTAATCCTTAATGTAATTCTACTGTGTTATTCCACATGCAATTTGACTGTGATTAATATTTGGAATGACAAGGTATCGAAGTACGTAGTTTAGCAGTTCTAATGCAAAATGAGCATGGAAGATGATTTCAGGATTATAATGCCGCAAAATGTGCAAGGAAAATAAAATTTTGTAGCTACAGCTGTATGTCTATTAGATGCAAGTACAAGCTACGTCCAATTATTAATGCAATAGTTTTATAACTTCTGCTGAGTGTTGTTGCTTCTTTTCTTCTCTCTGTCATTTTTTTAATTGTTGAGACTTGTGACTGTTTGATTGTAACTACATAACGAAATTATCCTGCTTTTCCACCACTCAATGTTTTTCATCAACATGGGTAAATTTGTGGCTTTCTGGGTTGTGTTTTTGTATTAATGGTTAATCATGGGGTGCCAGTTATAAATTTGGTAACTCAGGGGGTTCTTTGTAAATTTGGTACTTGAGGGAAGTTTATGTTCTTTTTGCTCTTTGAAGTTTGTCAGATACAGTGTTGTCTAAGTAAATTATTAGTTCACTGTGGGGTCTCTTGTATATTTGATAACTCAATAGGGGCTTTTGTGTAAATTTGGTAATCAAGGAGGTTTTCTGTAAGTTTGCTTTGTTGGATCCTACTGGGTTGTCTCAGGCAGGGAGTCAGAAGTTACATGGAATTGATCTGTTTTTTTTTTTTTTTTTTGGTATCTACTTGCTTTGGAATTGGTTTTGGTTCATGATTTTCTTCTCACAGTGGACACCATGTAAATCTGGCAAATGCAAAGGGCTCCCTGTTCTCATGTTGTGCACTACAGCTTCAATTATCAGGAATGCCAGCATCAACTACTGCACTGCTTCTGAGTTCTCTGGCAGTCTGGTTAAGCTTGTTTCTGCTATTGCCTACTTTACTTTCTGAATACTTTTATGTGTATATTTTGTTGTGCCTGGTTTTTATGTGCTCTAGTCTTTAGATACAATTTACCTAGTTTACATACTGTGTACCTGGGCATATCGGGCGTATAGTAATGGGTTTTTTTTCTCTTTCAACCATGGCACAACTAATCTGATATGCTCTGCACTTTTGAATGGTCTAGAATTTTTAGATCAAGTGATATTCTACTGAAAATTTTATTCATAGTAAATATAAAAAAATTAAAAATAGAAAATAACAGGGTGGAATTTTAAAAATAGAAAGACAAGATCAAGATATAACGTCCCTGCAAGACGCCATACTGTACCGCAACCTTTGCTAATAAAAAAAAAATATATGTGGGATGCGGGATGCCCTATGAAACCAAAAATAGGAAAAAAAAAACCAAAAGTTAAGTGGACGCCAGGTAACCCACAAATACAAATCTGTTCAACCGTTTAGCACTAAAATTCTTTAAAATGATATAAATCTTTTGCATTAGTTTACAATTAATGCGATTGTTGCTCTTCAATTTGCGTCTTTATATAAAAAATATTTAAATAAAAATATTCACATAGATATCGGAATTAACACAATCTCTTATTGAAAATAGCATAGATCGATATAGAATTTTACAATTATATATATTGAATAAGACACTTGGACATCTGATGGCTTTCATTTATTATAGACAGATACAAATTCTAACGTCAATTAAGTTCTTAATAAAACATAAATGAACAAATTATAACGTCAATTAAGTTCTTAAATTAACATATTATATTGGACAGATTCGTATTTGTGGGTTACCTGGCTGGCTGGCATCACTTTTGTATCTAATTCAAAATTCAAATTACCGGGCCTTGTCAATACTAGTAACTAGACATAAGCAAAATAGGCTAAACCATTATATTGTAGATCTTGTGATCTGCATAGAGCCATTGGTTTTCCTTTGAATTCCACTATAAATAGTGGGCTCTGTCTTTTGTCTAAGTAGACGAGAGAATACCCTCACAAACCTTACACTTTAGAATCCTTTTGAGAGGTTTAGCCTAGTCCATTGTTGCTTGTGCGTAAACTTCAATTATCTTTCTAGCAACCTAAAATATACTTCACCTAAATTGATCCAGTGTGAGATTAGAGTGAAGCTAGTGATTGTTTGGACTTGGAGCATGTCTGCTCATCTATCTTTGAGCCTGTGTGCTCACTTTCTCTCTTTGAGCTGTTGTGCTCATCTATCGTTTGTGTGGACCGCATGAGTGTTGTCTTGTACTGGTCACAACTTGTATTTCCTTCTTCATTGGGTAATAGAAAGACGCGCCTATTTAGGTTGCGTTGTCCTGGAGATGTAGGTCCATTTGTGGCCGAACTTCGTTAACAACTCCTGTGTCAATTTCTCTAACTCTATCTATTTACTTTACTGTACTTTATTATTTATTTAATTTATAAGTTCTTGATTCCGCCAAGAACTTAAAGTAGATAGATTACTTAATCATAGGAACGACTTTTGAACTTGTCTATTCAACATATAGTTGCAAGTTGTAGGGTTTAAATTTTAAACAATCCCTATTCACTCCCCTCTAAGTGCCACTAGAGATTCATGAAGTACCCATTTTAGATTCATGAAGTACTCATTTTACCCTTCATTAAAAATATAAAAAGTATGTAGAATGTTTTAGAACAATGTCAGTTTTCTAATTGGACGGTTTCTGAGGACAAATGAGTCATTTCTCTACTTTTGTCGCTAACACAATGACATTTAGGTATATGTTTGTGTAAGAATCAGAAGTAGAGAAATGATCCATTTGTTCTCTAAAACCAATAGATTGATATTTTTTTTAAACATGCTATTACTTTTTATTTTTTTAACGAAGGATAAATTGGGTACTTCATAAATTTAAAATGAGTTTTAATAGAAAAGGAAATAAAAAGGTAAATTTGTGAGTTTTTGAAGTTTAGAAGGGAAAATACATAATTTTAAAGTTTTTGAGGGGTATACATGAAATTCCTCCTAAAATTTAAAACTGAAATGTCAAAATTAAAAAATTTGTTACAATTTATATAATTGTCTCTATGCATGTATAAAATATTATGATATTTTGACTTATTTTAATTTGTATTGAGAATTTGTAAAAATATACTTATGTGAATAAATTCTGAACATTAATTAACAAAATCTAAAAGTAACAATTTTTTTAATGCATGTGGAAAAATATTGTAACCACATCTAACAATTTTTTTCGTCATATGAGTTTTAATTTTTTTTATTATTAGCAAATTAAAAATAATGGTATCATGGAATATTATTAGAGTAGATACTCAGTTAGTTAGTTAGTGGCATTGATGTAATTAGCAGCAACAGATTGTTAGTTAGTGGCATTACAGTAATTAGATACTTAGGCTTAGACGGTTGACTGTTGCCTATATATAGATGGATTATACATTTGTAAGAGGTTAATCAAGAACATAATAAAGATTGATTTCTTTACAATTCTGTCTCTCTCCCCTTCTAAATATTCAACTAAAAGTTTTGTATATGTTTCTTCTGGTCTCTTTCAGGCTAAACCAAAACCAATGCAAAAACTGTCAACTGCAACTTGCGCTAAAAAAAAGAGAAGAAAACAAAGCAGGTCTGTCCATTCTGTCGTGTACTACTTATTTTATAATACTCTCTGAGGAGAAAAGAAGTGAAAAAATTGCTGGGAGAGCTTGGAATTTTACATTTTTTTTTTTTCCTGTTTTCTTCTTCATCTTCTACTCAAACATGGCTGTGATTTTTGCTCTTCAAAGAGCTACTTTGATTTCTCCCTGTTCCATGCTCTCTTCGCATATGTAAACCAAGGTCTAATCTCTCTAGCTCCTCTGCTGAAAATAAATGGCCGTTCACCTATTAATTGATCTTGGGTTCTTGTTACTACCCAGCAGTTTGTACTATTTCTCTGTTTCGCTCCATGTACTTTTCTTTCTCTTTCTCTCTCTGGTTTGGCTTTGTAGAAGGTTTAAGGAGGAGAGGTCCACAGAGAATGTAGAGAACAATGATTTCTTGTATTACAAATTGACCTTTCACACCTCTCTTGGTCTTGGTTTGTTCTACTTACTCTTCTCTGTTTTCAATTATTTATGGTCTAATTCGGATTTTCTAATTGAATTGGATTTGGGGATGAGAAGCATCTTTTGGTTTCTCTTCTCTTGCTACATGCAATTTGAATTTGGAAGAATGGGTGAAAAGAAATTTCCTGTCTCACTAAGAGTATTGTTTGGTCTCTTTCTACTCGTATCTCTATATTCCCTTGTTCTACATTTCCTCTCCTTGCAAAACAATGCAGTTGTGAGGGCACATTTCTGGGTCCTCAATTTCGGGTCAATTTTCATGGCCTTGTTGCTCAACTATGCTGGTTTTTTTGGTACACAGAAAAACAGAGAACCTGATTCACTTCTCCAAGAACCTCTTCTAAATAGAACCTGTAACAGCAGCAGCAGCAATACTTCTCTGTATACCAATGCTGGATTCTTCAGCTGTCTCACATTCTCTTGGATCAGTCCCTTGCTCTCTCTTGGCTACAGAAAAACTTTGGACCTGGAAGACATACCAATGGTAGATGAGAGAGATTCAATCAATGGCGTCTTACCTATCTTCAAAACCAATCTAGACTCGCAAACAGGTGCAAATGGTAGAGTCACAGCCTTCAAAGTGGTCAAAGCAATACTTTTCACTTGTCCGCAGGAAATTATCATAACTGCTATCTATGAGATTGTCACCAACCTCTCTTCCTTTGTGGGCCCATACCTGATTGACTCCTTTGTGCAATACCTAAATGGTACAAAACGGTCTCCCAAACAAGGTTATTTGTTGGTATTTGCATTTATCATTGCCAAGATATTTGAATTCCTCTTTTCGATGCATTGCGGCTTTCAATTGCAACAAGTTGGGGTACGGTTACGAGCGGCTCTTGTTGGCACCATATACCAAAAGGGTCTCACTCTATCCAGCCAGTCAAGACAAAGCCATACGATTGGTGAGATGATAAACATAATGAGTGTAGATGCTAATCGAGTCAGCAATTTCACTTGGCACATCCATGAAATCTGGCTGGTCCCGATGCAAATCAGTCTCGCATTCACCATACTATACTCAAGCCTTGGCATCGCATCGGTATTTGCACTAGCTGCAACTATTATGATCATGCTCGCTAATGTACCACTCAGCCGTATGGAAGAGAACTTTCAAGAGAAAATGATGGGGGCTAAAGACGAACGCATGAAAGCCACCTCAGAAGTTCTGCGGAACATGCGGATACTAAAACTCCAGGGGTGGGAAATGAAATTTCTTCAAAAAATCGGCAATTTGAGAAAAAACGAGGCAAGCTGGCTAAAGAAACTTTCCTATGTGAACGCTGGTGTGACAGTTTTCTTCTTGGGAACGCCAACTTTTGTAGCTGTCGTCACTTTTGGGGCTTGCATGGTTATGGGTATACCGCTTTCCACAGGTAAGGTTCTCTCGGCCTTGGCTACTTTCGGGGTGTTGCAAGGGCCGATATATAGCCTTCCTAACACAATTTCTGTGCTAATTCAAACGAAAGTTTCTCTGGATAGAATAAGTTCTTTCTTATGTTTAGAGGACTTGCCAAATGAAGTCGTACATAGGGCCTCCAAAGGGAGCTCCAAGGTGGCAGTTGAGGTGCAGAATGGTACATTCTCATGGGACTTCGAGAGTGAGGTAGCCACACTAAAAGATTTGAATTTTAGGGTGTTGCATGGGACAAGGGTTGCATTGTGTGGTATGGTGGGGTCTGGTAAGTCGAGCTTGCTGCTCAGTATACTCGGTGAAATGCCAAAAGTATCTGGTGAGGTTAAGTTGTGTGGTTCAACTGCGTATGTCAGCCAGTCGCCATGGATACAGAGTGGCAAGATTCAGGATAACATTTTGTTTGGTACAGAGATGAATAGGGATCGGTATGACAATGTGCTTCAGGCATGTAGCTTGAACAAAGATTTGCAGATATTGCCACATGGAGATCAGACGATTATTGGTGAAAGAGGGATTAATTTAAGTGGTGGCCAGAAGCAGAGGATCCAGATAGCTAGGGCTCTGTACCAGGATGCCGATATATTTCTTTTTGATGATCCTTTTAGTTCTCTTGATGCACATACCGGGTCACACGTCTTCAACGTAAATTGTTTTTTGGTTTCACGTTTTTTAACTTATTTAGGATTTGCATGTACTGCAATTCTGTGCACTATGATAATCAGAGTATAAGAAAGAAATGTTTAATCCTGACGGTTTTTGTCAACATATGTAACATGCACGTTTTTATCTTAGGTTTAGTTCTAGCTGTAGGTTGAAATTGAATGAAGATTCCAATTTTCTAAATTTCTGTAAATTTTGTAGGAATGCTTATTGAGGTTTCTGGCATCAAAAACCGTGATCTATGTCACACACCAAGTCGAATTCTTACCGGCTGCAGACCTCATACTGGTAAATTTTCTTCTGGTATTTCTTTCTTAGGGATGTTTCTTTCAAAGCGTACTAACCAACTTTATTTTTTCTTGGAAGGTAATGAAAGAGGGAAAAATAGCACAATCAGGCAAATACCACGAATTACTTGAATCTAGCCAGGAGTTTATGGAACTTGTATGTGCACACAAAAACACATTGTCAGCGCTTGACTCCATTTCGCTGAATGAACTGGATGCATCCAGTTCAAATCAGAAAACCAAGAAGGGGATGTCATTAGAAGAAGCAAACACTACAATTCCAACGGGACAACTCGTACAAGAAGAAGAGAGAGAGAAAGGGAAAGTAGGATTTTGGGTCTACTGGAAATACATCACAATGGCATACAAAGGGGCGCTGGTACCATTAGTCCTTCTCGCACAAATTTCTTTCCAGATCCTCCAAGTAGGGAGTAATTACTGGATGGCTTGGGCTGCCCCAGTGTCAGAGGATATGGCCCCACCTGTCAGTAGTATGATGATCATATCTGTGTTTGTGGCACTGGCACTTGGGAGTTCTCTATGCATACTGGCAAGAGCTCTGCTTCTAGTTACAGCTGGCTATAAAACTGCAACGATTTTATTTGAGAAGATGCACTTTAGTATATTTCGTGCGCCTATGTCATTTTTCGATTCTACTCCTAGTGGTCGGATTCTCAATCGGGTAACTCAATCATTAACTAGTTATTTTAATATTATATAAATAAAATTAAACAATCTTTTATGGAGGTGAATTTTATTTTTTTATCTAGAATCATCATTATCTAAAATGAAAATACCTCTTTCTGATATTGTAGTGGTAATTAGATTCGGGCAGTTATTACATTTCTAAAAGATCATACAATAGGAAAGTGAAAGGATATCCCAGTAGTACTGTGGTAATTTGCTGGACACAATACTGAGTATTTTTCATTAATTCGCACAGGCGACAACAGATCAGAGTATAGTTGATACAGGCATGCCATATCTGCTTGGTTCTTGTGCATTTACAATCATACAACTTCTTGCTATTATAACTGTTATGTCACAAATTGTATGGCAAGTGTTTGTTGTGTTTCTTCCGGTGACTGCCCTATGTGTCTGGTGCCAGGTAACTTCTATTTTATTGTGAGCATTTGTAAACATTTATTTGACAATTAAATACAAATTATCCTACTTTTTCCCTTATTTTTAAAATCTACTTTTCTCTCTATATATAGTTTCCTATATGTGTTATTTCAGAGAGCCAGGTGTTAGGCTACTTTTGTCAGTTACTAGGCAATCATGTATATATTCATTTATTTTTGAGGTAAAGATAATAACCAAACCAACTTACTTTAAATATCCATGGGGGATTCCCTCCCATCATTGTTTCGAACTTGCGACCTCTCAAATGAAAGGTATTGCCCCTAGCCGCTAGACTAAAGACGGGCTCTTATTAGTAGGCAATTATTGTACTATTTTCCTAGTACAATTGGTGTAAGAGGTCCAAAATGGGATTAATTTAAGTTTCTTCATATATGGATTAGAAAACTTAGGAATTGATGACTTGCTCATACAATTCATTGTTCTAAGCAGAGATATTACATAGAAACAGCAAGAGAATTGTCGAGACTAGTAGGTGTGTGCGAGGCTCCAATAATCCAACAATTTAGTGAGTCTCTAACAGGTTCGACCACAATTAGGAGTTTTGGCAAAGAATTGGATTTCAAGGGCAGATATGGAAGACTAATGGATGATTTCTCGAGGCCAATTTTCTACAGTTCGGTGGCCATGGATTGGCTCTCTTTGCGTCTTGGAATGCTCTCTTCAGTCATCTTTGCCTTTTGTCTGGTGGTCTTGGTGACAATACCGGCTGGTCTGATTGATCCAGGTATGTATATTTGTTTAAATTATAATTGAATCTTCAAGGTAAATATGATCATTTCATTATATATATAAAATTTACATACAAAAATTTAGCTCATATCAATCTTTTAGTAAAAAAAACAGCTAGTTTCTGACTCAAATAGATGGATTTCACCTAACACAAATTGTTTCAAATTTTCATCTAATATAGGGTTTGCTGGCCTTGCTGTGATATATGGGCTTAATTTGAACATGCTACTATCGTCCGTTATCTGGTCATTCTGCACACTAGAAACGTGCATAATATCTGTTGAGAGGATATTGCAATATACAAGCATTCCTAGTGAACCCCCTCTTTCTACTCGGGATGATTTGTTATTAGATTGTTCATGGCCGATACAAGGAGAAATATTGCTTGAAAATCTACGAGTACAATTCTGTTCTAGCTTTCTCTATGCTTTTCGTATATGGATATTTCAATTGGTGTTTTTTCGCCTTAACTATATGCTGTGTTAATTAGAGTCTAATATGCTGTTGCTCAAAAACTCTCATTCCCAAAGAATGAATTAAGTTGCAATGAATTGCGGCCACTCGAAGTACAATTGAAATAAGATTGACTTGAACCTCAAATGATTAGAACTCGACAATGACCTACCCTTAGTTTACTATATTGGAAACTATATTAGGAGCCTTCTTAGCTTTCTATGCAGCAAACATAAGGATCCTTAATGTTCTAATGTCATCTTTTTTCGTATAGTTACGATACGCACCACAACTGCCATTTGTACTTAAAGGTATCTCATGCACTTTTCCTGGTGGGATGAAAACTGGCATTGTTGGGAGAACAGGAAGTGGCAAGTCAACCTTGATCCAGGCGGTCTTTCGCATAGTTGATCCCACCGTTGGTCGAATACTGATTGATAAGATTGACATCTGCACCATCGGGTTGCATGATCTACGATCCAAATTGAGTATCATACCACAAGACCCAGCCTTGTTTGAAGGAACAATTAGAAACAACCTTGATCCTCTTGAGGAGTACACTGAAGCTCAGATTTGGGAGGTAGTTGAATAGCTTCAAGTCAAGAATACCCACCTTTCTGGATAATAAAAAAAGGAGATAAATAATATCAGTATACTTGTCTTTCTTATATATATATCTCCTTCCAAACAAATATCAAATATCATTTGTCATTTCAAGAATGTATATATTTGAATTTGAATATTTACTTGATTCTTTCATATCTTGGTCTAGGCACTGGATTGTTGCCAGCTTGGAGATGAAGTTAGGAAGAAAGAATTCAAGCTCGACACTCCAGGTCTCAAAGAAGTTTATTGAAAGAAATTTAATACTTATATCTGGCATTTCCTATATTTGTGTAATTGTATGCAACACATATCAATCTTGGGTTTCTAGCAATGACAAACAATTATTAATGCCATTACAAAATCTGGTAGAAGTATCACCGAATTGACAACTAAACAACAAAGAATTTTTTGAAATTCAACTCTTGTATTATATGAGATGGGAAGCCAAATCAGGATGCCGTAAAAACTTCACTGTGTATTATCTTTGCAAACCTCGAGTTGCAGTGGCTGAGAACGGGGAAAACTGGAGCATGGGCCAGCGCCAGCTGTTGTGCTTGGGGCGTGTGATTCTGAAAAAGAGCAAGATTTTGGTTCTTGATGAAGCAACAGCTTCAGTTGACACAGCAACAGATAGCTTGATTCAAAAGACCTTGAAGCAGCACTTCCCAGATTCAACTGTGATAGCAATCGCACATCGAATAACCTCAGTGCTTGATAGTGATATGATCTTACTTATTGACGATGGTTAGTGTTCTCTCAATGTCATTTTTTGTTGTCAGTTGAACTGAGTATATATATTTTAATTGCATATTGTTTTTTATGTTCTATTTTCAGCAAGAGGTGCTTGTTGATAATAATTTTAATTATACCTAGCTCTGCTTTTGTAGTTCCTTGAAGTACGATCCACATTCTTAATTAATTTGAGAAATCTAAAACCATACTTGAGTTTTTGTCTTTTCTTAATTTTTAATTTGAACAGGTATTGCTGTTGAAAGTGATACACCAGCAAAGTTGTTGGAAGATAAGTCATCGTTGTTTTCACAGATTGTGTTAGAATATATGAGAAGATCATCATAGCTGGCACAAAATGTTCCTTAATACTTGCTCCGATTGTTCGGAGCTAATACTACAAGCAACTTGATGATGATAAAGTTCGGAATAACAAGATATTAAAGTAATGTACAAGTTCTAGCGCAAAATGAGAAAATTCCTCATTAGAATTGTAAGTACCAGGAAGTTAAAGTTTTGCAGCTGTAGACTGTACTTCTGTTTGTGATATTCAAGTAAAATCCACGTTGAGTATTATGTGAAAACTGAATAACTTATATATATATGATCAATGTGTATATGTGATATTGTTTTTATTGTGGTTATTGCAGCTGTTGCCGCTTTTCATTTCATTTTTCTTTTTCCTTTGTATATAGTAGAGCAGATACTGGTAGCTAGATTGACCTTGTGTTGCTTTCGAACAGCTTTTTTTAGTTCTATTTTTTTTATTATTGCACCAGAGATATTTTATTTTTGAAAAAGAACGTTCGAATTCAGATTTTAAAGAAACTGAAATTTGCAAAATTTTTTTGTGAAGGGCTAGGCTCATGGAAAATTTGTACTAAGAAGTTGTTTCAAATTTTCATCTTCCAATTTAATTATCTCTCTTTTCTATCCAAACTGATGAATATTATTAGAATATATGGCTTTAATGGAAGTTCTATAGTAAGCTTATATATATGATTGATTAAAGTTCGATGGCATGGAAAATACAGAACATAGACCTATATGTAGGGTTTTGAAAACAGGCCGGTCCGGTCTGGTCCGGTCCAGACCCAGCTGGGCCACAGTTTCAACGGTCCACAATTCACACGGGTTGGACGGGTTTCACGGCCCGGTTCCGGCGGTCCGAATAATTGAGGGTTGGCCGAAACCCGTGCTTGGAATGTGGTCCAAATTGACACGGTCCGGCGGTTTTTTTTTTTTTGGATGAGGGCGGGTCTGGGTCTGGGTCTGGGTCTGGATCTAGATGAGGGCGGGATGGGCGGGTCCGGTCTGGTTCTACCCGGGGCAGTCCGGGTTTGGTTCGGTCCGGTCTGCGACGAGTCCACGGCCCTACACTGGTTTGGAAAAAAAAAATCGAACCAAACCCGTGCCAGGACCGTCCCTAGCCTTGGTCTGGTCCGGTCCGGGTTTGGGGCACGGTCCAGGCCGGTCCGAGTCGGAACCCCGGGTTGTCCGGTCCATTTCAATACACTACCTATATGGTAGGGCTCCTTTACCTTTTTGAATGGGAAATTAAGAATGAAAACACAAAAGAAAGGAAAAAAGAAAAAGAAAAATAGGATACATGCATAAGGTGTTCCTTGACAAATTATAGTAAGCCCCACCCGTTAATCAAAATACATAAATTTAGTTAATGGCCTAGATCAACCAAACACGGCTCAAATCATAAATCAGAATAAATCTGGCGCCGAACATTAATTGTGCAGCCTGAGAATCATAATTAAAATGAAAATCAAGTCTCCGCCTGATCCGAATTAATCTAGTTTCAGTCCATTTCATTTCAATTTTGATTATGTTTTAATTTTTCTTCTAAAATTATTACAAATTTGATATATAATCATATCTTTTGATTGAAAATTTGTTTGTCTTAGATAATTCCTTCACCATTTCTCACATATTGCGCGCACTTTCAAGTGAGATACTTTTTAAGGCAGTAATTGTAATTATTTTAAATTTATTCTATCTTAAATTCATTCATTACCTAACACTAATCAATTGCAAATCACAAGCCCCTTAATTCAAAAAATTAATGCTAAATAATCCAAGCTCCTAGAGCCCAATATCCATGGCGACTAGCTGACATATGTAGTTGAACCACACAATTTCACCTCACCAGACAATTTTGGTATTTCACCGAGTATACATGACAGTAAACTCGACTTACCAGACCACACACCGCCATCTTCATGCCTTGCAACGCCCTAAAATTCAAGTCTTTTAGTGTTGGTACCTCACTCTCCAAGTCCCATGAGAAGGTACCATTCTGCACCTCAACTGCCACATCAGAGCTCCCTTTGGGAGCTCTATGTACCACATCATTTGGCAAGTCCTCTAAACATAAGAAAGAACTTATTCTATCCAGAGAAACTTCCGTTTGAATTAGCACAGAAATTGTGTCAGGAGGGCTATATATAGGCCGTTGCAAAACCCGGAATGTAACCAAGGCCGAGAGAACCTTACCGGTAGAAAGCGGTATACCCATAAGCATGCAAGCCCCAAAAGTTACAACAGCTACAAAAGTTGGTGTTCCCCATAAGTAAACTGTCACACCGGCATTCACATAGACAAATTTTTTTATCCAGTTCGCCTCGGTTTTTCTCAAATTGCAGATTTTTTGAAGAAATTTCATTTCCAAACCTTGGAGTTTTAGAATCCGCATGTTGCGCAGCACCTCTGACATGGCTTTCATTCGTACATCTTTAGCCCCCTCTTGAAAATTCTCTTCCATACGGCTCAGTGGTATATTAGCGAGCATGATCGCAATAGTTGCAGCTAGTGCAAATACCGATGCAATGCTAAGTCTCGAGTACAGTATGGTCAAACCGAGGCCGATTTGTATCGGCACCAACCAGATTTCATGCATGTACCAAGTGAAGTTGCTGTCTCGACTTGCATCTACACTCATGATGTTTATCATCTCACCAATCGTACGGCATTGTCTCGACCAGCTGGATAGAGTGAGCCCCTTTTGGTATATGGTACCAACAAGAGCCGCTCGTAACTTTACCCCAATCTTTTGCAACTGAAAGACACAATGCGACATAGAGAAACATTCCAAAATCTTGGCAATGATAAATGCAAATAACAAGAAGTAACCTTTATTGGGAGATCGTTTTGTACCATTTAGGTATTGCACAAAGGATGTAATCAGGTATGAGCCCACATAGGATGATAGGGTGCATACAATCTCATAGATAGCAGTTATGATAATTTCCGGCAAACATGTGAAAATTATTGCTTTGGCGAGCTTAAAGGCTGTGACTCTACCATTAGCACCTGTTTGTGAGTCTAACTTGGTTTTGAAGATAGGTAAGACACTACTGATTGCATCTCTCTTATCTACCATTGGTATGTCTTGCAGGTCCAAAGGTTTTCTACAGCCCAGAGAGAGCAATGGACCCATCCAAGAGAATGTCAGATAGCTGAAGAAGCCAGCATTGGTGTACAAAGAGGCATTTTTTGAACCACTGTTGCTACTGTTGCTGTTACTGGTTCTATATAGGAGTAGAAGAGAGAATGGACAGAGATATATGTTTCATTTCCAAAGTAGCGGTGTGATCATAAGACTAGCTTAAAAAGATGGAGTGACATGTATATAAATCCAAGCAGATGGGTACACGTACCTCAACGGTGTTATATATAGGATGCCTAGCTGTTAAGGTGAAGAGCGTGTGTTTCTTTTGCTTTATTGATCTTTTCTTTTATGTTAATGAGATATCCGTTAATACCTAAATTAATTAATGTTGCTCTCATTGTAAATGTAATCACATGGATCAAACTTTGTATCAGTGCATGTCACCAGAAAGGTTGTGTCAAAATCAAAATCCTGCTCCTTAATTAGATGGATGCAAGTTCTATATTCGCATAAAATAATTGGCACACAGAATGACAAGGACAATATGGGTGAATACCAAGGTTCTAAATAGCGTTTATAGCGTCGTAGCGGGAAGGCTAAAAAAAAAGCTATAGCGAATAGCATCGCTATAGCGGAAGCTATTCCAAATAGCGTTTTTTTTTTTTACATTTCGTATATTCAATATTTGTACTAAATATCAACATTATCTAAGGTCTCATAGAACAATAAATAACACCAAAGTAATTAAGAAATTATAATATTCATATTGAACCCGTACAAAGTCCAAATTGCGGTTCAAAATATCCATAGTAATATCATAAACTATCGATTTTTCCTATTAAAAATATCTTAAGTATCATGATTCATGACATAATCTATTTTTTTTTTCTATTCAAATTTTAATTCCGGTTTGGACTTTTTTTCTATTCAAATTTCAATTTCTATTCCCAATTTCAAATTGATTTATTTGTAGCAAGTAGCAACAAATTCAATTTCGGTTTGAGATTTTTTTTATCTTTATTTAAAACCCATATAAATTGCTTAAAAAAAAAAAAAAAAAAATCCATATTGTATAGCGCAAATAGCGCTGTAGCGGACCGCTATAGCGTTGTAGCGGCCGTAGCGCAAATAGCGCATTTTGATGTCGTAGCGTAGCGTTTGGGGTCCAAAAACGCTATAGCGCGCTATTTAGAACACTGGTGAATACGAATATAATTTAGTTGAAGCTGAGCTAAATCTGTAAGACTTGTAACATTTTCAATTTAAATTTACTTATTTTTCTATTTAGAGGTACATTCCATAACATATACAATGAATAGCACTAAAGGTAATCTAAAATCCTACTACAAAGTTCCAACTGTTACACATCCTAGTACCGGAACAAGCAAGTACACAACTCTGCTAAATAAATCAGACAACTCATGGATGTTTAAGATGTGCTCCCGTGCTCTACTAAAAATATGGCTGCAACAATGACACACTATGACACTAAGATATCATATATGATAATTAATACTTCGAGCCTTAATGTGAAATTAATTAAGAAAAATTATTCAAGCAAAACAAATATTAATTGCCTTCTGCCTTGGAAATGCTGCTGCCACTGGATCCTTTTCTTCCAACTGTTGTATTCTTCAGTATCTGCAGCGTACACCAAACAACAATTGTGCACACTGTAAGTTCTTCAAAACAAGATCAATTATGACATAGATGATCTCTAAAGTTTCATCTATTTTCATTTTGGTTTAAGAGTAATTTCACAGAATGCAATAATCAAGGATCAAAAACAACATCTCCTGGGTTTCAGGGACTAAGGAAGGAAAGACAGGATATTTCAAGGACCATTCTGTAAATTACTTCACAAAAAATGTATATACAGAAGAAAAGAACATGTACCTGTCTCAGCATGTTGTTCTCATTCTGTAAAGTGGAGACGCGCTGTTCCAACTCAGCATTTTTCTTCTCCAAATCCGTAGCTCTTGTTTCAAGATCATTTAAATATGCTTTCTTTCTCTCCCGAGCTTGTTGAGCCGACACTCTATTCCTCAATAACCTTTTAAAAATTTTAAAAAAGGAAGAATAAGAGTTAACTCATTAAAAACACTGATAGTCCAATTAGATGAACAGAACTTGTTCACCCAACCCAAACTAACGTATTCATGGATCAGGCTTTGACACCAGGATTTCTCAAACTGCTAACACATCAGATTGATTTGATACAATTATTTGAAATTTTGCTTGGTTCGCAAATAGCCTAAGTTTCTCATTTGTAAAATATTTTTGTATTAAGAAATATACTACAAAGAAGACCCCATATGTGTTGAAAAACATCACTATATGTATAATTTGGATAAAAAAAACAGCCACACTCGAAATTCTGGAAATACCAGCCAGTGGATCTAACTGAACCAGCAAAGGCTTTGGGGCCAACCCATTTTACTTTTAAAATAAGAGTAATTCTATTGTATATCATTCTTTTATGACCCCTCCTAGTGGGTCCGCGTCCATTGTTTAAAACAGGGAATGTACCAAACTTCGGACAATGCAAATATTGTTTAGAGTTCCATCAAATGATTCGAAATTCTCAACATTTGAGTTTTAACGGCTTTATTGATGGATGATCAAATAAGTTCCAAGTTGGACCAAGTTTGACATATATACACCATATATAGTAAAATAAATGAATGCACATTCAAAAATTCAATATTTCAATTGGGACCATTTCAATGACCATAAATGTCACAAATATTAAATACATGTGCCACAAAATAGACGTATACTAGAACTGCCCTTCAAAATAATAGCCGCCGGGGGGACAACTCTAGGAGGGGTATGAGTGGAAAGGTAATTTCTTAAGAGGGAGGATCACATGACAATTCATTATTTTAACGAGCTTGGCAATATAAAAAAAATATTTTGAATACGAACATTATAAAATATGATGAGATTAGATGTATGTTAAAATATATTATGCACATATCATGTCTATAAAATATGATGAGATTTAGTTTGATGTTTGTTTCACTTTACATCAAGTGGCTTAAAATTTCAACGGTCCGAAATTAACAGCCTTGATGCATCATCAAATTAAATTGCATGAAATTTGATTGTCCAACAACATACTTATAATGTTACTCATCAATTTGTTACTCATCAATTGTAAGTTTTATTTGAATTTTTCTGAGGATCTATTGGTAAGATTGTCAAAATAACATTTGTCAAGTGTTGTTTTACTTAAATCCCTCCTTTTTATTTTTTGAAAGACCTTTTGAGGCGCTTGTGCTCTTTATCAGCAGGGCTACGGCCTCTCCTGCGCTGGCTAGCAGTGGCTGACGATTGGGCCCGGACTGGCCTGCCAGCAGAACCCACCTCAGCACCTGACGAGGATGGTCCCGCCAGCTCAGATCCCAACTCCGGCACTCTCCTTATCTCCTCATCACTCTCCCCACCTGATAACAATGCAACATGACACTTTCAGCACTGAATGGAGGGAGAGAGGTGCCAAACTGCCGATTTTGCATGCATGCTTGAAAGACCCTAAACTTATTCTAAATAACCCTGTAAGCCGTAGCCTCCCCTCCTTGACTCCTTCCCCAAAACCCAAAACAAAAACTTTTTGAAATTTAGACAGACTACTGCTTACTGCTTCGGCCTATACTTTTCTGGATATCAATCGAGTTACAACTGTTAGAAATTAAGATCGATAGTTATACAAAAGAAAAATCTTTCTTTTTGTGTAGTTATTTTTAAATGTTAATTTTATGAGGTAATTCTGAAGTTCCACTCTAAACAGGGTGAGCAGCAAAGTATCAAAAATTGTCATGAACAATGAAATTGATCCATAAAAGCGACAAAGGAGACTAAAATTCAAAAAAGGTAATATCGATCGTACCTTTAACCTCCATTGGTGGGACTGAACTCGAAGATCTCTCGCTACTAGAAGGGAGCGAGTTCGCTCCTTGTTCCTGCATGATCGATCCTTTGTTAGAGAATAGAGACCGAGAGAAAGAAGAGAGAGAGAGAGAGAGTGGAGATGTCAGATGAGAAGGTGACAAGTTTCAATCTCGACTGTCCGATAGGATTGGATTGAACGGTGGCCAAAGCATTAGCGTGGTCACACCAGATTCATACATTTAGAGCCCCATCCCCTCGTTGGATCCGTCTCAGATCCCTACTTGATTTGGCTGGTCACTGGTGGGTGATTTTCTGTAAAGCAACCTTTTGCTTTGCAGTATTTGATGAAGGTTCAAACAAACTTATTATTAAATAGAAAGATAACACCCACCAGTGGCAGTACAGCACCATTTAATTCTTTCAAGTTACATGGGCATAATTTCTTACCAAAGATTCGGTCATTCAGTTCTGGAATATTCTGTACGACGTATGTATCATATGTTTCATACTTTAATTTTCCTCATGATGGCATTATTTATTCTTCAAGTAGCAAATAATAGATAAACAAACAAAAGATGTAATGTAATGGCTCACACTAATTCAACATAACAAACGAAGATACATGACATTATCTCTATAGGAAATAGGGAATTGAATGGGGCTTACAAAAATAATATATAAGATAATAACTAGAAAGAGGCATTTAATTTTAAAAAATAAAAATAAAACCAAGGGGGGAAATAAGAAAGCTTTACAAAGCATTTAATTCAAAAGAAAAGAACGAGAATTAGGAGCTCCCTTCAGTCCAAGTAGGGGTGTAAACGGATATGGATATCCGGACGGATATCCGCTCCGAATCCCCTTATTATCCGTATCCGGATTTAAACGGATACGGATATCACGGATACGGATACGGATAATTTTTGCATAGGAAAATTTGATGCGGATACGGATACGGATAATTTTTTGAAAGTATAAACGGAGCGGATATCCACACTATCCGGATCCAAAATTTCAACTTCTCCGCTTCGCTATAACTTGACTTTCAGCGGTTTATATTCCCTAACTCCTCTCCATTCCTATATCTTCTCCATTTCTTTACCATTTTTTTAATTTACTTTTGTTTTTTTAATTATTTTTTAATTTTTTAATTTAATATTTGTACTTAAAGTTCATATGACTCAATTATCCGACAATTATCCATGGATTATCCGCTCCGTATTCGTATCCGTTTAAGACGGATTTAGTTTTGAATTTTGATATCCGTTTACTATCCGTATCCGTTTCCGTATCCGCTCATTGAAAAATGAATACGGATTTGGTATCGGCATTATCCGCTCCGAATCCGCTCCGTTTACACCCCTAAGTCCAAGGCATGAATTAAATTAAGCATCAGAAATTTTTGCTAAATTTTCTTTTTCTTCTAAACAATGTTTTGGTCTGAAAGGAGCTCCACATTTTCACGAACCTAGCTTTTTCTTATTTTGAAACGGATATATTTGATTTTTAATTTGAAATGTTGAGATGTACTCGTAGAAAAATTAACGGCGAAGAGATGAAAAAGTAGTCGTATATTTTTCCGAAATTTTTATTAATAACCTCAAACAAAAGAAAAATATCAAATCTAATCCCAACTTGAAATTTTTTTCAAAAATGACCCAACCGCCTCATGATTGAGCGGTTCACCCTACCCACAAAACCGCCCAATGATTGGGCGGTCCACACGGCCAAGCAAACCGCCCCATGGTGGGGCGGTTCACTATGCAGACTATAAATTCCCAATTCTGCCTCTCATTCTCACACTCTCTCGCCCTCGCCCTCGCCCCAATCGCTCTTCTTTCTCTGCAGGTAATTTTTTTTTTATTAGTTTTTTTTATTATTATTTTATTATTTATTTTACTATGCATTACTGTAGATACTGTAGATTACTGTAGATACTGTTGATTACTGTAGATTACTGTAGATACTGTAGATTACTGTAGACTACTGTAGATTACTGT
Source organism: Carex kokanica (assembly GCA_025461125.1). Taxonomy (NCBI): domain Eukaryota; kingdom Viridiplantae; phylum Streptophyta; class Magnoliopsida; order Poales; family Cyperaceae; genus Carex; species Carex kokanica. The sequence goes on along the minus strand of JAJGRX010000836.1, from coordinate 161,599 downwards.
AGATTACTGTAGATTACTGTAGACTACTGTAGATTACTGTAGATTACTGTTCATTTTTTTTATTTTTTTTTTTTAATTAATTTTATTAAATATTTTTTTTTAATGTTGTTATTTACTAATAATTTAACTGTGTACTATTATTTTGTAACTGATAAAAGTTTGTTTATTAATGTAGATAAAATGTTGGTTACACTATATGTGGGCGGGAAGTTCGAGGTGGGTGTGGAGGGAGTACGTTACTCGAAAGATCCGACCCATGGCTTTGAGGTAAATGAAAACACCTCATTTCTGGAACTTAAGCAAATGATATTCGAAATGATTGGTGTAACCCCCAACCGGTATGACATAGATTTGGTTACTCGGGTTGACGCAGGGCGGGATAGACCTTACTATGTAAAGTATCCAATAACAAATGAGGATGGTTGGAGATGTGTTTACAATACTTTTCAATCTACGGGTACCCCGATAATGGAGTTGTATTCCAGAAAGTTTCTGCATCGGACCAGGGTTGGACCTTCTACAGACCATACAGGTTATGATAGCCCAGTGCAGCAGCACTCGGGTTTTGACCACTCGGGTAACCAAAACTTGGGTCATGTATCACCGTCTGAACCGCACGCACCACCCGTTCATACTGATTACACTGCTGATTACACCACTGATTATACCACTGATTATAGCACCGACCTACCACCACCACCACCTCCACCTCCTATTCAACCCGTAGTAGAAGCCAGATTTCCTTCTGTACCACCGTCCGTACCTATACTTGTACCTGTTATTGTTTCCCGGAGAGATGCTATGCTGGAGGCTGAAGGGGTTGATGCCATACCGGAACGTGAAATTAACTCGGGTGATAGTTGGGACGGGGATTGGGATTCTGATCACTTGTCAGACGGTGATGGAGATTATTTGCCCAGGCATGACAGATTTCCGATCAGAGGTCGGACAGACAGGCACCCGGCAGCCACATTCAATGATACCACTGCTTTTGAAGAAGCAGACATAAGCTATTTTGGGAAGCGTGTCGTTTACACCTCAGAGCTTGCTCCGGACCAGGTTTATACCACCCTAGATGAACTTGTGAAGAAAATATACGAAGTTCATATCCGCAGCAACTGGGAGTGCAGAATACAAAAAAGGGAGTCAAAAATGTTAGTTGTTGTTTGCAAAGACTCACCGCGATGCGAGTTCCGACTGTATGCAACCCCTGTGGGGAGGGGGGCGTCATGGATAATTAAGAAATGTGAACCCCCACATACATGCAAGTCTGCGTCGTCAAGGACAGACCATTCACAACTTACGGCATCACTTATTGCCGATGTAATTGAGCGAGATGTTAAGGAGGACCCGTCGATCAGCCTTAAGGAGGTCGGTAGAGCGGTGAGACGCGCTTACGACCATGTGACCCCAAAATACAACAGGTTGTGGAGAGGGCGTGAACTTGCGATATGCCGACTGTTCGGTAGTTGGAAGGATTCATACAACTTGCTTGCACCACTGCTCCAAGCCATAGCAAGTACAAATCCCAGCACAAGGTATGAATGTTGGAATGTTACCGATCCCGATGAGCCCGACGAGATACTGTTCAAGGCCATAGCATGGGCGTTTGGTCCGTGCATTCAAGCTGTGCCATATATTAGACCTGTTATCAGTATAGATGCATGCTTCTTGTCTGGCCGTTACGAGGGGAGGTTGTTGATAGCATGTGCATATGATGCATAAAACCAGTTGTTGCCTTTGGCATTTGCAATTGTCGAGAAGGAGGACGGTGAAAATTGGGGTTTTTTCATGAGTTTTTTGCGAAGAGAGGTGGTTGGGAACAGGTTCTTCTGCGTCATATCAGACCAGCACAAAGGAATCAAATATGTCTTTGATCGAACAGATTTCGGTTGGTCGACAGCGCAGGGCGACTGTGTGCACAGGCTGTGTATGCAACACGTTGCAGACAACCTCTACAAGCATGTCGGATTCGACCAATGGGTTGCAGATACATTTAAAATTGGATGCAGAAGGAAGAAGCCGAGGAGGCTGGAAGAGATGTTCAAAGAGTTTGCCAAGGTATGTATATTTTAGATGAAATTTTAATAAACTATTTACTTATATTTTTCTAATCTGAAAAATTATTTCTGTGTAGTATTGTCCGAAGGCAAATTCGTACTTACTTAAGGTGGGGAAAAATAATCCGAGAGATCTGCAAGAAGCACCCGCATATGAGAAAATATTTCAAGCAAAAGATGGAGGTTGGAGATGGGGAATAATGACAACAAATGGGTCTGAGTCCTTGAATGCTGTTTTCAAGCAGAGCCGAATGTTGCCCGTGGCAGCCATTGTGGAGGACACTTTCTACAAGCTTAATGCATGGTTCGTTGACCGCCGTGATAAAGCAACAGAATTACTCGCCAGGAACCAAACATTTTCAACAAGGGTGGAGGGCAAATTACGCAAACATAGGGAGAAAGGTTCAGTTATGACCGTTGTCCCGTATGGGGGTCGCTTGGAATTCGAAGTTCACTCTCCGAATGAGTACGCTCCAACCAGCCGTAGAGCAGATGGGACTATGGAGTTTATTAAAAGGCCTTTCAAGTATGTTGTCAAAATCAGAGATGACAATACTGTAACATGCACATGCCAAGGAATCCAACTAGCTCACCTACCTTGTTCTCATGTTATGGCGGTGTGCCGAGTGAGAAACTTCCGTGAGGATGATTTTGTCGCCGACATGTACCGTACCACTTACCTTGCGAGTACTTGGGGTGCATCATTCCATTCTTATCCCAACCAGCATCAATGGCCGGCCTATGTTGGAGATAAAATCGTCCCCCCCAGAAAGTGAATCAGGTTAGGGAGAATACTTTGTGTATGCACTGAACTTCTTTTTAATATGGTTATTTAACTTCTTTTTATATTAGAAAAGGGAGAAGGCCCCACAAGCGTGCTGTAATGACAATGGATCAGATGCAGGGTAGGCGAATGGGACATCAGGCTCGCCGTTCAACTTGTGACAGGCAGCGAGCAGGTACATTTCATTTTATATTTTATAATTCCTTTTACATTTCAAGATTTCAATAACATACCATTTTTGGTGAACTGGAATGCAGATGCCATCAACGAAGCCAACGAAAGAGAAAATGCTAGAGTTGTTGCGGAGGCAACCGGTAGCGGTAGTAGTCATGCAGAGGCATCCGGTAGCGGTAGTAGTGTTGTACAACAGACTGGAAGCAGATCGAGAACTCGTCGACTTCTAAATTTGTTCGGTCGTCGTCGCTAAATTTGTGAACTGATTTAATTAGTAGTTTTGTAACTATTTTTGTATGCTTCATTTTTGTTATTTTCATAGCGCAATTAAATATACACAAATTGACAACATAAAAATATTTACCACATTAGCCAAATCGACAATCAATACAACAGCCGTATAATCGACAATTATTATAAAAGAATCGACGGTTCTAACGTCAGACGACGCATCCAAACTCAACCAAATTTTATTTAAAATTACAATAAAAAAATATATCTTACAAAAATAATACAAACTTATCATAAATATATATCTTAATATATGTTGTAAATATATCTTAATAAAAAAGATATCTACCCAAAAAAAATATATCTTATAAATATATCATACTAAAAAAATATCCTAACATATCTGTAAAAAAAAAAAAATAAAAAAATAAAAATTATGGCTAACCGCCCGATTAGGGGGTGGTTTTATTGGCCGTGTGGACCGCCCAACCACTGGGCGGTTTTGTGGGTAGGGTGAACCGCCCAGTCATGGGGCGGTTGGATCATTTTTGAAAATTTTTTCAAGTTGGGGTTAGATTTGATATTTTTCTTTTGTTTGGGGTTATTAATAAAAATTTCGGTATATTTTTTCCCTTGAATCCTTAAAATGGAATCACATTATCGTTCCTTTTATATTCCATTATAGAGTTTGCTACTTTCTTTGGCAATTAACTCTCTTCTTTTTTTACAATTTGACATTGTCTTCTTGTCTTGTTCTTCTTAATTATATTCTAATTCTTTCTATAATGCGCAGTACACCATAAATTGACCCTAAAGCATGATACAGAATTAATGCTTGATGATGTGAAGGTTTAAGTATGGTATATGGGTGCTGCTTACAAGATAAATTGGTGAGAGAAGTACCTTTTCTCATCTCTTTTATATATGATACGTACTATATATAGAGTGAGGCTATGGTGCTATGCATAGCACGGATGGCTAGTGTACTACGGCTCAATATGGTACTTTTTAAAATCCTAACGGTCGATCCGACCGTTCAATGTGATAACCATATGAAAATGTACTTGCAAACTAAATTTTATATTTTTTCGAATTTTTTTACTATTTTTTCAGATAGGTAGAATTTTGATGGTCCAGAATTTTCAAAAAACACTGATTTTTCTACCTATCTAAAAAAATAGTACAAAAATTCGAAAAAATATAAAATTTAGTTTGCAAGTACATATTCATATGGATATCACATTGAACGGTCGGATCGACCGTTAGGATTTTAAAAAGTACCATATTGAGCCGTAGTACACTAGCCATTGGTGCTATGCATAGCACCATAGCCTCACTCTTTTATTAATTCATATTTGTACAGTATTATAATTTTATTCATCTGACTTAACGTTTTACTTTGCAAATGAAATACTTTATTTAGTCTTCCCGTTTTTTATTTGTTTTTTCTGAAAAACAAACAAAAATGAGAAACTGAGTCTTCTTGTGTTTTTGTACGTGCTATATTAAATAACATCAATAAGTAAATAACAGTTCTTAAATGATATATAAAATTCCTTAAATGATATTTAAAAAAGGAAAAAAAAAATCAGGACCAATTAGAAAGATAATACAATTTTAATGCGGCGAGTACGTGTCTAACTAAATTTTAACTTTTACATGTAGAAAAAATAAAAAAAGATGCATAGAATAAAAAAAAGACAGATTATTTGATTGGAGGGCTGATATTTAATATGAAATTTCATATTTTAATCACAGTCGTTGACGGATCAGGACATCTAAGTACTTAATATAAGATGGAGATATAAAAGAATGGATCATTTTTTACATCGCGCGTATCATCAATCATCAAAAGAATAAAAAGAAAATTCCTTTTCTTTTCTTTTTATTAAATGAAGGACTTGGCACACAATTAAGTACTGCATCCAATTAAAACAAGCCAAAATCCTAAATGCAATTCTCACTAAAGTTATGTAATTTTATACAAAAAAATTGAGTTCACTATAATAAATAAAAACATTGAATGAAAGAGAATTTCTCTTAACACAAATTCAATAAGGATTAACTATACACCCCTGCATGCCCCTCCAAAACCATATGACATATATATATATTTTATATCTCTGTTAGACCATCTTCTATCTTTCTTCAAACATTTGAAACTTTGCAAGGTCACCCTGTTCTTCAAGGAAGCACAAGATCGAAGCAACACTGAAAGAATTAACAGGGGAAGAATTTGAAACACACAACACAGACAAAATCAATATTAATTACCCCAAAAAGAGCACAAATTTTGTCCTTTTATTTAGCTGTTTTAGTTTTACGGGGTTCCCTTTCTTTAACTGAAGGCAAACGAAGGCAACCAAACGGTCCTGACGGTTTTTTCCGTGCCTCTTTTGTACTTTGATTCCTGCTAGACAGTAAACTGTCGAAGGACCCCACTCGGCCGATGCTGCTGGATCTGGAGTGGTTTGAATCCTTTGCTACTTCAATCTCATCTTTCTCTGCACATTCTGATTCTTCCCTGATTTTCTTGAGTTCGAATTCTCGAGCGAGAAACTTTTCGTCCCATACCATGCCTGACGAGCCTGAACGCCTAAAGGTTGTAGCTGATCTCTGCAGCGTCGCCATCTCGAGCTCTCTCGTGCTTTCTCTCACCCTCTGTACGTATATCTTTCTCTCTTTCTTCTCTTCCTTGAATCTCTAGCTCTTGATAGAGAGCACTGCAAGGAAGAGAATTGAAGGGGTTCTGTTTATTTGCGTGGGGGTACTCTATATATAAAAATAAAACTATACAAGCTAGGAAGAGGATCGAGAGGACTGATAGTGACTTGTAAGAATTCTTATATAATTTTCTTTTTATATTGTGCATTAATATATTCTTCAAGCAATATACACTCCTAGAATTGTGAAATATGAGCTTACGTATCTGATTTTTGTACCGTTTCATTCCATCAAAACTGAAACAGTAGCTAGCTAAATTAAATTTTAGTCATTTTGTTTTCTCCTTGTATTTTGTGAAATGCCAGATTTGTGGAGGGTGAGAACTGAGAAGAAGGTAATTAATTGATTTAAAATTGGAAAAAGGAAAAGGATAATAATATGAAATGAATAAATTAACTAATTAAAGGAGACTAATTAATTAATAATATGAATGGTTGCATTTTTGTGTCATTTCGGTTTCAGCTGTAACTTATAATTAATTACCAGACAGTTTCTTTCATTTCAGCCAATTAAGTTGACCATATATAGCTTAATATAATTATAAACAGATTACTTTTGGGGTATGATATACGTACCGTGTCTGACTTTCTTGCACCTATATATATATATATATACACACACACAATATACCATTAGGAATTAATATTATATATAGAACCTTCTGTCAACGCAATAGATTTTATCTTTAATTTCTTGAGCTAGCTTGGATAGATTTTTGTGGGTGTTTTAGTAAGCTAGCTTCTAATATATATTAATTCCTGTTAAATACACATATATTTTGAATATATATAGTGGGCTGGTTGTTTACCTTTTTTCAGCTAGCATGCACGGGCATTATAATTAACTGAATGAATATATTATATATGTGGTGTATATAGATACTATATATCTAATTAAACCTGCTTGTTACTCCTTATTAAATAATTGCATGAATCAGCTAGATCGTATGGGTTGTAATATGCTAATTTTCCATGTCATGTGCTATGTTATGCATGCATCCCATGCACCTCCAATCGTCATGTTTGTGATTTATTTTCAACAAATATGAAATATGATCTCGCGGGTAATTTATAGGCTGAACCTGATAGGCTACACTAAGGCCCATTATATAACAGGCCATCTTTTTGTTGTCCCTACCTACAATAGCCCAATTTTCCCACGCCTCTCCTTCCCTTCCCTTCCCTGTCAGATCTGACTCTCTCCAGTCTCTCCAAGTTACTTTACTTCCCTCTTCCCTCCTCTCTCTCTCTCTCTCTCTCTCTCTTCTCAGATCTGAATTAAACAAGGAGAGGTAGAAGAATTAACAAGGAGAGTTTCACACCATCGTCAATGGCGGCCGTGGCCACAGCCACCGACCTCTTTGGCGAGCCCATCGAGGCGCACCCCACCTGGTTCACCCCTGCCGCCTTCCTCTCCTCCGACTTCGCCCCTTCCACCTACATCTCCTCCCTCCGCTCCTTCGTCCCGCTCGAAACCCTCGCTACTGAGCTCAAATCCCACCTCACCTCGCTCAACTCCGATCTCATCGACCTGGTCAATCGCGACTATGCAGATTTTGTCGGCCTGGGTACTAGGCTTGCTGGCGCCGGTGAAGCGGCGGCGCGGATCCGGGATCCCCTGGCAGAGTTACGTGGTAAGGTGGCCGCATTGCGTGCTGCTGCTGCTACTCAGCTTGTCGAACTCAGAGCAGGGATGGAGCGCCGTGCAGCTGCTGCTGCAGCCAGGGAACTGCTTGAGAGAATGCTTGATACATTTCACGTGGTTTCTAAAGTATGTTCTCTCTTTCTATTTTCGCTCCTCCTATAACCTGTTTTATTTGAATTATATCTATGATTTATAAGATAACATATGATTGACTTGGTCATGAATAATCATGATTGGACTGGTACTAGCAGTTCTCTACTTATTTTGTAATTGTATCCTTGATTATTACACAACTTCTTAATTCCTAAATTAAAAGTGCGCTCAAATCATTTGGTTTTTATTGTTTTAACTTGAAATAAATTATAAGAGTTCAAGGAGCTGCTACATTTTATATATTTTTCTGATTTAGGTTGAAAAGCTTATAAAAGAGCTTCCTACTGCACCATCAGATTTGTCGGGAGCAGAGATTGGTTCTGTGGCTACTGATGGTACCTTGCAGAACTTGGAAAGTGGAACTAGCAGTAGAATTACTCAAAGCATTCTATTGGAAAGAATCGCCAGTGAGATGAACCGATTAAAATTCTACATCGGTGATGAGAAGGTTTATTTTACTTTTACCCAAATATTTCTATTTTCGGTGGTTATAATGCACAATTATGTACCTTGAGGAATTTGGTACCGAAAATGTCAAATCAAGCTTCACATGAATCTAAGCTGACCGAAAGCTTTCCATACTCTTGCAATTTGAGCTTCAATTTTGCCAAATTGCCTACATTTACCCTCTATGTCACAATTGTAGTCTTAGGTGATGAGAAGGTTTATTTTACTTTTACCCAAATAATCTATTTTCAGTGGGTATAATGTACAATTGTGTACATTGAGGAATTTGGTACCTAAAATGTCAAAACAAGCCTCACATGACTCTAAGCTGACTGAAAGTTTTCCGTACTCTGCAATTTGAGCTTCGATTTTGCCAAATTGCCTACATTTACCCCCTATGTCACAATTGTACCCTGAAAAGGCTTGATTTAAGTAATTGATAAAACCGTGGAAAGTTGTGGAGGTAAATATAGGTTTTATGTGCATCTACAGAATCATGATTTAAAGATATCCAGAATGGGCGAACCAAATAAGAATGTAGAATAGGACAGTAGGACAGTAGGTAATACCAGTACCTTGCAGTACAGATTTTTGGTGCTCATTGTTGTTTCTATTACAATGGCAGTACAGAACCTCCCATTCATCGAAAACATGGAGAAGAGAATTCAAGCTGCAACCTCACTATTAGACAACAGCTTGGAGCAGTGCTTTGTCCAAGGCTTGGAGCACCGTGACAATAACGCCATCTACAACTGCCTCCGTGCATATGCAGCTGTAGACAACACCTCAGCAGCTGAGGCACTTTTTCGTAAAACCGTGGTTTCTCCTCTAATACAAGAAATCATTCCAAACAGCAGCAACAACCAGCCTGAGGCTGTTGCAACGGCATCTAATGACGAACTTGAGGGGGATTATCAGCGAATAATGCAGTGTATAGAGAAGGATTGCAAATTCATACTTGAGTTATCTTCTTCAGGTGAGAAGTAGCATTTTAATATTTGATCAAGTTTGTACTGTGTTGAATGAAAGCCCAATCAAGTTTTTCTTGGACTCTTTCTGACCCAACTTTGTCTATTAAATTCTCAGGTGTGAACTTAATTATCAAATAAAAAATAGGCTATGGGAAAAGGCAAAAGAGTTATGAAGTATGGAAAACAGACCCTCTTTAGTGTATTCTGGCAACCCTTGACCAGACCACTAGTGTACTAAAATTTGTATCTCTATCATTGGTATCATCTTAGCATGCTTTTTTGGAATGTTGTAGCAAATTCTGGGTTGCATGTTTTTGATTTCCTGGCCAATTCGATACTGAAGGAGGTGCTGTTTGTGATTGAGAATGGAAAGTCTGGGGCCTTCTCACCAGGAAAGCCTGCTGAATTCCTGAAGAATTACAAATCTAGCCTTGCTTTTCTTGCATTCCTTGAAGGTACTGCTTGTAAAATCTATATGATTGCAATAGATTACTTCTCTAATGACATTGGATTTGTGGGCCTTCTCTAGGTTCATATAGTCCTTGATTAAATCTATCAGATTGATGCTGAGCAGTGTCACATGCTTAACTAAGTTTTACCACACACTTTGCACATTTTACTTGGAAGTATAAGAAAAAATTTCAGCATAGGATTGATTTTTGTTGAATGATATCTCTTTGTTCTGTCAAATGGGTACTGACAACAACCTTGCTATTCCTTTCTTAAGGTTACTGCCCCTCAAAATCTGCTGTTGCTAGGTTCCGTTCAGAAACAGTGTATGCGGAGTTCATGAGGAAATGGAATGTTGATGTGTATTTTTCATTGAGGTACTTCCATAAAAATCTTTAAATCATTGTTTTTTGAAGTTTTATGTAACAACCATCATAATATGTTGATTTTGATTTTTAATGTTGGGTTGGTCTTGAAAATTGCAACTGATAAACATAGATACCAGTAAGGTTGGTGGCACTAATTAGAATTACTACTGCCTGGCACTTAATACTATAATCCTTGGTGTCATTAATAATTCACTACTATATGTCTTGCTTTTACTTAATGTGCTTTTCTTCGATTGCCTAAGATTTCAGGAAATTGCTGGGGGTCTAGATTCTTCCTTGACTGGTCCCATTAAACCAGTTGAAAGCGAAGGGAAAACCCAGAAACTATTGTTGAAACAGAGTATAAAGCTTCTAGAGAGCCTAAAAACTTGTTGGAGTGATGATGTTCTTGTTTTCTCACACTCAGACAAATTCCTGCGTCTATCCTTGCAGCTTCTTGCAAGGTTGGTTTTTTTCCCCTTTATCTATTACAATTCTTGTAATCTTACTTCTATAATAATTATTTTCTTCCTTTTTGGTGATCTGATCAGGTACTCAACATGGCTATCTACTGGTCTGGCTGCTCGCCGAGCGCATAGTGGGGATGCTGATTGGGCAATATCTGCACCAGTGGAGGATTTTGTATATGTATGCCTTCTTGTTAATTTGAATTTATCTTGCATAAATTTGCCATCACTTATGATCGCTGAACCTTATTTAAAGCAATGGAATTTGAGGGAGCTATTTTCTCAGTAGGTTATAGGGAATCTCCTTTTTCCTTCATATTTAGTATCGAAAAACTATTAAACATTGGAGGAAGAGAAAAAACAATATTCATTTCATGGGAATGTAATGTAACTTGCATGATCATCATATTGTTCTGCTTCTGATATGCTCAATGTTGATGACTTGTACAGTTATGACCAATTTGGTACATTTTTTTTTTTATCTCGATTAAATATTTAGTTGCTCTTTCATTTTCCAGGTGTTCCATGATGTTTCTGTCTTGATCAGTGAGCTTTCTGAAGACTTCATAGTGCATGTGAGCCAATTGCTTAGTTCCTGTTCAGATGAAGTTACCCTGCTTGTGAGAGAAAGCATAGCTCAAGCTGGCAAATCGCTCCAGCAATTGCTACCTATTATGTTGGATGTCATGATAGATTCCATTGTCGAGAAATCTGAGAAGGTTAGTAAATTTGATACAAGTTTTCAGATGTAATGGTTGGTTGTTAAAAACTGACATCTGTTTCATTTCTCTTTTCATTATAGGACTTGAAGCAGTTGAAAGGAATATCAGCGAAATATAGGATGACAAACCAGCTTCCAGTTAGGCATTCACCATATGTTTCAGGGAGTTTAAGGCCTCTTAAGGTTCATTTCTTTGTCCTTTAAAGGTTCGTATACAAGGACTGAAGTGAGTTTGCCTGAGATTGGTGGTATATTTTTGTATAGGTATTTCTGGAAGGAGATCGTTCAGCTTATTTAACAAAAGATGCAACTCAGAGGCTTCTGTTGGGCTCTGTTGAAAAGATCACCAACCGCTATTATGAACTTGCATCTGATCTTGTCCATGGGGTATGTAGCAATTTTAACTAGTCTATACGATATAAAGGAATTTCATATTTTATGTAGTCATTTTTATACTCTTTTTTGTAACAGACAAAGAAACTTGAATCTTCATTGCAAAGATTACGACAAGGTGCACAACGGAGAGTAGGAGCCAGCTCTGATGCTTCTGACAACAATATTTCTGAAACTGAGAAGATCTGCATGCAGTTGTTTCTTGACATTCAGGTTTATCTCTTCAATAATTGGATCCTTGTAGATACTTGCAGACAACACAATTTTCTTCATATTACTGATGCACGCACCTTGTATTAGGTGTCACTGACAGTTTTGCCCTTTATAGAATAAGGCTATTATTCCTCAAATCCAAACCAAACAAAACAATTAATCAAAGAGGATTCATATTTTTGGGGTTTTAGTTATCATACCCCTTTACATAAAGCTTTCTTCTAAACTTCCGTTGTAATGTTTGGGACATTCAGGTGATGTTCAGAATAACCAAGAAAAGGTTGGATGTTTGGTTGCAAATGTCTAAAAAACAAAAAAAAAAAATCTTGTATTATCCCGTTTGTCCTCTGCTATTTTATTATTGAGACAATTTCAGTGTATTTGACCCTACCAATGTTTGACAGGAATATGGGCGTAATCTTGCAGCAATAGGGATAAATGCTGCTGATATTTCCTCTTACCGCTCCCTGTGGCAGTGTGTTGCTCCAGAAGAAAAGCAAGTTATTGCTTTCTAAACAATGTGATATATTAACTTGAACAGTGTATACTACAAGGACTTGAAAGAATGTTCTACAATTTTTTCAAATTGTAATTGCCATTTTGTTTTGGATTTTGGGAACTACTTGAGAGTTTGCAGGCTTTATAGGAATGTACTGGATAGATATGTTCATTGATTTTTCTTGAGGAAATAAGTTTTATTGCTTAATATATTCCTTCTTGTGGAAAAATATGGATAAAGAGCATCAACCGTCAGTGAAACTTAATAATTAGTTCAAAGGTGGCCTGTATCTCGTTTTAATGAAATCCTTACCAATTAGCTTTGAGTTAGTCGATTAGCCTGCAATCAGAACAAAGGTTATTTTAGATGATTAAGCCTAACAGAATAATAATGAAGTTAACGAGAACTAGAAGGTCATTAAATATTAGAAATTTAGAATGAACGTTACAACTGGAGCGGAACTAATACTCTCCCATCACATTACAAAAATAGAAATTGTAATATAAAGGAAAAACCGGGTGAAAAAGATCGGAACTCAATTATCTTGCCACTGCAAAATAAACAGGGCATTTTATTTTTTTTCACTCTGCCACTGTAATTTAAGTAACAACCGTAAATAAAAAAAGAGAAATAAATTTCTAATGAACATCTCAAAACTTGTACACCATCTCTTCAGTGTATCCTAGCTCCTTTAGTATTCCTGTAAGCTGAAAGCAAAAAAAAAAGAACAATAAGCTTTAGCTGAGCTTTAAAAAGCGTAAAAGAAAAACTATCAAAATTAACAGTAGACATCCACTTCCTTTTTGATCCAACTAAAAGAATAAATATGTAATTTCATATATTACCACACCTTAATATTTCACTATAAAATCTGACATAATTAGCTCCAATTATTCACAGATGGCCTTGCTAGTATTGTTTTATTAATAAGATTTTAATTATATCAAAGGCCTATAGGGTAGAAACTTCTTTTGTAATATAGCTCCAATTATTCACCAACGGAAAACAATGTTGATATCAAATAAGCCAAAGGAACTTGATGGTCTTGTAATGCTAGGACCATTGATGATTGTCTATTAGTTTTCCTGGATGTGGTTATGATATGTTTTATAGGGTACATTGCATTTTGTGACTCCGGTTGGGTTTAATTTCTAGCTTATCCCAACTTGTTTGGGACTAAAGGCTTGATTGTTGTTGTTATTGCACTTTAGGGATTCACAGCTACAAAACAAATTTTGCCAAAATATAAGACATTATAAATATTTGGGTGCCAGAAAAGAAAACACAAAAGCTTTACCTCTCCTTGAGATCTATCCTTTGCTTTATCTCCAGAAATATGCTTCATCATTCCTGGAGGGCCACATACCTGTTGGCAAATTATAAAATTTGCAATTACAGCTGCCTCATCCAATTAATTTGTACAAAAGAGAGTAAAAAGAGATCAAAAAGAAAAAAAGAATCTCACTAGTATTAGAGAGTCAGTACTAGGACTAGGCAAGCCTTTCAATGCCATTTCCTTTGATATGTAACCAACACCGCCTCTCCAGTTATCAGCTGGTTTATCCACTGTATAAAACACCTATAATATTTTTTTTAATAAAATAACTGAACTTGCATATATGCAAACCTGAAGCTTCTGAAAAATTCACTCAATTTCTTACCTTGAAATTTGGATAGCTTGCGGCAAGCTTGTCAAGCTCTGCTTTCAGCAAAATATCATCAGGCGAAACATTTGCATATACTAGAGAAAGCTGTGTATCGGCATGAAAGTAATTAAACAAGCGCAAATCAGTAGAAGCGCATAATTAAGATTCCAAAGAAACCATCTGAGGATATAAATGTAATTCATAATTCCCTGAAGGACATACTTTAAAAAATATTGAATCCGAACTGTGAACAATATTGAGTCTGAACTGTGAACAACAAAAATTCAGAAGAGGTTAAAAAGATTAAAATGAGGTAGCTTGCCTGAGTGATGTCATCAGGGTTTTTAAGTACAGCCTTGATGACCTGAAGCATTGGTGTTATGCCGGTACCACCAGCAACCTTTGAAGGAATATATATAAGCACGAGTTACTGACATGGAAGGGACAACAAACTTTTTTAAGAACTATACATTGCTTTTTAAAGTTTGATGTAAGTATGGCCTGTTCACTTTGGCACAAGTAAATAGATGGAATTGGGAGGAAAAAGGTGGAATTGTTGTCAAATAATAAAAAAAAAAAATGCAAGAAGGGGGATGAAATATCTTATTCTGGGATTGGAATTAGATATTCAAATAGCCTTCAAATTAAACCTATTCCACTTTGCCAAACAGAGTTAAATAAAATGGAAATGCTCCCTATAACCCTATGTTTCACTCTCTGCATGAGATAACTTTCTTATAAAAGTACAATTGCAAGACAAGACGTACCATGCCAATTTGTCTCTTCATATTTGGCTTATATCTGAGCTTCTCAATAGGCCTGCAAATGAATAATGACGAAGTTTAGATATATTTTTTATGTATCTAAAGGGGACAATTTCATGTAAGCCCATATCAAACCATATAACTCTCATGCATCCCTTTTCATCAACTTCTTTTTTAAACCCAAATTGTCCCTCTTTCCTTATGAAGAGAAAAAAAAATAGGCAAATTATATTGTTGTAAGAGGTCTTTTTTCCATATTCTATATGGGATGTGATATAAAGATAAATGGGAGGATTGTAAGAAGCTAATATTGTTGTGCATAATTTACCAGTATATTTTGTAGGTATGCATGACATTTCTTGTTTTGCATGGGCGTACATTTGCATTAATTCTGTTTGAATAAAAAACATAATTCTGTGTATCAACTAAAGTTACCCTTTAACTTCAACAACTTCTCCAGGTCTCAAGCTTGCAAAATGCTGACTCATTTTTCCTTCAGGGTAAACCTGCCAAAAAGTTTATTATTCATGTAAAAAAACTAAATGAACACAAACTTAAACATCAATTATTTAATTTAGAAATACATCAAGGTCTTATTACCTTGATTAACAAGTCAAAGTAGCCCTGAGAATCGGGATCTGATATGGGTGTGTACCTAAAACATTTAAACCAAGAATAGCATAGAATCTGGTTTTTATATGTAATTTAAAAAATAACATATAAAATGCAAAAACAGAAAACTTACGGCCGGATTACATATTTTCTTTTTCCATCAGATTCCTCTCCAATGGGAGCCCTGGACAATCAAATTAAGATTAAAACCACTTATACTATGAGATGCAATCAGATTGGATCCATATTCAACATTTCTAACATGAGATCTCGATTTTTGTAAATTTACATCCAATATTTGTCGTTGCAACTAACATACAACTATTATCATGCATCAAAACTAAAACCTAATGCTGGTTGTGATTTTTACAAAAGAAACTCAACCATTAGGTTAATGCAATAGAAAAGGTATGGGCCCCACAATATACATCGAAAATTTTATCCTGATATAATTTTAAGCTTGTTTTTATTCAAATTTTATGTTTAAGGTTTTAAACTAGTTATAAAAAGATTTAGTTGAGTTATTACAAAAGTGTTACAATGTAATTTGGGCATTTTTCTGCTAAACATTTATTTTAGACAGTTCTGCATTATTTGTGAATAACCAAAAAATTTGTTGCATAGCAATTGCAAAAGAATAAATTTCTGAGTTTGCAAATATATGATAAAAATAGTGCATTGGTATTGCACAACAAAAGTCTGTTACTTCTGTCTAAATAATACCTGGTTATGAGGCAAGAAGCAACATCAAGGCCAAGCTTCTTTGAAGGATCAAATGTAAACCTGAAACAATACACTAAATCAATCAAACAACAAAGAAAAAATCTTCATTTATTAGAATAGTTTTCCTCAAGTCAAGCTATTGCTTTCAGATTAACTATAGGTTTATCAACCCATCAATCAAAAGATTCATATTATTGTAGGAATCCTACAACAAACAACTAATGTAAAATTTGAAATGTATTCTCTTCACAATTATTAGGTGAAAAGGTTACTCAACCTGAAAAGTTGAGTGTTATGGCTAACTTTTGCCTTTTCATGAAGCTTGAATTCCAACCACTTTTCAGGATCAAGAGCTGAAAGTTTTGAAAATAAAAAGAACCATTGATCATGATAGTAAGAAATTAACTTTTTGGCATCAACTATTAAGCTTAACTGAAATTGCTCACATTTGTCCTTATGTTCTACATGTAAGACTTAAGTTGCTACAGAAAATATATAAAGCATCTACAAATATGCATTCAATTCATTATGAATGGGATATAAACGCACCTACGTTAGGTGCATTCTCTTCACGATTTTCATCAAGATGAGCCTGTGAATATGAGATGAAGATGAGCTTTTAACCACCTCTTGTGAATATTTAACAATTGAAAATGTAAGTACAGAGTTAAATTATATGATGAGTACTGTGGCAATCCATAAAGAGAATCACTGGAAACGAATTTCCTTCCCCATAACATTTGAAAGTCGTTCTTACAAAAACATTTTCACTCTCTTTTACTTGAACAGCTTCATTCATGCTAAAAGAGTAAATCGAATGAGCACACTCGCATCTCCCAGAAAAGAATTAGATGATCGCGTTGTCTGAAGCCAGATCAATCAGCTCAACTGCCGATCGCGTGTTATAGATTGACAAATGTAATATCGAGAAGAGAAGAGTAGGAGAAGAAGAGTACAATGGTAGGCGAGGAGGAGAAGTAGTAGAGAGCTAGACCGCCGGAGACAACGGCGGAGAAGGAGGCGCCGACGGGAATCCCGCGGCCCTGAGTGGAGGAGTGGTAGTGTTGCCTGAAGGCGGCGGGGATGCCCAGGGAAGAGGATTTGGAGAGCCTTCGAAGAAGAGTCGCCATGGCTGCGATATCTTTATCAGCTGACAAGAGGAGAGGAAATATTGGATCCAGGAAGGTAGGAACTCGACAAAGGAATTCATATCACCCGAGTTAAACTCAAATTTTGAGTTTACAACTTTAGATCCGGACTGTTCGATCTACTTTAGCACGAATATTAACGGGGCCGTGTATTGAACGGATTCCTGATTGGACGGTCCTGATCTAAAACCAAAATTTGAGTTACTTGAGAGGATTGGTCGACTGTATTTGCAATAACACCCAAATATATTTTTCTGTTTCGTAAATAACACACAAATCTCCTGGTTTATTCGTATTGCAACAAGTGTAAATGTTGAACAAAAGTCAAGTCAAAAGAGTGACCAAATCGCTTTGGAGAAAGGGACAATGCTAGTCTAACACCTTGTTTGGATCGAGAGCAGAGGAAGGGAGGGAATACAAATAAAAGAATTTTTTTTATTGAATTGTGTTTGGTTGATAAAATTATGTCGAAAATAAAGGATATAATATTGTATTATTGTAATTAATAGAATTGATTTTCCTCTCGATTTGGAGTGTAACGAATAGAAATAAATTTTGTTGCAAATATTTTTAGAAAAAAATATCACAAATATTCAATCATATATCTTACCTATATATTTATCATACAAGTTTTTTGTCACAAATCTATAACTACCAAATTTCTCATTAATCTTTTAAATTTTAATCAACCAAACAAGAAATAAGACGGAAATGAAAGTTAAATTTATTTTCTCTCGTTAATTATTCAAACACGAAGAGGTTAAATATGTTAATCTTCTTTTCTATTTCATTTCATTCCCTTCTATTATTCACATCCCCTTCCTTCCTCTACTCTCCATCCAAACAATGTGTAAATTTTCCATTATCACTTGGAATGTAGCATGAAAATATGAAATGATAAAGGTTAGACATGAAGTTTTTCTAAGTCTGCGAAGATCATGTACATTAAAAATATTCAACCAACATACATAACACTCATTATGACCATCTCAACTGCGACTAGCACCATGGTCCGGCAGTATCACCCATACCAAGTGGTTCCTTCCTACGCTCTGGTGGTGGCAGCTCCACCTCTCACCTCATCACCACCCATATCTCGGCCACCAACTCCACAAACACCTTCAGGCACGTACTACTTCATATCCCCCACAACCCTTCCAAGCAGAGGCGGATGCAGGATTTCCGTCAGGAAAAGTAATCGGATTCAAATAATTTATTGGATTCAAATCCATTAGCTAATAGAGTACAATTCTACATAACAAAACAAAAAAAAAATCATAAATTACTCGAAAAAATCAACAATTCAACATAATAAAAAACAATCAACAATTCAACATCATAATAAACAATCCACATAACAAAAAACATAAATTACTTGAAAAAATCAGCAATCCAACATAATAAAAAACAATCAACAATCCAACATCATAATAAACAATAAACATAACAAAAAAAAGACAATCTTACATAATAAAAAAACAACACTTCTAATATCCTTTTACATATTAAAAAAACACTAAAAAAGTACCACTAGATAGATGAAACGAGCTTTCCTCGACGATTCTTCATGCTTTGAAACATTTCCATAATTCTTTCATTGCTCACCTTCTTGAACAAATCTTTCTTAATGAAAGTAATCAAACAATCGTTCATCCACTGATCTCCCATTCTACTTCTCATGCTGGTTTTCACCAAACTCATTACCGAAAATGCCCTTTCGACACCAGCTGTAGCTATCGGTAAAATCAATACCAATTTCACTAACTTGTAAACCAAGGGATGAATATTGTCCTTATTCGTTTTCACCATTTTTTCATAAAGTTCAAGCATGGTGCTTACCTCCAAAAAAGCTTTATCATCTTGCACATCCATAATGTAATTCACCAATTGACTCTTTAGGATAGAATTGAGCTAATTTCACCAACATGTCTATGTCAAATGATGAATAAGAAGTTAAGTATTGGTTTCCATGAATCTGTTATTAAGTTCACGCAATTGCATATCAATAACAGTGTTAAATAGATCAACACGATAATAATGCAAATTAGTAGTGCTTGTTGGGTACCTTGGGTTATCGAAGTACTCTTTCTCCATATTTAAAACTTTAATACGGTGTTTCTCACAAAATGCACACACATCTTTGAATAATGATCCCCAACCACTATCCCTCATTTTTTGCAACCGAGATTTAGCAATCTTCACCAACTGAATAGCATTCACCATATCTTGATTTTTGCATTGCAAGGTTTGCGATAGATTATGCGTGATTATTAATGTTTCCCTCATAAGAAGCAACACAAATACAAATTCAAAAGTTTATATTTCTCTACGTAATCCACGCGCCTCTGATATTTACTCCCATGTTGACCCATCCATTTATATTTCCTTAATTACCTTAAACGTGGGTGAAAATAGTATCACCAAACTATTTAAAGTCTTGGAATGAGAACTCCATCGAGTATCACCGGCACGTGCAAGACTCGTTTCTTGGTTCAAACCACTTCTAGTTATTATCTATTCACTTGAAATAGCTTCCACAGCATTAATTCTCACCTCCTGACGTAATTGATCAGGTCTTTTACAAGATCCACCAGCAACATTGAGCAATCTAGCAACCATTTGAAAAAATAAGCCAACCCGAGCATGATCCTTCGCTACCGCAACGAGAGTTAGTTGCAATTGATGGGCAAAGTAATGCACGTAATATGCAGACCCATTCTCCCTCATGATCAATGCTTTGAGACCATTGAACTCCTCGCTCATGTTACTAGCTCCATCATAACCTTGGCCACGCAATCTAGACAGAGATAGACCATGCTTACCAAATAAATTCTCAAGTGCCCGCCTTCAAAGACAACGCTGTAGTATCGGGAACATGAACGATACCTAGAAACCATTCGACAACGGAACCTCTCTTGTTCACAAACCAAATAACAACCGCCATTTGCTCTTTGGTTGAGGCATCTCTTGCCTCATCAACCAAAATCGAAAATAATTCATCTCCAAGCTCCGCAATTATATCCTTAGTTGTCTCTTCTACACAAGCGTTGACTATATCCTTTTGGATTGAAGGTGAAATCAACTTTAGGTTTTAGGGAGCCTTATCAAAAACCACATTATCTATTCTTCATTATGATCTCCTAAAAATCTCAAAAGTTCACGAAAATTTCCTTCATTGAAAGAGCTTTCACACTAGTTATGTCCGCGGAATGCCAAACATTGCCTGCAAAGAAATTTAACACAATCTACAATAGCCTCTAACTGTATTCGATAATCCCTCTCCTATCTAACAATTTGTTTCTCTACCACAACACGAAGGCTTTGTGCTTGGTTCATCAAATCTAAACATTTCTTTCAAGCCTGATTGTGCCAAGAAGTAGAATCACCAACATGCTCCTCAAAAGCTTTTGTGGCCTTTTTCCAGTTTCTAAAACCATCTCCTACAAAGTTTTCATTAGCACAGAATTGTCCCTCCATTTTCCACTCATCAACCTCATGGCCCTCGAGATGACAGCATCTGATCATGTGCCTCTCCTGTTAACATGCAAACACCCTCAATCGGCCCCTACAACATTTAGGTTGGAAAAGGCCTGGTTCAAGTACCCTAAGATGAGGGACACTGTGCAATCAACATGGTAGCACGGTTCACAATCTGGTTCAAAGTCATTCCAGAGTCATTGTAAACATATGCATTCTGAGTTAAGACAATGGCACATCGACAATTTTGGGAAGCTAACAGAGCAGCTCAATTTTTGCAAGAAGGCAGTTCTTTTCTTTGATTGCATAGAGGAGAAGCGACAGTTAGATGCTCAAGAATTCGGGCTTCGCTTAAAGATCAAGGAGAGGATCTTCGAGCTGACAAACTTTGAGGAGGAAAGATGGTTCCAACGTTCCCGATGTAAGTGGTTAACTAGTGGTGATCGTAACACAGCTTACTTTCACAACTACGCATCGTCAAAGGCAAGGGTAAATTTGGTTCTTCAACTGAATTAGGGTCGTATAATCTCTGATGAGGGTGAGATTATGGATAAGTTCTATTGTTCGATGCATGGTGCACCTGGGGTGGCCACTCAGATACTGAATTTCGATGTTACCTCTCTCTACCCGTTACCACATGCTCTAGATCACCTGCAGTTACCTTTCTCCAATGACGAAGTTGAGAGGGTAGTCAAGGGTTTGGCAAGTAACAAGGCATGTGGGCCAGATGGGTTACCTAACGAATTCGCAAAGGAATTCTGGAATTTCATTAAGGGGGACATCCTTGCCATGTTAAACCGGTTCTATAACCATGAGCTCGATTTGGTTAATCTCAACAGGGCCAATATAATTTTCATCCTGAAAAAAGAACACCCACAAACTACTTCTGACTACCGTCCAATAAGCATCATAAACCTGGTACCAAAGATCATATCGAAGGTGCTAGCCAATAGGCTTGTCGGAACCCTGCAGGAACTGATCACAATTCAGCAAACATTCTTCATACAAAGGCAGATATATAATAAAGAATTTCCTTGCCACAAGGGAGATTGTAAGACACTTGTCAGCTAGCGGTCATGAGGCTATTTTAGCAAAAATTGACTTCTCTAAGGCGTTTGATTCGTTGAATTGGGACTTCTTGGTGAAGGTGATGGAGGGCCGGGGTTTCCCGGTAAGATGGATTCAATGGATTACTAATATCCTTGCTACAAGCTCTTCTAGGATTCTGCTAAACATGAAGCAAGGATATTAGTAATATCTTTGCTACATGCACAAACGAGGGCTCCATCAAGGGGATCCACTATAGCCTATGCATTTTATATTGGCAGTCGACGCACTTCGAGCTATGATAGTAAATGTAAACAGCTCACTGGTTACAAGGACCTTGCCTAGATTGCCAGACGCTATGATGGCTTTACAATATGCGGATGATACTGCATTTATCCTCAATGCAGATATGGCGACAATTGTCTCTTTCAAGTTGCTGCTCAGGCTATAAACAACTCACTGGTTACAAGGACCTCGCCTAGATTGCCAGACGCCATGATGGCTTTACAATATGCGGATGATATTGTATTTATCCTCAATGCGGATATGGCGACAATTGTCTCTTTCAAGTTGCTGCTCAGGCTATTCGCCAGGATGTCTAGCCTAAACATCAATTACTCTAAAAGCACAATTGTTCCGATCAACCTCACCCAGGAAAGAATAAAGGTGATAGAGGCCTTAACAGGTTGCTCTAAAATTGTCTTCCCGATTGTGTATTTGGGTATGCCACTGATAGTTAAGCAACCGAACAAGCAAGATTTCATGCTACTCATCGACAAACTATAGGAAAGATTAGAGGGATGACAAACTAAATTATTGTCGTGAAGTGGAAGATTGCAACTGATGCAGTCATTTCTCTTTGCAATTCCCGTATATTACATGTCCTGCTTCAAACTTCCTAAATGGGTGGTGAAGCGAATTGACCGAATTAGGAGGGACTTTTTATGGGGAAGAAGTCAAAACAATGGCGCTGACAGGGGCATGTCACTGGTGAGTTGGAGCGTCGTAACTTTACCAAAAAAGCTGGGGGGTTTGGGGATTACTAATCTGGAATTACAAAATGTGGCTCAGTTGTTGAGATGGTGGTGGCGCTTATATGAGGAGGACCGCTCTCTTTGGACATCAGTTTGTCACAAGCTATACGCTAAGCCAATGGTGCAAGGAGGTCCTACCGCATAGAACAAGGAAGGGTCTTTCTTCTGGATGGCCTTGGCAAATATCAAACAAATTTTCCACTGGAGTACTATTTGGAGTATTGGTAATGGGGAAGGATTAATTTCTGGTACGATTCATGGGTTCAGCCACCAATTTTAGCCATTTCGGATCCTAGACCCGCTAACCAGGTGCTTTTGCTAAGGCAGGCTCAGCCCTTACTGATGGATGTGGCTCCGAATTGTGACGTAACATTCACAGACGAGGGGGATCGAATAAGGTGGAGATGGGAGACACTTTTCTTCCAAATCCATCTATAAAATATTGGTGGAAGGGGGAAAATTAATAATGAGGAATTTCGAGATCTGGGCTGCAAAAGTTCCACCTTCAGTGAGAGTTTTTGGGTTCTTAATGTTGAAGAGGAAACTTCTGAAAAGAGATGTGTTGTTAAGGAGAAGAGTTCGGTGTGAACAACACTGCATCATGTGCTCTAATAATAGGGATGAGACTATTGTCCACTTGCTATTTCGTTGTAATTTCGCGAAGAGAGTATGGCGCAGTGTGGAGCATAGGTTGGGATTCAATTTGCTTTGTTGGAGTGCGGTACAGGCAGTGGTAACAGATCCCAATCCTAATGACATTTGGGAGATATCATCAGCAAAGAATGTCGATAGTGGAGCTCTGAATCTTAAAGCATGGTCCTCATGGTTTCTCTGTGTGGCCTGGTGGATTTGGAGGCAGCGAAATAACAGGATTTTCAGGGGTGATATGATACTAGTGGAGGTACTGGTACACAAGGTGTTAAACGAGGGAGTTATGTGGCTCAAATTCTGTTAGAGCAATGGCTGTAATTTTTGGTTCCAGTGATAATATGGTCTGATCATAAGCCTTACAAAACAGAAAAGGTGTTATTTTGAAAGATTATTACCTAGAGAATAAACATATAGGAAAGCTAACTGGGTCCATTAGTTCCCCTACCAATATAATACATTCCATACATGTAGGAGCACAATATTGTAACGATAGTATTGTTTGATCAGATCTAAATCGTAGAAAACCTATGTACGAATGGAGACCCAAACAGATGTGTATATTAGTGTATATTAGATAAATGAGACCCATTGCACATGAAATTCGACAAGAAGCAACCATTGTGAATTTTCCAGTGCAAGTTGTAAGTTCGTACTAGTATAAGCAATTAGCAACAATAACACTTCTCGGGTAATCATTACAATGACACAGGTTACAAAATTAATTGAGACGACAATTAACGAATTATACATCTGAAATCCATGAACAATTATATGCAACGGCTAATAAAACCTAAAAAGCAGAACATTTGATGCTAATCCTGGTAATTCTATATCAACTTCAACTCTTCATGAAAACATAAAACAATTTTAAAAGAATAAAAGTGAAGAGTAAACAACACAAATTGTCATTCAACATCATGCAATTTTTCCAGCCCCAGATGGTAATTAAACATTCCGAATTTGCCACTTTTAGTCCTATTGAAAATGTTCAGTTTAAATACATGGACAACCCATTTGGTTCATTTGGCACGGTATCTATTTACTAGAAACAAAGAAAAAGAACTGTCTATTACCCACCTAATTAGGATATCATTTTTAACTAATAGATGATAATAGGTATGAAAATGTACAAGTTGGTATGTCTAGGGAACACAATGAGAAATTTTAAACCTTTAATCAGGAAATAAGTAAAGTTTTAGGGCACATTTTCTAAAGATTACTCGAAATTCAACAAGCTTTGCAACTTTTTCGACAAGCACCAGAATAATCGGCGCTCCCAAGCATAAAAATTGGGTTCCTCTCGCACTCGCCGAATTCAGCCCAACTTGCACAATTATCATCCTCGTCACTGCATTCCTCCTGATCAATGGTCAAAGTCAAAGATGATGTCAGGTGCCTCCTGTCAGCGGGCCCTGTATGGAAGTACTTTGTGGCAGACCATTTTGCCCCTTCAAGCACCTTGCAACTCTGATGCAGACTGCTATTATCTGGTGTTGAGTCTAAATTTAGATTGAAGAAAAAGACAGCACTGCCCTTAACGGGTTTTATTGCATAACTGGCTGAAGCGCATTCTGAGAAACTCTCATCTTTCAGTTTGGTTGTCTGTAAAATTACAAGATAAAAGGTATATCGGTCAGACAGTCAACAGTTGAGATAAATGTCAAGTACTTGCATTCATTAATTGTTGAACTAATTTTGTTGTTTTAACATAAAGATCACAAAAATTGTTTTGACCTGAGACTTGGGGAAAATTGTTTCACCACCATGAGTGACATTTGATAGATATATCAGAACTGTAGCAACTCTATTCCCACCAGGTTTGTCTTCATTGTTCTCGTAGAAGTCATAATGTGGGCCATAGCTGTCATTGACTCCATAGTGCCAAACTTGTATATCCCCTCCATGGTCTATAATCATAGGTCATGATAATTGCATGAAATTCACAAGCAGCTTATTAAGAAATGAGCAACCAAAGCACTTTTACAATTTTACTTTTAACAAAAAGAAACATAACCTGGTCCTCCAAAATTACAAAAAATACCTTGTCATATTTAAATTGACATTCAAGTCCCAAGAATAGGCTTTAATTACAAATAAAGGATATGTCACTTGTTGCTTATTTAAAATATTACTGAAATATTCTGCTAAGTGCTCATTCGGCTTAACGAATATACTGATACTAGTGAAGTAACAGAAACAAACAGCTCTTTTGGCTATGTGCAGTTGATATCTGTTTTTATGGGTCTATTTGAGAATTTTCATAGTAATTTTGTTGCAAGGGCACTTTGGCTCTAAAAATTGAATCAATAAAGAAGAAGACGTGGGAAGTTACAGTAAGAATACCTTTGGGAAGCAGTGTCCATAATGATATTCTTTCTTCAATCTTTGACAAGATTTCATCCTATTCAAAGGTGGAAAAGGCTGAAAACAATCAATTTTAAATTTCTCGTAGTGATCAAGTAAAGAGAGAACGCATAAAAAGAAGGACAAATACACAAACCTGCTCAGAATTTACCAAAAATTTCTTTCCTGTCGAAATGGTTCTTTGCATACCAGTGCTGGCATTACTATCAACAAGCAAAGGTTTCTCTATTCCACCATGTGCCTAAAATAAGAATGTCATATTTACCAACCACATAAAACACTGAAATAGCAAGCACAGGAAATAGAAACACACTTCAGAAATTAATCCGAAACACAAATTTGAAGTTTTAAATATTTTTTTATAACTTGTAACCAGTAATCAATACTAACTGTAACTTCTTAACACCAATTTATCCATAAATCTAACTGAACTGATACAAATAGGAAATATAGTGTAAATTTTGTAGACTGGTAAGACAATAACTGTATAAGTTGAGAACATTACCAGAGAAATCAAGTGCTCACACTCTCTGTCTGAGAGAAAATCTTCATATATGGAGACCCTAGCTTGAGGTAAAAAGAAGTCATAATTGTCAGAAAACAAGGGGATGAAATTAGGGTTAATTTTTCTCGTGCAAATTGTAAACTCTTTTTGTGAACTTGCAGATAGTACCCCCAACATTTTTCATATTATAGCTGAAACCCTGCTTTTTTAGATACTTGCAATAACACCCAAAGGTTAAAGTCATAGAAACAGCATTTTCTGTTAAATATGTTCAATTTTACCCTACATGTAACCAGCCATTTTTTTTCCACAAAAAAAAACTAAGTCAAACAAAGAGGATTCATATGTCAGTAGCAAGCTTCCATGACTGTTTAAAAAGTGATCTGTTGGACTTGGATCTGAGAGAGTACTTGAAGACACAGTAATATAGGGTGCTAGTTTCAAAACATTTGATAGTAAGTGTGATTTGGGAAACAATTAAATGTGTTTACTGTTTCCACTAAATAAAAAAGTTAGAAAACTGGGAAACAGTTAAATGTGTTTACACTAAAAAAATAGTTAGATAAAAAACAAAGTAATTTAGTTGAAATACCTTGGATGCCAAGAAATCTGCTTTGATTTTGACGGGTTAAATCGAACACTTTGCATCCGTTCACGCAAAAGCATAAGATGCTCGGCGTTCGATATTTTCCCCTTTGTTTCTATCCTACAGGGGCAGAAAACAATGCTTATTTCTCTTACAAAATGTAACCATATACTACATGTTAGTTTTGCATCAGTATGGTTCACTAAAAGGTTTGCAACTTAAAGAAGGATTGCAGATTTTGCTACTAGTTTTAAAAAAAATTGTGATTGTTCCCTTTTATCCATTTTCAATCAAGTGAATTGAGGTACATAGACCCATATTGGGTAAAAAATAGAAGGGAAATGGAAAAGTTGAGCGAATTTTGTGTCCAAATTGTTCAATCAGAGTTTGGTTGGAGCCAAATAAACCTGAAAATTTGTGCCAATTTACATGCATAAGTTTCTTGTCCCTAATGTAAAGTGACAGTTAAAAGTTGTAATTATTTTATATAGCTGATAAGTTTTCCACCTTAAAATAAATGTCGTGAATTAGAAGAGGTGTATACATGATCACATCAATGAATGAATTTAAACAATTATCATAGCAATTCAATTAAAATATGATTTAGCATTTTGGCAAATTTCAATGCTCACTGCTGCGACTGTGTAAATCTGAGCTAACAAAAGAGGCATAAAACGATCCTATTGACTGACTGCCTTTTGATGAAGAAGAGAAGAGAGCTTACAATCGAGAAAAGGAAAAGGGGAGAAAAGAAAAGAGCGCGAAGAAATGCAGAAATTGGAGAAAGCGCGATGCCATCAGGAATTTGCAATCGCTTTTGGAGCTTTTGGAAGAGGATTTTGGGAGTGATTCGCATTCTTCGATTCTTTCCAATTGCATGCATTGACGCAATTAGAGCCCTGCGATCAGATTCAGATCTACCTGATCGTCGGATCTATTTGGGATCCGTATCCTCTGCATTAACTCAAAAGGAAATCTTTTCAGTTAATGAATTTCAACCGTCTGATTTTAGAAGGAGCCAATCCGGCTTGTGTCTATAACACAGAGACCATTTAATATTAATGCAGATCTAGTTCACACGAATCTTGAAACAGATTAGACAGTCGATATTCATTAGATTCTCTTTTGAGTTAATGCAGAGGATATGAATTCATCTATTTGAACCTTTGAAATTAAAATTGGGCCCAACAAAATGGAGAGGGTCCCGGTCCGGCCCAATTGTAATATTTATGAGAACCAGGAGCTTGATTTCTTTTATTTTACATCACGTAAGAGAAATGATTGAAAAGATGTAATTAATTTAAGTTACTGTGGTGAATTGAAAAGTATGAGACCGCGTGCATGATTGGCTTTGTAAAAGTAGTTTGATTATTAATTAATATTAAAATTGGTATAGAGAGAGAGAGGCACATCATTGCTCCTGATTTGCACTTGATTCTGTACAAGACTATCATGTGTTGATGAGTTCAAAAAAAATACAATGTATGATTTTCAATCCTTTGTTAGTCTTCACTCTTCACGGGTGGAGATCATGCAAAGGAGGACTCCGTCAAAATCGCTGACAGTGGGACCTAGGCTATAATATAAAAATAAAATAAAAAGAAACAGTGGAAACAGGCTATAATATAATGCATGCTTCTGCGATTGCAAACTTGACCATGCTTCATTGCTTTAAACATATTATTAAATATTATCTTATGTATTGGTAGGCAAATGGTAGGCAAGCTCTCATGTATAACAAGATAAACAACATAATCTCTCCCTCTATATATGAGTAGAATTAAGGTGCTCTTAAGCTCACCAAGCCCTTTGTGAGCTTAACTCAAAAACCTATCGAATTGACTTCAAACTACATATCCAAACCGTTGAAACCCTTCTACTTCATGAGTGATGCATTTACATGTCAAATTTATAAATTTTTGAACTAGTTTAGTATAAAGTCAAGCGGTCAAAAAAATATGATTTTTAAGTTCATTTTAATGAGTTCATTTTTTATCATTTTTTGACCGCTTGACTTCATACTAAACTAGTTCGAAAAATTATAAATTTGACATGTAAATGCATCACTTGTGAAGTAGAAGGGTTTCAACGGTTTGGATATGTCGTTTGAAGTTAATCCGATAGGTTTTTGAGTTAAGCTCACAAAGGGCTTGGTGAGCTTAAGAGCACCTTAGTTCTACCCTCTCTCTCTCTCTCTCTCTCTCTCTATATATATATATAGAGAATGGCTAATATCAAAACGTTTGTTCCTGGGCTCAGGAACAAACGATTCCGTTCTCCCATTTCCAAAGTTCAAACAACAAATCCAAACCGTTAGATGTTCAATCTATATTAAAATGTGCTTGGAGACCAAATTTTACATTTTTTGGAATTTTTTTACTATTTATTAAGCTGGTTTGAAAACCGCTGTTTTTCAATGCTGCAGAAATTTCATAAAAACAGCGATTTTCAAACTAGCTTAATAAATAGTAAAAAAATTCCAAAAAATGTAAAATTTGGTCTCCAAGCACATTTTAATATAGATTGAACATCTAACTGTTTGAATTTGTTGTTTGAACTTTGGAAATGGGAGAACGGAATCGTTTGTTCCTGAGCCCAGGAACAAACGTTTTGATATTAGCCATTCTCTCTATATATATATATATATATATATGAGGAGGGATCCAATTACACCCTTTTTTTTGACACATCATGACATTGCTTTTTTTATAGGCCAATTTTGCGATTTCAAAATCCAAACAGTTGATCCGAACCGTTCAACATGATCATCATATTAAAATGTGCTTGGAGATCAAATTTTACATTTTTTTGAATTTTTTTACTATTTATTAAGATGGTTAAAAAATCATTGTTTTTTAATGGTCTGAAAACAACGATTTTGTAACCATCTTAATAAATAGTAAATAAATTCAAAAAAAATGTAAAATTTGATCTCCAAGCACATTTTAATATATCCATCATGTTGAACGGTTTGGATCGACTATTTGGACTTTGAAAATGTTAGGTGTCAAAGTGTGTCAAAAAAAATGGTGTAATCCGATCCCTCCTCTATATATATATATATATATATAGCACCAAATCGAATACAAATAACATGCAGCAAATTAAGCAAGATAATAAAGAAGACCAACAAACATATAGAACAATGCAGCACTAAATTAACCAACATAATTCTATAGCACTAAATTAACTCAAGTACCATCATTAATTAACATATATGTTCTGTTGCAACAAAGGCAACCCCCAAGACAAATCAGAAATACACCCCAACCCCCTCCACCCGTATGACTAAACTAAAACCAGCAATGGAGCTTTCAAAAATCACACCCCCACTGGTTGTATATATGAGACCAAAAAACCAACAGCATTGTACTTATATCAGTTAACTTAGAAAACACTACCATTAATTGTTCTAGTACCCACAAAAATGTACATCATATGTACCAAAAGTATTTAATTCCCCTGCCCATTTGTTGGAGGAGGTAATACCCAATCCAAGAAGTACCTGCACCATTGCTGACGAAGAGCTTCCAAATTATATGGATTGGTCGGTAGGGAAGCCTGCATGAATAAATGAAAACATATTAATAACATGTATAATTAATTAAGAACTTAAAATCAGTGCATGATAGAAACAAATTGACATACATCTGGAAAACTTCGCGAGAGATGCCGGATGATGAAATCCATATTCTTCATCACGAAGTATCCGCACTCCCAGTCTGATAATTGTTGTGGTCCCTGAAAATAGAGTTTGAAAACAAAATAAAATCATTAGTGCAATTATGTTGGAACTTGAAATAAGTTAAAACGAAATACTCCATTAAATTTTTTAATACCTGAAACATTGACCAATCACAAGTTCTTTTCCCCTTCGCGTGCTATCCACTTCGTTGTAGATATTGCCCATAAGCCCTACAATTAATAAAGGTCAGTATGGTACTTATTCTAAGATATTATCACGTAGATCAGATTATTACTTTGTGTTTTACATTATATGAATTTTACTTATTTGAGCAAATGAGATTCGATTGCAAAAATCCTGCCCTTCACCAGCTTGGAGTCGATTCATAGGACTAGATCCTTGCTTGGAATTATGACAAGAAGAACCCAATGATCCCTACAATTTAAGTAATAGTAATAAATCAATATGAACTTGTGATTTAAGAAAAAGAAACATGACTGAACTCTATGTAATTACTTCTCGTGGTATGATGCAAAGATGAATGTTTTGTCCTGCAACCTAAGCAAGATTTGGGTGCGGTACTCCAATGACTCTGCGTTGTTGTATCTAATCGATGTTGCGCTGATCAGATTTGTATCCATATGTCCGATGTGCAAAAAGTGTGGCAAACTTTAAGTTTAGGCTTGGACCGTCCGATTTGCAATGGTGTATGTCAATATTTGTGCTACTTCAAATTTGGTGGTCAGATTTAATTATATAATTTGTGTTACTTTAGGGAAATGATGATGTTTGAAAACCAAAAGTTTATCGTTAGAGGGAAATTTGGGCTCTGTTAATAGTCAAATTAAATACAATTTTCTCCTGCTTATTTGTCCCTTTATATATGATAATACCTGAAACTAATTTTTTTATGTGCAAAATTTATATAATGATTGGTGTGGTGTTTTGAGTTATTAAAATCTTGTTCAAGGGACAATTTTTAGTCAACCTATCTATTAGTCTTTCACTCAATTTGTTCGAGGATGAACAAAAGTTTAAGCTTGGGGATGTGATGAAGCCAAAACATATAGCGAAAATCACTATCTTTTCTTCCGGAAAATGGTGAAAAGTGAATGCGAAGTAGCACTTTTCCTGATTTATTTACCGCAAACGTGTTTTTAGGTCTTTTTGGCAGATTTTTGAGAAAGTTGTGTATTTAGGGTAAAAACAGAGCAAAAGTGTCGTATTTAGGCAATTTCTGAATAAGGCGTCAAAATGGGACATTACATGGAGCATGCAACACCTCACACGAAGTGCACAACATGCGAAATGGCGAAAAATACAAGAAAATCCTCTAAGTTAGGAAGCCGTGTGGCCTCCTCTATGCCACATGCGGCATACCCTGATGCCGCACGATCTGTGGACTATCCTAAAAATAGACGATTTCTCTGATGGGCCTTCCAAAAGAACACGAATTCCTGATGGACCTTCTAGAAGGACTCGTTTTCTTCAGAGCCAAGCTATCATAGCTATTTTTGGCTTCATCTATCCAATCATGGATGGACCTCACATCCCCCACTACTTCCACTGCTTTACCTCTTATTTAAGAAGGATATAAATACCCCTCTTGTAATAGAATTTAGTATGTGTGTTTAATTGTGTCAAGTCTAAAATAGTAGACTAGCAATTCTCATTGTTAGGTTAGGTCAGAGAGTTACTTAGAGAGAGAAGGGTAGTCATCGGGAGTCAAGCAAGAGAAGAATGCGTCATCTAAGGAGACATAGGTTCTTCCATCTTCAGTTAGGTTGTAATTTATGTTCTTCTTATTTTATTTATTTTATTTTACCATGGCTATGAGAAGCTAAACTTCTCATCTCTAGAGTGAGGGTTCTACTTGAATTATTAATTATATTTTAATATATGTTTATATTTTGTTTATGATTGGTTTGAGTTTCCTTTTATACTTTGAATTCCTTCTTATTACATCCTTGCATACATAGTTCTGTCTACTATATGCCAATAACCCTCCACATACCAATAGGTGTTTAGTCATTGCATCTTGGTGTGAGTAGCATATATAATGCATGTAAATACTATAGCACTTCGACTAACGAGGCTTGGCAGCGGTTCAAAGACTAGGGTTAGAACCCAGTGGGCTCCCTTGGCAGGATAGTGTAAATTGTACATTTAGATTATATTAGAAAGCACTTAGATTAGGTAGGGTCTTTGGGATATTCCAACTACGGGATAGTATAGAGAAATAATATAATTGCGTACCTAAAATACTTTAGTTTTGATATCCCAAAAAACTTGATTGCAAGATCAGAAAACTTTTCAAATCGCATAAACAAACACCCAGCACACCCTGCGAATAGTGACAGTGCCGCATGCGAGGTAGCTGTAGGGCAATCTAGGCCTCATGTGACAGTGACAGTGACAGTGCCGCATGCGACGTAGAGAGGTCGAAACTTGTACTAACATGATTAAGAAGGAAAGAAATCTGAATCCTAGAGGCTCTCTATCTACTGTTTAACATTTACCTTGATTACAATTAGCACCACCGCCTCAAACTTTTATAAAACCCGATAACCTAGACTAATGAAAATTGTTTAAAATCTAAAACACTATCCCTGTGAATCGACACCCCAATTATACTACACGGTAGGATCATGTGCTTGTGATCTGATCGTAAGTAAAAATTAGGATTTATAAAATATTTTAAAGTAGTAGTTCACTTTGGACTTATCACACCTCAAACTTTCAAAAACCCGATAACCTAAACTAGTGAAAATTGTTTAAAATCTAATACATTATCCCTGTGGATCGACACCCAATCTACATAGTAGGATCATACGCTTGTAATTTGAACGCAAGTTATAAATCTTTAAAAGTAGTAGTTTATTTTGGACTGTAAATGTGTTTTTTTGTAGTAGTTTATTACAACGCAAAAATTAATTAAATGCATTCAAATTGTTACTATATATTCCTCAAAGAGAAGGGATCATTTGAAATTACTTCGTTTTGACAATCTTGACAATATTAAAAAAAATTAATTTAATTTAAATCCAACATTATAGTCATGATCTATATTATTTACATATCATGTTTATTAAGTATGATGAAATTTGATGTCCAAACTTATTATTAATATATCATCAAATAATACTTAAATGAAATACTTATTGTTAGGTTATTTATATGTCTAATGACATACCTATAAATTATTAAAAAAAAATTCTAATATTTTTTAAAAAAACTATTGTTAAATTATTAAAACAACTAATACAAGTTATCCCTCCTATTTGTCAAAATCCTATCAAAACTCCTATAGAAACTAGGTTGCTGTAAATGTGTGATAAAAAAAATTACAGCAAAGAATCCTCACTATATTACCCTCACAAAAAAAAAAATGACCTTCATGATGGAGGCTAAAGAATAGAGTAGAGAGACAAAGGGAATTAATTAAAGTATGGCCACAGCACAGTTTCATGAAAGGGATCTGTGCCTCAAGCCCTCAACCATGGAATTGGAATTTGATCTGTAGCAATCCTGTATCTACTTATTGCTTGCTATGATATAGGATTAGGAAGCATCTCCCCTATTTATCCGGCTTATCAATTAATTCTTCCCACGTTTCACTTTCTTATCTCCTCTCTTGTTCTTTCAAATATTAAAGAGGGCTTGTAGGCTTAATCATAGCAATCACCATTTTGATCGAGTCCGGATCTCCTCACATATTGATCAATTAGTACTTGACAAGATTCGGATCATTGATTTTAATTAATGTTTTAGATTTGGATAGCCTTTGAAATCTGTAATCAGTGACTAAAATTATTACAACTCCTCCTCAAAAAAAAAAAAAAAAAAACAATTTGGAGATGATATCAAACGGTGTAGATGTTGCCTCTTTTAGTGAGATTCTACAATATTGTCTTTATTCCAAACCCAACTTTTATCATTGATAGTGATATTTCCATGTGATCCTCTTTTTGTTGTTTTCTCCATCCATACCAGTAACTCAGTCAGTCAGTAACCACCAATCGATCAAGTATTGGATTGGGTTTTCTTTTTGTGTTATTCTGAATAGATGCATTCAAAATGA
The DNA here is from genome assembly GCA_025461125.1 of Carex kokanica. Classification (NCBI taxonomy): domain Eukaryota; kingdom Viridiplantae; phylum Streptophyta; class Magnoliopsida; order Poales; family Cyperaceae; genus Carex; species Carex kokanica. The sequence continues at coordinate 126,977 of JAJGRX010000836.1, read as the reverse complement.
ATTATGAACACATGCATTCACTATTTAAACGCAAGTGTTCAGGCTGAATTGTGAATACATGTGTTCCCACAATTCATTCAAAATGTAACCATTCATAATGATAGTGTTCTGCACCAAATTTTTTTAGTTGCCACTGGAAAAATTCAAAATTGAGTTTTTACCACTCACGCTAACTCAGTTTGCCCACCAACTTAAATAATTGTCAATAACACGAATATTAAATCTCAAATCCACACTCTTTTACATGGATGCTAATGTTTAGGCATGGTTGTTATTTATATATAATTCTAATTGACCAATTTTATAATAGCATAAATGTTCCCCTGATCTAAATCGTGTGATTATTTATCAGATAATTTAGGAAAATTAAATAGTATAACCATGAATTCATATCACCTAAGGTACTTTAATTTTTGAGTTTGAATTCTGTTCGTTCGTTTTTTTTTTTCTGAGGAAAAATAAAGGTGTAGTTTTGATTTGATTATATTTTCACATAAAATTAAAAGAAGCAAAACAGTTGAGCTGTTCGCAAATAAAAAAGAAAAATTAAAACAGTAAAATTCTCTTATATTTTGCAAAATTTCCATTGGGCTTCTACCATAAAGAATTCGGTTCGTTGGTTATATACTAGTAAGTATTTAAAGAGTAGAAATTTGGAATTTCACCGAGATTGGAGGAATGAACGAAGGCACGCGTGCTCCATGGAGCAATTGAGTGCACCCACCTTCTCTATCCAAATCGTAAATGGTAAAAAAAAAAAAAAGGGGGGGGAAATTTACCTAACGTTCTTTTCATACATGCTTATCAGTTTTGTTGAACATGGTATAGCATTAAATCTGTGCATCGCCATGGCTTAGTTTGGAATTGTTATAAAAACAAAAATTCAAAATTGCGTCCAACACCGGTTTTATCATGCAAGTAAATATTTTTTTATAAAAAAAATTGGTGTATGTGAACAGGTAATTTTTTTTAGTTAGCTTACACATGATTTTTTTTTTTTACTCTAAATGTACTTGCATGATGACCTCATTTTTTTAAAATTAAATTAATTGGCTCAATATAAATTTGGATAATGTAAATAAATATTACTTAAGGGTGATACAGAGATAAGCTTTCTATTTTTCTAAAATAGATTTAAATATTTGTTTGAGAAATAGATTTGTCCATACGCCAGCTGTGCTGGCCCAAGAATTTAATAGCAGAGGATGTGCAAGTAAGAATTAATTCCTCAATAGCAAGTAGCAAGTAGCAACCATGATTGTTGAAGTTGAACACCTTTTTTGTGCTGTGCAAGTGCAACAGTGCATGAAGCTCCATTCGCTTCTCCTACGATTGTACGAGAGTTGGATTCGATTCCAAATCTCCATGGCAGAGCATCCATCATAGACATAGTCATAGCTAGCCTTCCTCTGAATCAACCACGCACTATATCATGTTCTCTCTGCTCGCCTCCATTATTATTTCTTCTTTTCACCATGGACTTAAAAAGTCATTCATCTTTTATAAGGAAAAAAGGCGATGAAACTCGTACAGTTCTGAGCATGCATGTACCATTCAACTCGTACAATTCTCATGTATTTTTTTTCTCTATAATTTCAACTAGAGGTGCCTCCACAAAAGGATGTACAAAAAAATGTTGGGGGTATATATATTTCATATATTTGGAAATATTTGTCAATTACACAATTAAATTGTAAATGTAATCTTCATCATTTACATAAATAATATATCAAATTTGGCACAATATGGATGTTAATTGGTTAATTTTAATTATTTGCATGATAGATGATCAAAATACTTTCAAGGTGTGCAAAATTTGCTTATCAATATTTTTATTGTTGTGAAAACCAGTTTTTGATCTAGCGGCAAAAACAATGTACTTTCTGTAAAAGATCGTAGATTCAAAATCCAGATGAGAAATTTCTCGTGGATATTAAACTAGTTGGGTGGCTTCACCCCCAACTTTACTAATTTTTTTTTTTATTGTTGTATTTTTTTTAAAAGAGTGAGACTATGATAATATACATATTATGATTCGACTCATGTTATGGATCCTTATCTCTATTTAAAAAGTTCAAATAGTTGATCCGAACAATTAAACATGATCTTCATATGAAAATGTACTTGGAAAAAAAAATTTACATTATTTAGAATTTTATTGTTATTTTTTCGATAGGTAGAAAATCATTGTTTTTTTATGGTCCAAAATTTTCAAATCAAGTGATTTTATTTCTTAAAAAAATAGTAAAAAAGAATTTCAAAAAAGTAAAATTTAATATGCAAATACATTTTCAAAGAAAATCATATCGAACGGCTTAGATCGACTGTTTGAATTTTAATAATAAAGAGATGAGTTCATAGGACAGGTTGCTGAGTATTTATATTTTTTGTATATATAAATAGAGTTATTTTTGTTTTCCCAAATTAAGTTAGTATTGTAATTATGTAATTTGGATAACATCAAGAAAGATATCAGAAATTATACCATAACGAAGTACATATATACAATAATAACCCTACAAAAAGTGCGTATAATAATGACAGAGATAATTATGTAATTATGTATACAAAGTTCGTAGAGTATAGTCTCTTTTGATCATTCTCTCTCTCATTTTTGACCTCCTTCTCAATTTCAAATAGTAGTGGCAGAGCCAGAAGCTGATGATGCAGGGGATCAATCAGAAGCTAATGATTCTTTAAAATATGTAATACCATTAATTGTTACATTGTTACCATTATATACGTAATACGTACACAACACAGCATGAGGCATGAGCGATTGCATGCTACATTGGTAGTCGGTGGTCGGTGGGGCCAATAAATGGTATTTATTTGAGTCACATTCAATTTGTACGTACATTCCTACCTTTGTATTTTGTCCTCTGCTTTTGTACCAAATTTTTAATTTGGCATTTTAGAATACATATGTGCATGCCATGTCCGTGTGCTACTTCAGTTATTACAATATACCCGGTAAAAAAATTATATTATTTATATAGCACTGTTACAATAGCAAAGATATTTCCCAGGAGGTATGAGAACAGAGTATTCTGATGATTGCATTTCTATGAATAAACGATTATTATTGTTGTGTCTCAATTACACTAAAACAATATGAACATTATTAATTACTTATTTGATTGGATCACTGTTATTTGTTAAAAAAAATTGACGAAGATATTATTATAATTATATTTAATTATTTCATGATATCCGACGAGAATCAAACATTAAAAATAAAAAAAATCCTTTCTTGGTTCTAAGAGTTAAAAATAAATTTTTCAACGATTCGTCAATTACACTATTCAAATTATAAGATTTGCTATTCACATGGATTTTTTTTTTTTTTGAAAGAAGTGGACTATGTCACCGATTTCCATTATGAGAAACCATTACAAAGTTCACTGGTACCAGTGGTATCATGTCCAAAGCAAGCAAAGCATACTGATATTTAACAAAATATCAAAACAAAAACCAAAAAGAAACAGTCCTAGAAAAACTTAAAAACAGCTCCTAAAAATATCTCATATCACCAATATACCAAAATATGCAAAAGAGACCCTATAAACTAAGAAATCTCATAACTCTGCGAGCTGAAACTACTATCAGAGTCTTCAGTAGAACTAGCATCACTACCATTGGAACTGATCCTTGCTCCAAGCATAGAGATTGAAGCCTGTGTATCCATTTCATAATTTTCTTTTCTGAAAAGATGGTAAATATGGTGTGCACATATGGTAAATCAAGAGACATGAGCACAAGAGATTAGACTAAGCAGAAGAAAATTGTACATAATTTACCTTAATCATGCTAATTAATTAGTAAATTAATCAGAAAAGAACATAGTAGAAACATACCCAAAAAACAAACTTTTACAAACATCTACAAACAGCTGACATGGCTTCATTTAGTTATCCCAGTTCCCCTAACCCACTACTAAACTCTCTAAGCAAATTTGTAGACCGTTGTAAAAGCTGCCTCTACAAAAAAAAAAAAATAATTAATTAAAAAATAAAATAAAAAACAAATTGTGAAGTATATTCACTTATTAGGCATATACCCCTCAAAAATACTCGAAATATGGTGGAATACTGTTATATGCTGGTGCTTCCCTTTCTTTTCTCAGAACCCTATAGTTACCACCTAATAAGTCACTGCTGATTCTTGTTTTATGCATCTCTCTCGGCACCTCCGGCGGTTTTACCGACCTGATCAAAGCCCAATTCACGCCTTTAAAGAACGCGTGCCGTTTTATCTCGACCGACCCCTTGACGCTACCGATTCTCTTTTTCGGGTCCTTCACCAGCAATTTACTCATCAAGTCTTGTGCTTGAAAGATTTCTTCCATATCTTTCACGCTGCTAGCGCCTATTTTTGGAAAGCTCAATGGCTGCTTGATTATGTTGATTAGGGTTTTCTGGTTATCTTCTCCCTTGAACGGCGTTCTTCCGTATATCATCTCGTATAAAAATATGCCAAGTGTCCACCAGTCGACCGCACTGCCATGTCCCCCACCAGATATAACCTCTGGTGCAAGGTATTCGTGTGTACCAACAAATGATTTTGATCGGGCCGAGACAGGTTCTGCTACTAGCTCCGGGTTGAGCTCAGTTTCTCTGCCTGACTCATCTCCTCTAGTTGCTTCTTGGGTCGCCTCATCTCTGGCGACTTCTCTGTTACACTTGTTAACCCCACTATAGAAGCACGAAAGAACCGGTTGTATAGGCAGTACGCAAGATGAACTGGAGCCTGGGCTTGATGCTGAGATTGAATTTTTAGAGGTTTTATTGTCTGAAATAGTGTTTGATAGTTTATCTTGACGGAGGAGTTTCGGTACGACATCACAGCGCATAGCGAGGTCAAAATCAGAAAGCATAATGTGGCCATCGTCTCTTACCAGTACATTTTCTGGTTTCAGGTCTCTGTATATTACACCCATCATGTGTAGGTACTCCAATGCCAGTAGTATCTCGGCCGCATAAAATCTGACAAAAGAAAACAAATTTTCGTAGTTAATGGGACAGTTAGGAGTGGCAAAGAACAGTATTTGCTATAACATTATAATTAAATGCTATCTATCATTGGTAACAGGTAGCCTTCAAGTTTTTCATATTTGATTTTGTATGGACAAAAAAATTAAATGGATAAATCGTGAACACTTGATGGATTTATGTTATTGACCAATTTACCCTATCTTTTCCAAGGCCATGCCAGGTGAAACAAATAATTAAAGAAATAAATTGAGGAGCAACATGTAAAAACCCTTTTGTTTTGAAGGATACTCAAGTACATATATACTAGAATTTGAGAGCATTGGCATATTAAACTTTTGAAAGTTCTAAGTACCTGCAGAATGAACCAAGGGAGGTTTTGAACTGAATAGTATTTGTTTTTTTTCCCTCTTCTATTGTTCTTCTTCTTTTCTTTTCTTTTGTTACAAATTAGATAGCAATACTTACCTTGCTGTAGATATACTGAACCTTCTCTTCGGTTGCCGTTGTCGCGCCACATGTAAATCCCCTCCGGTACAGAACTCCATTACTAAACAGGAATAATGTGCGGCCTCGAAATCCGCATAGAGCGTTGGTAAAAACGGGTGGTCCAGAGCACGCAATATCTCTCTCTCAGTCTCGGCCCGTTTCAGCTTGTTGCGAAATGTGAGCGCCTCCCGATCCACGACCTTCATCGCATACATGCACCCGGTCCACCGTGGATCCCTGAGCCGGCACAAGTACACGTTGCCCAAATCGCCGCTCCCTAGCCTACGCACCAGCAAGAAGTGCTCTAGGCGGATCCGGCCGGTGGGGTTGACAGACCGGATCGATTGAATTGCCTCCCACTCAGCTTCGGTCGATTTGTGAGGCTTTTGCGCCTGCCGGTGCGTCGAGTTAGGTACTTCGGTATAAAAAGATCGGACAGAAATGGAGCTTGAGCTGGCCAAACTGGCTTCACTAAGCCAGCTCCGATGTGAGCCAATGGCTGTGAAGGAAGAACTGCTGCTGTCATAGTCAGAATCGTCTCTACTTGTGGCCATGGAAGAGGAACAGAGGATGTAATTAACTAGCTAGGTAGTTTCTAAGTTTTTGTAAGTTTTTGTAAGTTTTTGCTCTCTTATATAAGGGGTGTGCTGAGGAGAGATGGACTAGGGAAACTAGTTATAATTACAACCTTGGCTGAGCATTATTATAAATTTAAATTCAGGAATGAATTTTAATTTACCTTTCCTTAACCATTGAAGTTTTTCATATATATTTTGATATAATAATATCAGGGTTATAAATAGCACGCTATAGCGTTTCCGAACCATAAAAGCTATGGCGCTATTGGCAGGGGCGGATCTACTGTAGCGCAGGGTAGGGCAACTGCCCTATCCTGAAAATCCAAAACTAATTTACAAAGACTGAATTTTGGACCTTTGCCCTACCCTGGAAATTGATATTGTCCTACCATGTAGTTGATTATCTAAATTTTATGGAGTAGATTGTGTTATAATACTATTTTTGTTGTTTTCGTTATCATGCTTTATCTAATATCTGATTATCTAATGGGTTTGAACCCAATTATATATTTAAATCCGATTCAATAATTTCTTGTCCTACCCTGATCAAAATTCTGCATCCGCCCCTGGCTATTGGCGCTATAGTACGCTATAGCGGCGCAATATGACAATAGCGTTGTTTTTTTAGTCGTACCTCTATGACGCGATAAACACTATTTAAATCTTTGAATAATATGTTTTATTCGTGAAGTAAAAATGATTATTTCTGAGAATAAACAGAGAAAATTATTATTTTCAAATATATCACTGTTATTGACAGAAGTATTTGTGAGAACAAGGACATTATTAAGTATTTTCGTATAGTTCTTTGTCACCATTTCACTGTAATTATAACTTATGCATCAATAGTAAATTAGTTTTGTTAATTACATTATCTATAATGCACTTTTCTTTTTCCAAAATCATAACTTTCAAATTTTCTCATTTACTAGTAATCAATACTATTTTTGGAGTAGAACTAAGGTGCTCTTAAGCTCACCAAGCCCTCCGTGAGCTTAACTCAAAAACTTATCAATCCGACTTCAAACGACATTTCCAAACCGTTAGATGTTCAATTTATATTAAAATGTGCTTAGAGACCAAATTTTTCATTTTTTGGAATTTTTTTACTATTTATTAAGCTGGTTTGAAAACCGTTGTTTTTATTAAATTTCTGGAGCATTGAAAAACAGCGGTTTTCAAACCAGCTTAATAAATAGTAAAAAAATTCCAAAAAAAAAAAATTTGGTCTCCAAGCACATTTTAATATAGATTGAACATCTAACGGTTTGGAAATATCGTTTGAAGTCGGATTGATAGGTTTTTGAGTTAAGCTCACGGAGAGCTTGGTGAGCTTAAGAGCACCTTAGTTCTACTCCTATTTTTGAACAAAACAATATAACTGTAGAGCGAATTCCAATACATGCCATACATTATGATACGTCCTATCTCGGGGAGATGAGGTCGTATGTGGTGAAGCGTCTGGATTGGGCTTGTCCTGCCGCGGGATGGCAGGCTGAGATCGATGTAAGCGGGATTGTAGAGAGATTCTGACTCTGACCTATGTGATATCTCTCTGAGTGTAAAATTGCAACCCCCATTCTATGGGCCTTTCTGCCTTATATAGGCTAACCTCATAACCGCTATCTCGTGCGGTTATAAGAGATGGAACGGTTATTGTAACCACGTCGGTGGTTACCCCGCATTAAGGCGGTGAAAATCAATTTCGAGCCAGGCCTGTCATTTTGAGGCCTTTTACTGAGCCCTTTTCGTCCCCGGATTCTTTTTCATGGATCTCGGGCCTTGGGCCTTTTCATATTGACTCCGGGCTGGCTTCTAGAAGGAGATCCGAATCCCGGACTTTCATTGGCCCAAGAACATTATTTAAGGGCTTTGAGAACATGACCCTATCACATTCATCTAAACCTCAAATTTTTAAAATGTTCATTATCTACACTACGCAGTAATTCAATTTTTAATAGCTAGTTTGAATAAAAAAATAAAGTACAATATTAATGCAACTCTATTCTCAAATAATTAAGTGCCTATCATTAAATACTGATTACTTAAGATGTTTTAGTAAAGAACAAAGTTTGTGTAATGCAAGTTACAATGTTTTTACTGATTTATTGCAAGGACAGACATGAAGTTACAATGCTGTAATGCAAGTTACAATGCAGTGGCTAAGTTTTTGGATTGCCTGCCATGCACATTTCACATTTCACGGTGGTAGTTATAAAGTTGAGAAAAGTAGCTACTTCATATTCCGAATATGTTTTTCTGTTTTTATTTTATCATTTAAGAAGCAACCCCTCACACACAGAAACAGCCTGATCAGCTAGAGACGAGTTGAGATTTCACATGCAGATCCAGTAATATTATTTTAAAGTATACGATTTCAAATGCAGTTGGCTATTCTCTCTCTCTCTCTATATATATAGAGAGAGAGAGTAGAACTAGGGTGTGATGTGTTCACCAAACTCTTTAGTGAGCATAACTCTATAATCTATCGGATTCACTTCAAACGAGATAAATCCAAACCATTGAAACCGATCTACTTCACGAGTGATGCACGTACATGCAAAATTTTGAATATTTTGAATTCATTTAGTCTAATGTCAAGTGGTCAAAATTGATGAAAAATAAATGATCCAAAATGAAGTTTTAGAAGTTATTTTAATGCATTCATTTTTCATCAATTTTGACCGCTTGACTTTGTACTAAATAAATTCGAAACATTAAAAATTTTGCATGTACGCACATCACTCGTGTAGTACATCGGTTTCAATGGTTTGGATTCATCTCGTTTGAAGTGAATACAATAAATTATGGAGTTATGCTCACCAAAGAGTTTGGTGAGCACATCACACCCTAGTTCTACTCATATATATATATATATATATGGGGAGCGGCTAAGTTGCTGCCGGCAGCATTTCGGCGAGGTGCTTACGGGGGCATATCTTGCAATTTAATATTCAAACAACAAATTCAAACCGTTAGATGTTCAATCTATATTAAAATCTACTTGGAGACCAAATTTTACATTTTTTGGAATTTTTTTACTATTTTTTAAGCTGATTTGAAAACCGCTGTTTTTATTAAATTTCTGAAGCATTGAAAACAGCGGTTTTCAAACCAGCTTAAAAAATAGCAAAAAAATTCCAAAAAATGTAAAATTTGGTCTCAAAGTAGATTTTAATATAGATTGAACATCTAACGGTTTGAATTTGTTGTTTGAACATCAAATTGCAAGATATGCCCCCATAAGCACCTCGGCCGAAATGCTTCCGGAAGCAAATTAGCCATACTCTATATATATATATATATATATATAGAGAGAGAGAGAGAGAGAGAGAGAGAGAGAATGACTAATATACAAACGTTTGTTCCTGGACTCAGAAACAAACGATTCGGTTCTCCGATTTTCAAAGTTCAAACAGTCGATCCAAATCGTTAGATATTTAATCTATATTAAAATGTGCTTGGAGACCAAATTTTACATTTTTTAGAATTTTTTTACTATTTATTAAGTTGGTTTGAAGGTCGCTGTTTTTCAATAGTGTAGAATTTTAATAAAATCAGCGATTTTCAAACCATCTTAATAAATAGTAAAAAAATTATAAAAAAATGTAAAATTTGGTCTCCAAGCACATTTTAATATAGATTAAATATCTAACGGTTTGGATTGACTGTTTGAACTTTGAAAATTGGACAACCGAATCGTTTGTTCCTGAGTCCAAGAACAAACGTTTGTATATTGGCCATTCTCACACACACACACACACACACACAGGCTACCATGCTTTGGGAAGTAAAGATGATATTTTACTTCTCGCTCATATCTCTATTTCTAAAGTTCAAACAGTTGATTCGAACATTCCAACATGATCTTCATATTAAAATGTGCTTGGAGACCAAATTTTTCATTTTTTTTTTCATTTTTTTACTATTTGTTTAGAATTTTTGAAAATCACAGCTTTGCATTAAATAAATAATAATAAAAACTTCAGAAAAACAATGTTTTTCAAAAATTCTAAAAAAGTAGTAAAAAAATTTCAAAAATGAAAAATTTGGTCTCCAAGCACATTACAATATGAATATCATGTTGAGAAATCCGAATCGACTGTTTGAATTTGGAAATGGAGAAATGAGCGAGAAGTAAAACACCTTCTTTACTTCCCAAAGCACCGTAGCATCTCTTTGGAAAGTAAAGAAAGTGTTTTACTTCTCGCTCATATCTCCGTTTCCAAATATATTCAAACAGTCGATTCGGACTTCTCAACATGATATTCATATTGTAATGTGCATAGAGACCAAATTTTACATTTTTTTGTGAAATTTTTTACTATTTTTTTAGAATTTTTGAAAAACAGTGTTTTTCTAAAAAATTTATTATTTTTTATTTAATGAAAAGCTGTGATTTTCAAAAATTCTGAAAAAATAGTAAAAAATTTCAAAAAAATATAAAATTTGGTCTCAAGCACATATCAATATGAAAATCATGTTGAGAAGTTCGGATCGACAGCTTGAACTTTAAAATTGAAAATATGAGTGGGAAGTAAATCACCCTCTTTACTTTCCAAAGCATGATAACCTATTCCTGTCTGTATATATATATATATAGAGCATAAGCGGAATGAATATGCGTACGTACAGAGTATATATGTGATGCATGCATGTTCTAAAATTAAAATATTTCAAAACATATGAACTAAATTAAAATTCTAAATTAGTGGGATGAGCAGACTTATTACTGTCAAACATACGAATTAAATCACGCTTAACGCAAATTAATGATTGACTAAGCTATTATATTTTGTGGGAGAATTAATTATTGGTACACTCATGAAACATTTTCAATTGTTTATTTGTCCTTCAAAACACTAAAATATTTTATTTTTCTTATTTTGCCTCATGACTCATGAGTAGAGTGGGAAAAACGTGCTGTGCCGTGCCGTGACTAACACGCTGTGATTTTGATCTCATGCTATGACCAAAATGTCAAGGGGTGGTCGCGGCACGCGAATGGTCACACCACGTGAATCACGCCGTGCCTAAACGTGCCGTGACCATACGTGACTCGCGTGACTCGCGTGACTCACGTGACCATTTAATCATAATTTAGGTTAGTTTATTCAAGATTCACCATTAAATCAATATCTAGGTCCTAATTACACGTGACTCGCGTGACTACGTGCCGTGTCGTGTCGTGACTAAATATTTCACGTGCCGTGCCGTGCCAAGGTTTCAAAAGATGGACACGGCACGCGAATGATCACGGCACGGAACACGCGAATCACGGCACGTAACTGACACGCGTGCCGTGCCGTTCCGTGCCGTAACCGTGTTGTTCCGTGACAGAGCCGGCTCCGCCGTGCCATTTTTTTCACTCTACTCATGAGTAGTACTAATTTATGCTAAAGAACTTGTGTAATTATTCCAGACTTAACTGAAAAGTGCCTAATTAAACGGTGAGACATGTACCCGTGCCTGTGTATTAAATACAGCCCATAACTGTTATGTACCTCCTTTTCCTCTCCTTTTTGTTTGTATAATAAACGGAATAATAAAAAGCGATAAAAAAGGTAAACAATTGAATACTCTAATCGCCAAAACATGTGACTCATTTAACTGCCTACATTGCCTGCCTTTAAATTTGTTCAATCCGATCGATCTTCATTACAATATTCCTTTACAGTAGCTAGTAGAGCATATGATGTACATGTAGATGAGCACAATCATAATCCAATTCATATCGTCTATACATATCATGATTATACATTTATGTTCATCTGTTGTAAAGCAGCAAATTAACCTGCCCGTCTACTTTATTCGAAAATGTATTAATATATACTTTTGTCTTTTGAAACAACATCCTTAACTAAGACGATTAATTCAAAAAAGATTAAAATATAGAAAAGATCCGGATTCATGGCCTTCGCCTAGCGTGAAATAGGAATAAATGATGAAGCTTTTGAACCCAACTTTTATGTTTTTGTTAACATATAAATATTAGGGGTGTCAATGGGTACGATACAGATCGAATTGAGACATTTTCATCCTCATATTCATACTCATTAAAATTGATCTTATCCATACTCTACCCTTACCCATTAAAAATTAATTTTACCACTCTACCATTACCCGTTAATATTATCAGGTAACGAAACAGTAGCGGGTGAATAATGGATAATATTAATATAATAATTAGTTTTATTATATTTTACAAATAAAACATCAAAAACTCATTATGTTTTACAAATTATATTATACTCATTACATAAGATAACCATTTAAATTGCTTTTTCACTTATTATAATTTTTTATTGCAAAATTTGAAATTTGAAAACAAAATTGGGTCATAGCCCCTGTGAAAATTGAAGTGGAAATGTGACTATGTGAGTCAAATTCTTACAGAATTTACATTCCATTCTAACGATTGAGTAAAAAGGCAAGAAAACGAAGAGGGAAGGAAAAATATATCAAAGATACAAACTTAGTGAGATGGAATAAAAAGACGCAGTTTATAGCACTGAAATGGAAGAGTAAATCTAGGTGTACTGGAAATTACATTGAATATGTATAATTTTAAATTTTATTACCCTATAGGGTAACGGGTACGAAATAGTATTTACCCATACCCTTACTCATTTGGTTAACGAAAAAAATTCTTACCCATATCCATACTCAATAAGCTAACGAAAAAAAACCTTATCCATACCCGCCTTATCGAATACGATACGGGTAAGATAAACGGCTAAAAAGGTACCATTGAACATATATCTTGTGGTCGCGTAAGTTTACAAGATGTTGTTACATACTTTCTATTTTTGGCTCTATGATCTCATTTTGAAAAAAAAAGTGATGCCAATTTGTGAGACCATGCATCATGACAATAACCTTGCTGCTTAAAAAACTTAATCATACAACACATACGTGAAGGATAAATTAGATAAAAAAAAGGACAAATATATGGTCAGAATATGCATAAATCTTCGGATCTGAAATCCTTACAATATGGGAGAGGAAACCAAGAGAGCAAAAAAAGAACCAATCAACCAACACACAAAAGGGGGGAAATTTAGAGGTCATACTCTTCATGTGTTCCTTTGTGTCAATTTTTGGTACCACTAGCTTGTGACCTGCCACCCACCATCCCTATCTATCCATACGTTTTTCAGCTCTATTTTGTATCTCAACCCTTGTATCCACGGCACATGATGTACCAGTGATATCTACATTTCTCCAACGGCTGCAAATTGTATGCAAATCTCCTTTTGTTAATGTGCTTTCTTTGAAAAAGAAAAAAAACACAGAGTTCAATGAATTACCAACTGAATTCATGTTCAAAAATAATGATGTAGCGGACTAGTAAAAAGTAGTTTGTCAGAAAAAGAATTACACTGGCAACAATTCAGGCATTTTAAGGCAGAGTTGCTGTCGTATGAAATGTAATTATTGGTACGGTGAAACCAGACCTTACTGGTACATATATAAACTAATTGATCTCCCCTGTATGTCTATTCCAGTTGTTATTTATTGTAAAAATAGTTTATGACTTTATATCTAGACTGTCTCATTTATACTGTTGGAGAGGAGCCGAACTAATTCTTAGCATAATTAGCAAGGAATGAAAATTTGAAGTTGTGAATTGTAGTAGTTAGTTTAGCAGTAGCAAGATACAAGTAGGATCTCCTTTTCTTACATCACATAATGAACAGTTTGTTCTTTCAGTATTGATATAATGCTCCCAAGTTTGTCCCCAGAATGCCTCCAGTAAATCGAACTTTGACATGATCAAACTTCGATGGCTTGCCTTTGAGCTTATGCATCCGGAGAGTCTAATTTACAAAAATGTTCTATCAAGTATCAAACTTAAGCATATACGTGAAGCAAATGCGGGACAATATTGAACGAACCTTATATTCTTCCTTGTTTCTCTTGAATAGAAAGCATAATTGCAGAGAAATAATCAAACATAAATAACACTTCATGCAGTAAAAGAATAAAAACAAAAATAGTAATCACTAGAACATGGAATAATGCTTTGTATGAACTATTTTGTTTCTAATGAAACAGGTGGCTTGCCACTTTTATCAAAAAAAGAAAAGAACATGGAATAATCTTTTGAATTTTGCAAAACATTTCCATCACAAAGGACTACATATTCACAATCTCAGTTTAACATAAATAGCATTTTTTGTTTCACTATGGCCTTGAGGTTGAAAAAAAAAAACATTTTTGACCAAAGTATAAGAAACCCAAAAATTATCAGGACCGACAGGCAATTAATGAATGATATTTGAGGATTGTTATACCATTTCATGCTTTTATTGAAATGGCCATACCTTATCACCAGAATTTGGGTAACAGAGATTCAGGTTGTGTCTGTACTCTGTGCATTTTGCAAGTCATATAGCAGGCAAGTGCATTTTCTTCATATGTCCCCAATTTCTCTTCTCCACACTCTGAATTTAACTGATATCACTCTCTGCATGCCAGCCATCCACCCAACATCCTGTGCACCTTTCACTACCTCCATACCTCTTAGTGTTTTACCACCAAAAAATAAAACCAAATCTTATAATAATAGTTTTATCAGCAAAAGCAGCAAATATAAGATAAATGATGTAAAGCAAATCAAATGAGACCATATTAAGTGTTATTAAGAAAGAGATGCTCTAGACTAAAACAAATTGACTATACTGGTAGTAATTTGGAAAATATGTCTCTGTGTACACGCGCGTCTGACAAGAGTGTATTTTTCATGTAAAAATAGTTCTTTATAATTTTGTTTCTGGATGTCTAATGTGATTACTTGACAACTAAAGATCATAACAAGATAATTTTAACTAATTTGTTGTACTTGGCAAATTTTAACTATTTATAAGCTACTGTTACAGATAAAGCAAGGTACTATAAAAATTGCATAATGTTATTCAAAACAGCATATTGTTGCAAAAAATCTATAAGTACTGCTAGATGGTTTAGAAAATTTAGCACAGAATTTGTAAAAGTTTTAGCACAGTACTTAAATTCAAACAAAGATAAAACAAGCGCAAACAGACCAAAGGTGGGACAAAAATCCAAAAATTGATAATTAACTGAATTGCAATCTATTCCAAAATTAAGGACCACAAAAAATGAAGCGCTTTTGCATCATGAGAAAATGGTTTTTACTGTAGTACAGAATCAAGTAGAGTAATTGACAAAGCCAAAATGAGCAATTATTTACAACAAGATGTAGAAACAGAAGGGGCCCACAAAGGGAAAGACCACCTGTCACAATTTAAAAGCTAAAGAAGACAATTATACAAAAGTATCTTTCTAGTGGTCTTGTCAAGGCAATTGGGCAAAAAAAAAAATTGTAAAAATATTTGTAATGAAATCAGTGAAGAACCAATTGGGAGTACTCATTAGCAGCATCTGAGAAAAAACTGTAACACATCATATTTTTTTAGACCAACTGTTTCACATCATCATCATCACAAGATTTAAACCCAAAGAAAAATACAATTTGTTCCTTCTATTTTTTGTGAGCATTTATTTTTGTTGATTTTTATAATTGTTCCTTTAACATGGAAGTTGGATATTCTATCGGATATTCTTGCAAGTGCAATAGAACAGGTGTTTAGAAAAGATGTATATGACGAATAACAAAGTAACGGGCAATTTAATAAAATATCCTTCCTTTTTAAAACATCAAATAAAATATTTTTGTTTCTAATATTTGTAATTTTACAAAATGTTTAGTAGCCAAACTCTTTGAGTCGTTTCATATGCTAACCTCAACCGTATTTGTGTAATTTTCTTGCCTGGCTTGTCAGATGAAACGCGGTCTCCAAAGCTGTACTATATTAATCATATTTTTTGCCTAGCATCATCATTTAGAGGAAAAGAAAAACGAAAATTAGAAAATCGAAAATTATTTACCAATTTTCAAAAAGGGAAACAGAAACAGACCCAACCTTCCCTTGAAAGAAGACTCGATTCTAAAAGTTCAACCTTCCTGCTGGAGAATACAAAGAATGCCCAACTCTTAGAATCCCAACTTGTTTGTTTTTGGAGTTGGCTACGGTGCTACGCGTAGCATAGAGAGCCTCCGTGTTACGGCTCAATATTTGAGTTTTCAAAATCCTAACGGTCAATCCGAACCGTTCAACATGATCTCCATATGAATATGTACTTGCAAACCAAATTTTAGAATTTTTTAGAATTTTTTTACTATTTTTTTAGATAGGTAGAAAATCACTTGATCTGAATAGTACAAAATTTTCAGATCAAGTGATTTTCTACCTATCTAAAAAAATAGTAAAAAATTCTAAAAAATGAAAAATTTGATTCGCAAGTACATATTCATATGGAGATCATGTTGAACGGTTCGGATCGACCGTTAGGATTTTGAAAACTCAAATATTGAGCCGTAGCACAGAAGCCCTCTATGCTACGCGTAGCATATTAGCATTTTCCTTGTTTTTTTAACAGGTACTAGGTATCGGGTAACGGGTTTCATAATTTTAGAGAAGAAGATAAAGATAAAATCTGATTTGTATTACTTGATTGAATCGGTGTACAGTGCTGTTTACAAAGTAAAGAATTTACTGAAAACCCTAATTACATTGTTACTAGAGTAAAAGAGATTAATTTGAGACAGACGGAATCTGCGCCAATGTGCCAAAGTATTGCAACGGATCATGAGAGATTAGTTGAGAAGTCTCCAGTTTGTGTTACAATGGACATCTCCATTTGTTGTTTATCAGGGTTCAGTAATTAAAATGGAAGAAACACACACACACACACACACACACACTTGATCATCTTTACCCTCACATTATTCTACACTATATCTAAAAGAAGATCTCTTCAGCAAAAATCACCGCAAAAAGTTTCCAATAGAAATTTTTTGGAAACAACCTTGTTACAAAATAATGTAAAACTGGAAAGAATAAACAAAGAAGAATTAGGTAAAAAGGGAGAAGGAACAGATAACCCCAAAACTAAAAGCTGATATAATTAATTTATTGCTCATCTAACAAAAGGGAGGTGCATGATAAGAGGCTTGATAATTCCTCATCTGCAGCAGATCCAGAACCTTGCCACCTTATTCTCCCTTCCCCATCAAGGAGAAAAACATACCTGTTTCAAGTACCATGAACAAATGATTAATGGGACACAATGCCTTCTGCTTCACTACTCTGTTGTTAAATACTTGAAAGAACCATGCTAATTAGAGTTAAAATAAGTAACCAATGGTTTTAAGATTGAACTAATTAATTTCTCCTTTTTCTACATTCAAGCTTAAAGATCTTGTTTTAGTTGCATATTCAATATCACTAAACTACAAAGCCTAATGATGAATTTTATGTGAAAAATTACCCTGTGAGAAGATTTAGTATCTGGAGTTGCTTCCTAAAATAATAGTGGTCTCCAAATGCGTATACAATTTGTCGTTGTGGCGTATTGGATTTCTTCATAATCTTGATAAAGGATCGCCTTATCAGACCGAGGGATAATAGCCATGAGTCGACAAATGATACCTGAACAAAAGTAGACGTGTACTAGCTATATTTTAGATTTAGTTATCCCTAGAAAGAGCCATTAGATTACTATGGTATTGAAATAGAGTGATTGCTCTAATCACCTCATATATTTGAATATTTGCACCACCCCCGAATTTATCCAGAAAAGGAAGGCTCCAAGTTTCTATCATTCTCTGTCAACAAAAAAAATGAAGACTAATAAAATTATAAGAATTTCAATAGATCGGAACTTCCAATAATCTCTACAAGATTGTGCCCCAATAATATACAGTCAATTAATGTCATTTTCTTTCTTTTCATTTCCTAATTGTCTTTTTAGTGGTTTTTAGTTATCATATCAGATTTCTGATAGGACATTGCACACATTACGATCAATATTTTTTAGTTAGGGGCAAAATTGTCAATATTTTACAATCGACAGCTATTCCATCACAACTATATGAAGTGATGGAGCTTATTTGCAATATTTAACAATGAAGACCTATTCTTTTGAAAAAATCTCAAAAGAATGTGACCAATTCCAAACATCCGGAAAGTGGCTCTTATTTGCAATGTTTCAAATGAGAGCCCATCTTTCTTCTGCCCTCATCATGTATTCACATTTTGAGATTAACATCATATATCGAGAACTCAAGTAACACAATATATGGTTAAGCATGATCTATATTACTTTCACTATATGCAAAAACTTATGATGAGAGAAGGCTATCTAGCATTTTAAGAACACCACGTCATCTATCGCTCATCAAGTAAGCACACTCCCCTTAGCAAGAGAGAGCGGGTACCTTCTGATGTTCCTACTTTTCAAGAACATGACGAGCAGAAAAGAAAGGACTCATAAAATTGGCCACGGCAGCATTTTTACAAACCTCTTGATGCCAATTTTAAGTACACTGGAATGTTACGCGTGCTAGTAAAGAAATCACTACAGATCACATTTAATGGTTGTATCATGTCCACTTGACATTCTTTTTAGTTAATTTTGTAAAAATTGGAGGCCTGGTGGATGCACATGACCCTTCCTCTTGCAAATCCTTACTTCTTATAAAAGCCGCAATCTTTTAAATTAATCTTCCCAGAGCGAACCTGGATTCTGGACCATAAAATCTATTATATGTATTATTGCCATCCATCTTCTTGGTCATTCCCACATTACAACTTCTAACATCTCTCATGCATTTAATTTTATCAAAGTCCAACCCGCAATTACCACCAATCTTATTGTATGATAGTCTTTCTTACTATGTTGAATAATTTGTGATACAAGAAGATAAGAGATACAAACTTTATATTGATTAGTGATAACTTGAATGTCATTGTCATCTTTCTCTAAGTTGTGATTTTCCAATACAGAGCATGGGTCATTGATTAGTACAATAAAGTACATGGAGTTACTCGATATAAATTCTTTCTGATAATCATCAAGTATGCATCTTACCTTTGAGTTATGCTTCCCTTTTAATCATGTAAACATTACAGATATAGATCACTAACAAAAAAAAAGGTCAACAAGGGTTCTAACCTGAGAGCTTGCCCGAAAAGAAAGGCACATCAATGAAGCATCAGGAATCTTATCTCCCGCAATAACGGGTAATTTCATAGTTGTGCAGTCCGTCAAGTTAACTTCCAGCTCAGGAAACTTAACTGCCACATCTGCTGGAATTAGTGTTTTATTTGCCACCGCAATCTGCAAAGCATATCATGATTTCATAATAATTCATATCAATTCATATCAATTCTTAAAAACTCATAGCTTCGTACTTATTGATGTTGGTCGTGTCTTCTAAATATCCAGAGGGACTTAAATTGGGGTTCGTATCCCCGCAGATACCTGAGGTGAAATAGAGAAAGAACGGCCCTGATTTAATCCCAGTCAGGCCAAAAGAATTTGGTGCCTATTTAGACATAGGGGGTCCACTTTAAGATTCGTGCCAGAGTTAAAAAGAATGGTCTGATTTTCTCTATTGCACCTCAGATAACCTGAGGGGATACGGACCCCTTAAATGAAAAGGGTGCATTACCAGTGAAGTATGATATGTCACACATGGTATCAGTAAAGTATGGGAACTACTAGAACTAAAACCAGAGCAAATGATACAATGTGCTAATTAAAACTTTGGTCCTATAACTTTCCAACATGCACTATCCGGATGCCAACCGTCACTCTTAAGTTAAAAAAGTGAGTGCTGATGTAGAGTGACTTGTAAACTGATAGTATCATACCAAAATAACTCTAAGAAACATTAGTCGGGTGTAGGGGACACAATGGTAGAAGTCAGAAAGTGGATGAAAAAAAATAAAAGGGAGTTGAATGAATCAACCTTACCACCATGTTTACGCATCTCTGATATATCTGCAAAATAACCCCGGCTTAACTCATCTGAACTGGAGAAGCACACAATTAATACTTAATAGGAAAGAAAAAGAACTAAATTTAATTAGACAAGTAAAAGAAAAAGGCTTACAGCCTAGCTTTCTCCTTCTCAATAGCCTCTTTGTTTGTCATCTGTAGAGAGACAACAAAAGATTGTATAAGCTCATGACTTAGATTCATACATTTCTCTTATTATATATACATATTTTTTTTTAAAAAAAAAAAAGCAATACGAGATGAGTGATAAAGAGGAGGGGAAGAGACCTTGTGGAGATCGAGGAAGCCACGGGTGGTGATCTGGAAGTACGGACTGGGTCGGAGAGTCTGGTTAGTGGGACCCATCGGGCAGAGCATCCTCGCCTGGAAGGCGGCGATCGGAGAAGAGCGTGATGCAACCCGCCTTAGCATTGTCGGAATTGCGAACCAGTTTACTGGAACTGGAAGTGCGACTTCTTTATGAGGCTGGCTTTTTGGGCCTCATAAAAATGCTAATTTTATTTCGGGCCTGAAAGTAAAAAATATTGTATACCTTTTAATGGGCCATTCTGTCGCCATTGTGCTCCAAATGCTCTTTTGTTTTTTTTTATTTTGCTTCTAAACATCCTAACTGGCAAATAATCATTTTTTTTTATTTTGATAGAAGGGATTACTCCACCGATTTCATTTTAAAAAACGAAAACGAAATCTACAAGGTTAACAGATATTGGTATCAAACCACTGATACCAATCCTGACAAAAAAAACATGCTAGAATCATTTTAATCTTCATTAATTTAATGCTTCTTAGTCCTTTAACATGACCAAAATTTGTTCGTATGATGTTTGAACCAATTTAATTTGAGTGATGGAACATGCCATACTGACAATAACTTTATTGAACAATCAAATTAAGTAATTAAAATTATATATATTTTGTTTGTAGTTTAGATTGGTTATGCATTAAAAATGGTGTAATTTAAAAACTGATTGTTCATGTGCAAAGTGATTGTTAAAACTAACAATTCGGTTTTATGATGAGTTTATTCAAATTTATCTAAATTAAAGATAATATATCTACAAATAATTTTGACGATGATATTTAAGTGATATCTTTCGGCACTTGTTTTCATTAATTCAGGGTACATCAATGGTCCATGAGTTGCTTTTTGTTGGACATTATGGAAAATTAGAAATGAAATATGCTTTCAAAATTTGAAACAGAAATCCTTTAAGACTACAATTTTAGTGATTATCTCTTTGGTAACTTACTGAATAGGCAATACTCTGAAGAACTTCAAGGGTTCCACAGCACTTTGGCTCCCTAAATTTCAAAACAGAACCAAAAAAGAAAAAAAAGAAAAAAAAAAGACTTGGTGCGCCTCCCCAGTACACACACCAAATTGGTGCCCTCCCTCATTGTGTGCATCAGCCCAATTTGATACACGGACTGAGAACGCGTGGGTAGTAGGAATTTAATTTTGTTGGTTTGAGTAGTGTTTAATTAATTTTGATTTAAGGGGTGGTAACTAAAAAAATTCAGTCTAAATAGTGCACTGGTTCAGTGCAATTTAGAAACTGTTTAGTCCGAGAACATTTCAAAATTGTAATCACAACTTTTTAATTAAATGGAAAATTACGAGTTGTCAGAAAAAAAATTTGAGTGTAAAGTGATGTTGGGACAATGTGTTTCTCAATCCTACTTGTCTTGTTGTTTTCAAATAGATAACATATCTTATTTTGCCCCTCTATATATGAATTTTTCCAGTCAAAATTTAAATTTTTGCATCTTTTTTATTAATAGAAAATGCATGTTCTTATGATTGGGCCATTCGGCCAATTGTTCAACAAGTGGCTAGTTAATGACATTTCTTAAAAATAATAACCAATTTTCACTAAATATTTAGATATACAATCTATCCAAGTCTAGGAATCTCACGCAGGACTATTACCCATTTACCCAAATTCAATTATATCATTTGGACAATTATTAACGGTTGTCTTGATTTTTCATCACTTGTTAGTTATTACTGATTAACCAATCATTAGTAAATTATAATGTTCACTACAGGTATCCTATTTTGACTAAGACGAGCAAAACGATAACACTAATAATATTTTTTATGTTGTAAGAATAATTCAATCAGTGGTTTGCAAGTTGGATTTCATACTTTCGTTTTTGAAATATCAATATATACTTGTAGAAATGCAAGGTTATAGACATTCCATTTTGAATTCTTGTGAATAGATATTTCTTTTGTGATCTGATGAACACAATAACCAATATGATTACTTGAAATTTTGTAACTTAATCATAAGCAAATGGTCATGATCATCATCGATCTGGCAAAGTATGGTTCAATACCTAAATGATCCTATTTGTTTTTCTTTAAAAAGAAACTAGCAAAATTTTAAGTAATACATAACACCAACAGCACTTGGATTCTAATAGCAGACTGTTGACAACCACAGCTCATTTTCTTAATCATAAATATAAATTTTAATTCAGAAATACAAAAATTCTACTAAAAACAAGTTTTGATTCAGAAGAAATAAACAATAATGATAGTTGTTTAAGAAACCGTGAAGAAATCAAGGTGACTGGCTACTACTTTTGTATACCCAAACCCTTACCACAATATACTCCAATCATTTATTAAAGTCTAGAACAAGTAAAAAGGATGCATTATTAAATCCTCTTTTGGCCCAAGTTTAAATCAAAGACCCAAACTTGAGGTGAGAAATTTGCACACTTCCTCCATCTCTTCTGGTACAGTGTAGTGTCCCATGCTGCATTTGTTCAGACAAAATTACATTGTAAAACAGTTATTAAGTATTGCCCACTTTCGTTTTATTTCCTACCTCACGAATAAAAACAAATCCTTCTTCAAAAAGCCAACTGCCTAAATATCGAATATATATTTCTCAGACGAAATGCTTGCTTGGTGTTAACATTGATTCAACTTTGGTTCATCAAGCAAATGCAAACACCGCAAAATTAGTAACTGCTGTTGTAAGCAATGACCTTGGTGACAAGGTTGGTATATATAAAAACATACAGTGCAAGTAAAGCAATTTATGAGGGATAAAACCATAAAAAAAAGAACAATTATGAAGAGAAAAGAAGTTAAATTTAAATTAAGACCTCCTGTAAGACTTGAAATTGACATTGGAAAAACCATGGGATTTCAACACATCAGCTGATTTCTCCCCATGCTTGTATTGTACCACGTCATCAGCTGTTACATTTTAACCACAAAAAAAGAAGGGACAATTATCAGATGAGTTTAACTACTAAAGAAAAGCCATTTTTTGGTGCTGGTAAATGAATGCTGTGATACTGGTTGACATAAAATTTATAACATAAATGAAAAATCACATACCTTTTCCATGACAAAGCAGAATAGGCAAGGAGGAAGCCCTTGTTGGAGCCTCAGGCGTGCTTTCTAGTTTCCCCTTCAAGGCCCTACATGCATCCAATGCAACACATAAAAATTTACAAAATATAAAAAGAAGCATAGGATACACAAAAGATCCCTCGAGCATGTATACCATTTTGATCCCTGCAGTTTCCAAATTCCCATTTTGCTCCTAATTGGTCACATTTCTGGTTCCATCCAAAATACCAGTCAATGTCACCCCAATTTATATTATTAACTTAAAAGCAACAGTACAGACAAACTGTTATAGAACAGAATGTTAATCGACCAAAATGGGTAGTGCCAGATGTTTTTCAATTATCAGGGATCAAATGGGAAAAAGGTTAAAATCTTTGCACTTTTCTCCTTACAAAGTCAAAACATAGAGGAGGAAGAATACCTGGCACACGGAAGCCAACCACTTAAACCGACAGCAACACTGAGGTTAACAGGGTAAGAATTGCCATTGTTATATTTGCCATGAACAAAGCAAGTGGCAGAGTATAATGCCATAGCCGCACCCATGCTAAACCCACCTACTCCCAGTTTTACTGTACATTTAAAAAAAAATAGTAAGTAGTTGATCCATGCATAAAAAGGACCAGATGATCCATTCAGCATGACTTGTATTATTTTCCTTTCATAAATCAAGCAATTAAAACTGACCGGTAAGATTCATTGACAAGTTCCTAAGTTAATTTGGGGATATTTATGGCAGAACATGATTAAATATGAGAAAAATCATTGTTGTATGGGTCAAATCACCTATTCATATTTTCACTAAACCATTACACGAGAGCTGAACAATTAGTTGCTCCATATAGAGTTATTGTCAAATTGAAATTTTAATTATTAAATAGAAGTCATCCTCTGCTAATTGTTAACCAAGCACCAAACTAAAATGTAAGATTCACCAAAAGGTTTGCCAGTTGATTTTTAACTGTCACATAATTTTTGTGGCATTAATAAAAATGTCTTCAGAGACTACTAAATGTACCGGAACCATGACCAAGGAATCAGGGTTTAGGGGTAGTGTTATAGGATTTAGGTCCCAAGGCTTTTGATTCAGGGTCAAGGATGTAGGACTTAGGACTTAGGACTTCGGCCCCTACGATTTATAGTGTCGGCGTGATATTGTTAGTATTATTATTAGTATTATTACTATTATTATCGGTACCATTATTACTATTAGTATTACTACTACTACTACTACTATTGTTGTTGTTGTTGTTGTTGTTGTTGTAATTATTATTATTATATATATTACTATCTACTTCGGTTTTGTGACTATGGTTGAATTTCATTTCTAGCCTACCCCAACTTGTTTTGGACTAAAGGCTTTGTTGCTGTTGTTGTAGACTACTAAATGATGATATATGTCATTGCGTGTTACTAAACCAACCTACTTTCACTTTGGACTGAACTTTAAGAAACCATCATAACAAGTAAATACAAGCATAAAAGGAACTTTTTCTTTTACAAGTTGCAGCCCTTGTGTGCAAATAGCACTCAGCATTTTGCATTATTATCACAATCTATTATCGTGGTTGCAAGCAAGAAAGAGCCAAAAATTACCCCAATAATGACTGAACTGATGACACATTAACAACTAAAATGCCACTATTTTCATATTAAAGATTATTTCAGACTAGCCTATGTTAAATAAGAACACAACATCTAAATCCATTTGACTTAATCTCTGCAGTCCAACTAAAACTAAGTTAAAAAAAAAAACTCATTGCAGTCAGGGTAAAATTGTCAACATTTAAATGCATATACCTTCTTCATCAGACTAAGTCTTAATCTAGAGGGAATATCTTAACAATAGAGGAATATCTTATAAACGTTGTATATTAACTTGTAAGTTGCCAGTATGACATGCGCTCGGTGTTATTTGCAACAAAAAGTAAAATGGTTGGTGTTATATGCAAAAAAAAACTATAATGAAATATCATACTGTCGGTAGGCTCTGTAGATAAGAGATTGGCAACATGTGCAGCTGACGCCTCCATTCCCTCCACATCATCAGGTGCATCCTCCGACAGATCACGCACATCAA
The DNA here is from genome assembly GCA_025461125.1 of Carex kokanica. Taxonomy (NCBI): domain Eukaryota; kingdom Viridiplantae; phylum Streptophyta; class Magnoliopsida; order Poales; family Cyperaceae; genus Carex; species Carex kokanica. The sequence goes on along the minus strand of JAJGRX010000836.1, from coordinate 101,573 downwards.
ACCCTAGATAATTTGAAATGGCATGAAATTAATAATTGCTTAGACCTAATAGCTTGAATCGAAAAAACCAAAGAGAAGATAGTTACAGGCAGTAGAAGGAAAACCGCCGAAAACTGCAACTGGTCGTGAAGGGGCAGTGGGGCATATCCACTTTATCTGCACAATTTTGATTAAATTGGACAAGAATAAATAAAAGCAGACTGCATGGACAACAAAAAACAAATAGCTTTTTCTGCAAAAAAACACACCATTCCAAATTTGCAGACAACACATTTGAGTTTTGGTTTTCACAATACACCCATTATTATGCTCACAAGAATTTTTGTTGGAAAAGTTCATCTTTGGTCATCTTTGAATTAATAATTGTTTGTTTCAACTTTCTATTCTTAAAGTGACTGTTTCAAAGAATAACAGGAAAAGAAGGAATCTAGGAGAATGATTTAATTGGCTCCCATTTGAGGTCCACATGAAATTACTGAAATAAGGGCTAAAGTAACAACTACAAATTTCCTAACTCCATAACTTGGGTTTTGTGTCTTCAACAAATCAGGAATGCCTTTTTTTTTTTTCAAAAACACTGATAGACATGTGTTGTTCTTACAAATATCCCAATATAGAACATGCACTACAAAAAAAATACAATTAGTTTAGAAGCTACAAGCTTACATTCGGTAGAGGAAGAGTTTCCAAGAGCGTCGACCAGCTACAAGCACACAATTTAAATTAAGTTATATTAATGGATTTCTTTCTCCATTTTATGCAAGACAAAAATGTCACAAAGTTGATCACATCTACCAATTCACAAAGGACGGTAACAACTACCCACCTAATTTATAAATGAAAAATACAGTATAGGGAAGTTTATCTGTAATCTTCAAAACCTTGTATGACAGATATATCTACGATATGAAAACTATCATGTGAATCCCAGAGCATAGAAAATGTCAAAAGGAGTAATCGCATACCTGGCTCCATTATCCCCTAATCCATGGAGCCACACAATTGTCGCCAAGTGGCGCCCTTTCGGCCTCACCACATGTGTTCTTCCAAACTCAAATGGCCTTGAACTACTCTTAAGGCCTGCACATTGAGCAGTTCATCTTAGACTCTTTATTTCATATCATCTGGTACCAGTAACCCCCACCACTAGAAACTCAGTGCACCATCACTATTAACTAATGTCTAAATGATATGGAAAGCCATTTTTCTATGAAAATGGGGAATTGAGGTTCTTTCTATCCAATCCTTTCCAATGAGTTAATGATGTCAGTAGACAGTAGGGATGAATTTAATATTTCTTCCTCCTTTTTCCAATGAGTTAATGAGCATTTTTTTTATTGGCCAGAGCTATCACTTAATATTCAAGCTTTAATTAAGAAAAAAACAGTAGAGAAGAAAAAAGATAACAGTACCACCACCGCTGAGACATGAACCCATGTTTAAATTGGAAAAACCTTTGAATAAATTATAATTGTTTGATAAGACAGACCAGAGCCAATGGAGCTACTCCCATAGCTCATCTCTTTCAAGCCAAGAGCAGCTCTTAAAGCCCCACCACACCACCTTAGTTTTAAAATCGACCAAATTTTACTGCGCTACAAACAAAAGCATCAGAGTGGGATCTTTATAATTGAAGTACGGGAAAGATAAAAAAAAGCCGAATTTAGAATGATGGAGAAAAAGCGAATGAGCTTTTCTCTCCCCAAATTTGAGGCAGGGAATCAACCAGCAAATCAGAAAGCAACTGGCATTAGAATAAATACGGAAAGGCATTACTTTTGAGCATATTAATTATTCTCAAAGACGAATCGATGCTTATAGGTAAAAAAAAAAAAAAAAACAATCAATGCTTAACGATCGGATTGATGAGGGGAGAAAAGGCGACAGCTTATGCGAAAAAGTGAGCGGAATGGGTTCGATTGGATCTTTATAATACAAACCTGAGATTTGGTTTCTCTGATTGGGGAAAAAAATTGAAGAGATTTTGATTCTATAAATTAGTGCGAGGAGGGAGAGTGGAGTAGACCAACCAGAAGGGAAGAGCCGCGCACCGAGAAAGAAATAGAAATGTTGAAAATATCGAGAAAATCTCATGATATCTCTCACATGACAAACTATACGTCCTCTGTTATCATTTTTTCATTTCAAAATAATGCAATCACCCATTCATTTTAGATTTCAAAATCAATGCAGTGCTGTTTTTCTTAACACGGGAAAAGGATCCAAAATTAGAGATTAAAATAAGATCATAAAAATAATTTGTAGAAAAGCCACCGTAACAAATACTATTTAAATATTTTTTTACTAGTTAAACTGAAATAACTAATGGTAAACTCAAACAACTACAATATTTTCTAGCATCGCTAACAAGGTTGAATTCAAAAGACGAGTATATATGCTTTGGATATTGGAGATGTAAATCTGTGACGTGTCGTGTCGTGCTGTGAATAGTTATTTTGTGATTTGAATTATATGCTATATTGTATTTTTATTAAGTTTTTTATGTATTATGTTGTGATTAAAATTTTGACGGCACGCGAATAGTCACGGCACGTTAGTCACACTATAACAAACGTAATGTAATTCACGTTTGATCACGTTAGTCATATTTGATAATATCTAGTCACTAATAGACATGTTTGATCATGTTTAATTAAAAAAAATTATTTTATTTTATTCAAGAGAGAATAATTTCGACAAAATAAAAGAAAATCCCAAAAACATTGTAAACAATATTTTAACATAAAATTGTTTACGAAATAAATTTATTGTCCGAAATTTGAATTGTTCTTGGGAATAAATAATAACATAAATTTTATATTGTTTTGATGTGTCATGATGAGACCAGTTTGCATATCATACCGTACCGTGTCATTTTGTTAAAAGATAGTTACGGTATCTGAATAGACAACAAGCAACATACAAATTACAACACATGGCCAACACAAGTGAGGAAATCATGTTGTATATTTGTTTCCTTTTGAGATAACTGGATAACAAAGATAAATATAAGATTATAAATCAACAATCATTCTAATTTCAATTCTTTAGAACATTTTACAGAATATAATTTATTGGAACCATTTTTAGGTAAAGCAGAATACAAGTTTGGATGAAATATTGGGCTGTTGCAGAGAACGGATCCGTATCCTCTGCATTAACTCAAAAGGAAATTTTTTGAGTTAATGAATTTCAACCGTCTGATTTTAAATGGAGCCAATTCGACTCATGTCCATAACATAGGAATTCTTTAATATTAGTGTAGATATAGTTCGCACGAATCTTGAAACAGATTGGACAATCGAGATTCATAATTCTCTTTTGAGTTAATGCAGAGGATATGAATTCGCAGAGAACATGGACCGCCCATGCCCAGGAGTGCCAGCGAATGAAGCTCCAAATTTCTCTTGCAGGTGGGACCCAGAGCGTTTTCTAACGGTGGGCTGATTAATTTCTCCGATACCTGTCCCCAGAAAGATAATATGCAAAATAAGGACTCAAGGCAAATTATGCAATAGCTGTTCAATAAATAACAGACTTGATGCAAATGGGTCTGTAAAACAGAGGTGGCACGTCAGATGCCAAATGAGCTGGTAGGCTGAATGGCAGGCAACTCCATCTCCACGCCATAACTGTCCTGTTCGCTTGTGAAATTATCATTTCCCTCCTTCCCTTTAAACAAAATTACACTTCTACTTCACAAATTCGCTGTGCATGCTCAAGGCAAAAGCTCAGAGATGCAGTTCAGTGCTCATCCTCATCCTCATCCTCTCCGATGCTACTCTTTAATTACAAGTAAAATACATACATATACATATATATAGAGAGAGAGATTAGCTAATATACTAACATTGGTATAGAGCAATTCGTTATATCAAGTGGATTTTGTGATTTTGAAGTCCAAATAATTGATTTTTAAGGTAGATGCAAAATCACTGTTTCTAGACCGTTCAAAAACAGTGATTTTGTATCTATCTTAAAAATTAGCAAAAAATTACAAAAATTATTAAAATTTCATCCCCCAAGTATATTTTAGTATGGATATCATGTTGAGCGGTTCGAATCATCAATTTTGACTTTGAAAATGAATATATAAAATATGAGGTATGATGAGATATGAAAGACATGAGGTATTGAAAATTTGAAACCCTCCTCTATATATAATTAACTATAATATTATAATCAAGAGAGGTTTTAATTGTATTCATTTCTTATACCTCCAGTATATATTTTCTTTTGAAACTTTAATAACGTAATATCTAAAACTTAAATATTAAAAATAAATTGAATAATTTATGGATGTTGATTTTTGAAATAAATTTATGGATGTTGATTTTTGAAATAAATTGATTCATATAAAAATACCACTAGACAGACTGATTCTCGTGTGGATATGTATCCTTAATACTATTAATGCGGATATGTAATCCTTATTGCTATTATGTGTCGATATGCATTCTTAATGACATACAACAAAATAAAAAATTGCAATGATTATTTTGGATATGTATCCTTAAATTACATTTTAAAAATACAAATAAATCAGAACTAATAAAAAAAATTGAGTATCTGACAATCAAATAAGGGTGTTTAGAAAGGTTTTTAAAAATAGAGAAATTAATACATCTACATGTGGCGAGTGCATGTAGCGAGTGCGTGTCTAAATAAATATAGACTTTTACATGTAAAAAATATAAAAAAAGATGCATAAAATAAAGAAAAAAAACAGGATGTTTGATTAGAGGATTGATATTCAATTCGAAATTTCATCTTTTAATCACAATAACAATCATTGGTTGATGAGGACGTTGAAGTGTTTAATATAAAAATGGAGATTTACATGCTAGTACAAAAGGCAAAGTTTAAGGGTTAGATATGGGAAAGACAAATGTCATCTGTGCAACTAGTTTAGTGGCCAATTTGTACTAAAAATATTCACAAAAACAGGAGATCGCACCATGGGACAAACCCGATTTTATTCCAGGTTTTGGAGGATCCAGATCCCCTAAAGTAACTTAATTTTTGGGTTTTGGATCAGGACCGTCTGAATTAAATCCATCGCTCGAGATCGTTTCGGGATTCAAATCTGTTTCTCGGAATGCATGTGCTTCACTTTAATTGAATGATCACGGATTCAAATCAGACGGTTCCAATCCAAAACCCAATTTTCGAGTTAGTTCACTGGATCTGAATTCGGTTTTGGACCAGTCACCACTCACCAGTGTAGTACTGTCGCTTTTTGCCGAAGGCTGCATTATCTGTAGTTCTGTACTATCATTTCTGTAGGCTTTCAAGGAGACATGACAATGAACGGGCCGGGTTGGGCTTGGGCCGGACCGAATCCATCCGTAGCAAATTTGAGTTCTCTTTCTTTTTTTATTTGATAAATTTGGTCGAACTAATAGCTTTGAACTTCAGATTAGCAAAATTGAGTTCTCTTTCTTCAGATTAGTAATTGCAGGTTCAGATTAGTAATAAAAAAGTTTTTTTATAAATGCTGTCAACAGCTGGTCAGCTCAGGGCAGCTGCGAGCGAGCTGCCTACCCCAAGTGCTTTCCATTATCACTCCATTTTCTATATAACTGGAGACTAGATTAACATTCATGATTTAATGGTTTATTGGTTGATGACAGACCTCTCCTGTTATTTTGAACTGCAGAGGCGAGAAACTATATAGATCTTTCATGATTTCATCTTTCCCTCGCTCTCAATTTCCAATCGCTAATTCCAAACCCAATCAACCGACGAGCGACGACTCTCTCCCTAGTCTCTTCCCATCCCCTTCCACCCTTCCTCCTCCTCTAATCACCACGTGGCGTCGCGAGATGCACCGGACGTCAGGTGGTGAACGAGCGGAGCACGTGAGGTCCCGTCCGTCGGTGAGTCTAGATCGGCTGCCTACGTGGGACCCACATTCCGACGTCGGGAAGAGGGAGGCACGCCGGGAGAGGTTGTCCGCTGACGCTGTCCACGTCATCCCTCTCGTCATCAGTCTCTGTCTCGCTGTTCTCTGCTTCTTCTCTCTCTGGTATCTTCATATACTCTCTTTCCAATTAGATGAGCGTCGTTCCTTTTCAACCTTTCATATCCAATTCATCAGTCGATACTACTTGCTCAACTGAATTCATATCTTGGCCTCTAATAAAGTATGATTGGAGCTAATTAATTACAGAAATTGGAGCTAATTAATGCAAAGTAGAGTTTAATTGGGTATAGTTGAAAATCAGGCTTAATTAGGATTCATCAAGACTTAAATTTTAAATATCGTATGCTGGTAGTGTCAGTAATTGTGCATTAGTATATAGTAGCCAAATTTAATCTTGCTAGACAATGCATGTTGTGTGTTTAGAGATGACAATGATCAAGAAACTGAATAATCTCTTCTTCTTTTTCTTTTTTTTTTGCATGGAATATATGAAAATAACTAAGATTTGTTATTTTTTTTTATGCCAGAAAGAAGACCTGAGAAATGAAGTGGTGCAAACAGGTCAAATAACAAAAACATTGTTTGTTTTGGTTGTGTATACAAATAACATTTTTAATCTTTTCAAGAAATTCAATTTGTTTATAACATTTAACCAAAATAAAAAGGTATGAAGTATAGATGGTACACAGTTTTGTTTTATTTTGTTTTCTGTAATTTGTGAAGACATGTTACTATGTAATGAGGAACAAAGTAAAATAATAACTACAGACTCTTGTGTTTGATTCATCGATTTTTTGCATTAGTATTTACTTCTATCTAAATCTTTTAATTTTATTCATTGAGTTCTTGCATCTTTTAATTACACGGTCAATCACACTGATGAGGACAATTCAATTTAAGAAAGTAATGTTAGAGAAATAAATTTTTGTTTATCAAATCTAACAATTGGACAATTGGAAGCAGAGATGAAAAGGAGAGGTTATAATAGTTTTTTTCTTGTCTGGTAGCAAGTATGATTGTGGTTTAAGGGAACTTGCAGGATAAAAAAAGCTTGGCAAAGACATATCAACCCCCCTTGCTCAAGTATTAGCTTCCTTAACCTTTGTGCTCTTCTCTGATGGGCTCTACTTTGATAGTTGTGAAAACAGGTGCACAACTAGTTTACCAGGGGGCATTTACCATTTGATTAATTGAACTCAGAACAGCATACTGTGCACAGAGTTTGCATGCAGTTTTGACTTGTAAACTCAAAATTAAAATTCTGCAATAAACCACAATCTGCATATTGGGCAGAAATTCAAAATTACCTGCGTGTATAGATAGGTGGTTGTTGATGTTTTGAATTGTATGGTATGGATTTTTCTGTTATACTTTGCGTAATATGCAGTATATACTATGCTTTGAATGAGTTGAGAAATCTTCCAGATAGTCTAACTTTTTAGTGTCCACTGCATTTACGAATTCAGTTTCTTTTCTTTTTGTACCGCTTTCGTTTATCAGAGAGTTAACAGTCCTATTGCGTGGCTGCAGCTCTGAGTTGCAGTAGGTAACTAAAAATCAATAAATTGTTACTACGGTGGCTGAAACTTGATCTAATCTGTTTGTTGGAATAATGAGAATTATTAACTCTCACAATGACTTAACTGAGTCCCATACATCAATTTCTTGTTCCCTCTTCCAATTTCTGAAAATCCTGAACCACGTCTCAGGTCAATTTCTTTTTCACCTCACATATGCTGATACGCGTATTCCTTAGTGCCCTCATAGATGTCGACTAGCCCATTTGATTCTAGCTCCAGTCAGCTGCTGGTACTGTAACTGTCAAGCACGCTAGCGATTAAAGGCTGTAAATGCAGCCTAAGCAAGAATTAGGAACTCGTTCATTTGCAGTGACCGAATTTGAAACAAATACTAGTTCAACTTCCTAACAACCTCACTTGGGGCAACCCAAAACAGGCCTTAAATTGAACCGTATTGAATCGTTTTCAATTAAAATTAGCCTGTTTTGCCTACGGGCTTTCACCGAAAAAATATTAGCTTGTTTTGTCATGTTTGGGCTTTAACCGCCACAACTCTTATTGGGCCCGGCCTCAAAAAGCTGACAATTCCAACTAATCTCGGCTTCAACAAAGATCCAAGACATTATACCAAGATGATTAAACTTGTTTCGCTCATTATGACATTAATATCTGATTGAGATTTGGGAACATATTTTTGTTGACCCCATTTCTAAAATGAAAATTGAAAGATCAAAGAGTGAACATTTATATTTTTTCTTGGTATTATACACTGGATACCTTACTAGCATGGGATCTGTCGTCTCTAACGGTATTTAGAGGGGGTGAATATGGTGTTGTTTAAAATTTAAATCCTATAACTTGTAACTATCGGTCGAATTGACAAGTTAAAAGTCATTCTTGTGATTAAGTAAATCTATCTAAGTGAAGTTCTTGGCGGAATCAAGAACTTATGAATATAAATAAATAAAGCATAATAAAGTAAATATATAGAGTTAGAGAAAGTGACACAGGAGTTGACAACGGAGTTCGACCAATTGAATGACCTACGTCTTTGGAGAAACACAACCAAAACTAGGCGCGCCCTTCTATTACCCAATACAAAAAGGAATACAAGTTATGACCGGCGAGACAACACTCCAACGGTCCACAAAAACAGAAAGGCGACCACTACATGCTCAAGTAGAGAAGTGAGCAACCAAGGCTCAGAAACAAGCACAACAGCTTGAAGTAGGCGAGCAACAACGGCTCTAAGTTCATACAATCACTAACTTCACTCTAATCTCACACTGATCAATTTAGGTGAAGTATATTTAAGGTTGCTGAAAAGATAATTGAAATTTGGACAAAAGCAACAATGGACTAGGCTAAACCTCTCAAAGGATTTCTAAAGTGTAAGATTTTTTAGGGTATTCTTTGTATATCTTAGACAAACGACAGAGCCCACTATTTATAATAGGATTCAAAGGGTTTGAACGGCTCTATGCAGATCGCAAGATCTACAAAATAAATGATTAGCCTATTTTGCTTGTGCCTAGTTTTCAGTATTGACCAGATCTACTTTACCATACTTTTAGATATAAATTAAAATTGATAAAAACAAAATGGTAAAGTATGATTTTCATAATCATCATGATCTCGATCTCTATGATCTTCCGTAATCTTCATGATTCAACATCTCGTCAATATCTGATATTCCAAATGGCTCGTGTGAATCATCCATCAAATCATCTGTATTAAATCATTCCTTATAGCTCGAGGAGATCATGTATCCGATTATCTTGTATAACTTGTCACGACAACTTGTCATGATATGTATCTTTGACTTGGTTTGACCTTCAGACATAACAACTAAACCTGCATACCAGTGTTGTAAATAACGGTATGCGCTCGTCGGACGGACAGGGTACCGCCAAGCGATTAATCGGAATTATGCGGCCAATTAATCGTTTTCATTAAAATTTATGTGTATATATTCATAATTTATTAAAAATGATTTATTTAACTCATCAAACTTATCAAATAAACTTAATTTAACTTAGTTTTATTATTATAACATGACACTACGCTTATTTCTTCTTAACAACACATACACATTTTACATTTGTAAGTAACACATTTATTTAGTGCAAGAATAAATTTGAAAATTAAGCTTTTTCAAATATTAATAATATATTATTTGAAAGAAATGAAACATTCCAACATAAAAAAAAAAACTAAATTTAGTTAATAATAACAACTTAATTTTATACATGAACATGTCGTACTAATTGAAAAAATTACATCAGTAAGTAAGAAAAACATATGCTATATAAATAATAGAAGAATTAATCAATTTCAAAATAATTAAGAAGAAAAAACATATATAAAAAATATTGGATGTATATCCAAGTACAAATAAAACTATAATACAGTATCACACATAGTCACAGAAAAAAAAAACAATGTGAAAATAAATATTCACTGGAATAAACGGGAATAAACGGAATAATCGGCCGATTAATCGGAAAAATCCGTTAATATACCTCCGATTAGTGTATTCGTAACGGTTTGACCGCCGTTAACGATTAAACGGACGTTTAATCGGCCGTTAAGGACGTTTTTTACAACACTGCTGCATACATCTCAAACAAGAAATTATAAAATTTAATGTTTATATATTTTGCAAATTAGTCAAACAGTACAGAAGATTGTTTACAACAGGATCCGTATCCTATGTACAGTGGGGCCCACAACTTTACGGTATGGATTTACTCTCAATTGGGCCAAACTCAATCTGGTGCCTATTTAGACTCTAGAGGTCTCCTTTAAGATTTGTGACAGGTTAAATAACAGTGCCTCTTTAGTAATAGTAACAGAAAGGATACAAATTCACTTGCATGTAGCCATGTTTAAGCATTTAATAACAGTAGCATTAAAATTATTAATTTTAAACTCAGCTCAATTATAGATCAAGTCGATCTGTTCAAAGTTCAAAGCTCAAACTTTGGACTTAAGTTTAAAAGTATACCATCTCTTTCCTCAAAAATAAAGAAATATGTTTTCAACTGATTTAGGTGAGCGGATGAGGATTAGTACCTGAATTTTGTCCTCATCTGAGCGTAATCTCTCCAATAATTGGTTATCAAAACATCACAAGTATAGTTTAACAAATGCATTATTTAAATTAGTCAATCTTTAGTTATGTTGAGTGAGAGCCAGCTTGTTTCCAGGTCTACTTAAGTTGTTTGGTAGTTGTGTAATTCTCCCTTGTGATATTTTTTGTGGCTTATAATTATATATGTGCCTATACATGTGCATGCTACATGCATTGTTTTCCAACATTTCAAATAGCCGCCTCTTTGAATGTTTTCATTTATTGAAAGGGGTAAATGTTCAAATATATGCTAATTTGTTCCAGTATAGGTTACAGCTGCTTGAGCTGGTAGAAGGTAGGCCTGTGATATGAGGCGGTATATGCATGGCAGGCCTTGCCATTATGCCATATACTACATAACGGTTTGACAGCTTTAAAACATTTATACCATTAATTTATGCAAATTTTTATACAAAACTTTTATGCCATTAATGAAAAGTAGCCCATCTGTACCAGCTCTGCCTCTGTACATGACTGGTACTGGTACTGTGTTTGTACCAGTTTCTGTTTATTTATACCACAGCCATTTTGTAGTCTACACAAAAAAATATCCCAGCAGAAAGGATATATTAATTCATATCTTATTTTATGTGCATGGAACATTTTGGAATTTGGAGAGTAAATGACCCTGGAAGCATTCCAACTACCTTTGATCAGTTCAGTGCAGTAATGAAAGAAGAAAAATATAAATGAAAATTATGAAATAGAACAAAAAAAACCTACTGTCCAGGTCAGAGATTCTGAACTGAGCACGTTCCTTTTTAGCTTGGTCAAATGCAAAATTCAAAACAAGTTTCAGTGCTAGCACAAGCTACAGTAGTCTGACCTTGTCTGCAATTTTACTCAGCATAAGCCATCAGAAATGCACCAATCCCACTCCCTGCCATGACTGCTCTAGAATTAATTCTCTTACAATGCTTATGTGCCCTCTACTGTGCATGATTGTTAGCATTTAATGATGAGCAAGAGTAGCAACAGGATTCTCTGGTTTTATTTCCTCTCTCATCCTATATATCCTATTCATTAATTGTTTATTTCATTTCATGGATTTGGTAGTAAACAGCAACAACACTTGTCTATCTCATTCTCATCTCATGTGCATTGTTCTTATGATCTTATCATTTGTTTACCTGTTACATATTCCATCATCTGTTGATCAATAGGAACCTAGCTATCTATACTTTCTTCCTTATCCATTAATTCCTCTTTTATTTTTATCTGTTGATCAATACATACCAGCCCAGCTAGCCCCTCTTAATTTTATGAAATTAATTATGCCTTCTAGTTTTTACCTACCAGACCATCTCACCTACAACAACTATTAGATTTAATTTGGTTATTTTTCTTCTAAAAATCATCCTTGTTGATTAAAACTTATTTAAAGTCAGAGATGGCAGCATGGTTGTCCTATTTTGGAAATATTTCAGCAAACGACTGTAATGTCATTAAAATTCATGATGTTTAATTTGAAATATATGCTGGCATAAAAACTCTTCTTAAATATTCAAATATTCAATGAGAGATAATGATGCATCCCAAAAACAGAGCAGATTTGTCAACATATATATATATCAACCCAAAAATATAAAAGCAAGAGTTCTTTTTTTATTTTATTTTTGGAGTTCTTTTTCAGGTGTACGCATACTAGTCACTATCACTTTTTATGTTCATTTTTTAATTTGATTAAATGTTCAGCAGGCTTAATTAGGTTTATTTTTTTAAATGGTGGAGAAATAATATAAAAAAGCAAAACAGAACACTTGTTCTACTTATTATTTAGCGTTGTAAGATATTTTGTTATGTTAGCAACTTCAAATTAATTAAGCAGTATTGTTGTACTGTTGTAGCAACTTGTGTTAGTGAATTGATAGTTCAAATAAAAAAAATTTAAACGTGAATTCATATTGGATATATATATATATATATAGTTCGATCACATGCAGCTAAATTATCTTCAGCTAGTGCCTAATGCCTACTGTCTACTGGCCATGATGAGTTATTGGTGCTAATAAATAACATAGTCTAGGTGCATGCAATGAAACAATTAATAGCTCATCATATTCATATTCATATTCATATTCATAGTCTTGGAATTGTTTTCAGAACAAAGTAGACTTCCTCCACACATATATATATATAACCAGACAAAACAGCACTAAACAATTAATGGTTATGGAAGAGAACGGTTGCCATACGAAACCATATAATTAATTATACAAATAAAGAATTTTCTAGGGAAGCAACTACAACTATACTAAAGTGACAAGTATGCAAAGGAGAGTACATATCTTATAGTTTTTCCTTTAAATTTTAAGCAATGCTATGAGCCTATGAGCCTATGAGCCCCCCCAACTTTTTTTTATGTGATAGTTAGATCACAGTTTATATTGGTTGGAACTTTTATTAAGTCAATGTAGTGTCAGTTTAATTCTATATGATAGATCACTGTTTATATTGGTTGAAATTTCTATTGTGGTATATATTAAGTCAATGTACGTAGTGTCAGTTTAATTAATTATAAGTTTGAATTAAAGTATAAATGTAGTATACGTTTTGTCTGCTTTTTTTTATATTTGATTTTGTTCATTTACATCGTATATATTAAGACATACACATAATACGTCTTCTACTAGTTAGAGCATCTACATTCCAGCAACTCAAATAAATTTCTAAATAACTGTTAACTACTTTTTAGAAATTAAGGTCTCAAAAGTTTCTAAACTCGACATCTCTGAAATTAATTTTAGAGTTTCTATTGTACTTCGCGAAGTAAAACAAAGTTTTACTTCACGCTCATATTTTCATTTTCAAAATCCAAAACGTCGATCCGAACCGTCCAAGTTGTTCTCCATATTGAAATGTGCTTGGAGACCAAATTTTACATTTTTTGGAATTTTTTTACTATTTATTAAGCCACTTTGAAAATCGCTGATCTATTGTAAACAGTAAAAAACAGTAAAAAATTCTGGACCAATGGATCAGCGATTTTCAAAGTGGCTTAATAAATAGCAATTTAGATGCTCTTATAGGAATATTTAACTTTCTAAGATATAATAATAATAATGTGGGGGCATTGGTTGAATCTTCGCACATCAAAGTAACTAATGAGTAAATATTTATGTGATTTCCATTCCACTAAATCACGATGGGCATTGCATGATCGTAGATTCTGTTTTTTTTTTTTTTATTTTAAGTAAACCCACCTAGTTATTTAATATCTTCAGAGATCTCTGTTCAAATTGTAAATCTATGATCAAAAGCTAAATAATTAATATACTTATTCTAGTTTAGATACATGGGTTTCAAACTTTTTTTAAGTTCCATTAGACTTGTTGGGATGATTTTCATTGTGATAAAAGTTTGTCATCTATGATGCCCATGATGAATTAATAGAAGTTTGTTGGCACTCTAAATTGAGTATTAATTGTAGAATTTTCAAATTAAATAAAGAACTTTAAAAGATTTCCCCTCAACTAAAGAATTAGTTTAGAACAATGAGTAATGCATGTGGCTTCTATATATTAAAATCTATAATTAATTATATTGCTCCTCTATAATTAATCGAAGTAGCAATACTTTACAAATAAAACTGAAAATTCTTGTACATAACTCCATTAAAAAAGTTTTCATGATTGCCATTCCACATGTTTGGGTGCATTTTGGGGGCGGCACGGAGCATTTTTCCACATTTAGTTGCTGATCTCACACTTTTACGGATGCAAACCGGCAAACGGATCGGGTACTCATAAAATTATATCCGTATCTGTTTTTATATTTTTATATTTTTCGGATACGGATATGGACATAGGCGGATCCAGTTAAGCACAGGGTAGGGCAAATGTCCTACCATGAAAATTCAAAATTAATTCATAAGAACTGAGTTTCAGACCTTTGCCATACCCTAAAAAATATGATTGTCCTACCCTGAACCTGTAATAAGCCCAACAATCTAATTTACAAGAACTGAGTCTCTCCCCGCCCGCTATTTTCCTTCTACCTCTATTGGAGCTGATATCTATTTTTTTGTCAAATTTTGGTGGAGCCTGTTGGAGAAAAAAGCTCTCATTTGTTTATTTAGACTTGTTGTATGTGCACTATTAAAGATTATTGTAGATGTGATAGATGGGTTTTTATACACTAATAAAATATGAGATAAATGGAACCGCGGATCTCACTTGTAAAATTGGGAACAGACTCTAGAAAAGCAGGAACCTCCTTTTCTGATCCCAACCATTCAAATTTATTGAGATTTGTGCATGAAAATGTTTCTTTATCGAGATATGCGAATGGAAAATTTTGAATGGTTGGGATCGGAAAAGCAGGATGCTGCTTTTCTCTAAGAAAAACAGCAGAGTCGGATCTGTAAAATTGAGTTATCTAACTTTTTTATCTCCTCTCAATTTCTTCACTCATTGGACCATCCATTTTCACATTTTTTTTTTGCATATTTGTATTTGTTTTTGAATTGTTGTTCATAATTTTCAACAATATATTTCTTATTTGTGTGAAGCAATTTTCTTTTTCAGTTAGTATTTTGAATTATTTTTTGGATATATATTTTGAAAATTAAAAACTAATGACTAATTTAGCTAATAACAAAAGTATAGATGCATATGGAATATCATTTTTTGAAAAACAAATTTTTATCAATTTTGTCCAACTTTCTATTACAAAATAAGTTTTTATCTAGTACCCAATTAGTTAACGGATTTGAATCGATTGACTATTTGAATCATATTAGTGCCCTACCCTGACTGAAATCCTGGATCCGCCCCTGGGTATGGATACGGATTGGATATTAAACCGATACAGATTGAATATATATAACCGTAGATATGGATAATTAAAATTTAAAATCTTATCAGTATCTGTAGGATATTCGGATATTATATATTTATATTTAATTTTCAGATACGAATCCGAATACGAACGGAATGATAATATCCGATCCGTTTACATGCCCCTACACATTACACATTGTACAAGTCAAGGGACAGGAATTACTACACAAACTTGTCTAGCTAGGCAGTGTTAAATTATTATATATATATGCTAGTTATTGATTTGGGTAACCGATAATTTACACGGATATTTCTCAAATTTTGCAGCTAAAACGTGAGTACCAAGTCATCTTAATTATTTCTATTTGAAAAAATTAAGAATAAATTATCTATATATTGTCAGAGACAAAATTAATTAATAGTCAACTTGTAGTGCAATATTGGATGTTGTAAGGTTTAAGTTAGCTAGTAACGAATGTTTCGAGGTTTTTTTTATTAAGAATATTAATTATATATTAAGTCCTAGCTTACATTCTGAATATTAAAACAACAACTATATATATTTCACTCGTGTAATTAATTATAGCTTGAGCAATTAATTAATGTTTAGCTTAAAATTCCAAGATATATATGTAGAGACAAAATTTGAATTTATGGACAAGTTGCATGCATCAAGTCAATATACATAATTAATTAAGTTTAGCCTAAATTAATTAATTAATTAATTCTTAAAACTAAAACTAATTATTGGCCTATAGTTGACCTACAAATTCTGGAATAATTCCAGCTCGTTTTTGGAGGATCGCGAAAAATTCTGGTTTGATCCCTTCACATGCATGAATCATGAATCATGAATCATGAATCATCATCACACTAATTAATAAGCTATATATACTATTGCTTAGCTTATTAATTAGCTAATTAACTACAAATTAAAGTACGCATGCAGCTAACTATATATATAGTTGACATATTTTGGCATATGGGAGTTGTTATCTCATTATATATATATAAATATATATGACACCTGTACCAGTACCAGTACCCGGTATATATAATAAGAAAATATTTAATGGGAGATAGATCCGTACATCATCACTATTTCATTGGTCTCCTACTTGTTTGCACATGATTAATTAATTTCTTCACTAATTTTTATTTTGTTTTTCTTTAAAATAAAAAAATATATGTGTGACAAATGGCTTTGCAAATAAGAACGTGCCACACTGTATTGAGCATTTGAGCGGGGGAGAAGAAATAGTGGCAGTCTTCTCAAGTCCAAATCAAACTGGAGATGTCCCTCATCTCTTTTTAATCTTTAATTTCTAGCCTTTTGAGTTCAGGCAAACTTTACCAACATATTATAATTATGCATGCATGGTTTAATTTCTCAAAATATTATACTTTTAATGTACATTAATTAACATTTATATTTGATTTAAAGATGAATAGTGGAATTAATTAATAATGATATTTAACTATCTACAATGTTATTACTGATAAAAAAATAAAATATTATTTTATTACATATATATATATATATTTAAAGAGGAGGGATCCAATTACACATTTTTTGGTGACACATCATGACACCATTTTTTATATAGGTCAATTTTGCGATTTCAAAATCCAAACAGTCGATCCGAACCGTTCAACATGATCACCATATTAAAATGTACTTGGAGATCAAATTTTACATTTTTTTTGAATTTTTTTACTATTTATTAAGATGGTTACAAAATCGCTGTTTTTCAATGGTCTGAAAATAACAGTTTTTGTAACCATCTTAATAAATAGCAAAAAAATTCAAAAAAATGTAAAATTTGATCTCCAAGCACATTTTAATATATCCATCATGTTGAACGGTTTGAATCGACTATTTGGACTTTGAAAATGGTAGGTGTCAAAGTGTGTCACCAAAAAAGGTGTAATCAGATCCCTCCTCATATTTAAAATAAGTTAAAAATATGAATGTTTAAACCACTGTTTGGCTATCTAAAATGAAGGATTACCTAAATTTAAATCTCAAATATAAATAAATCATTAAATCCCAAAGCAATTAATTTCACTGATTTCCAAAAGGTAGAGTGCTAAGCTATACCACTAATTAACGACCTAAAAATTATTTTAAGACTAAAATACACATTAATCTTCTACCTATAGTTAATTAATACTTGATTACAGTGCGTTGGCATTTAATTTTGTCGCATATCAACGTGTTTCCGGTTAAGCAGCTTAAATTATTTGATCAGCATTAATTGGTAATTATTTGATCAGCATTAATTGATTGGTAATTATTTGATCAACATTAGTTGGCCACTCTATTCTTAACATATACAATTACTGTTTTGATCATTAAAGTTCAAAATTTCTATTTTAGTCCTTAATTACTGTTATTTGGATAACTTTGGTCCTTGTGAATATAATATATATTTTCAAAATGAGCAATGCACAATTAATTAATATATACACTTTCATAGATTTTGATGCAGGATCATGGAATTGCAAACTATAATATCAGTTTTCATGTGTCATATAAGTACAGTACAAATTACCTTTAAAGGCCGTATTCTAAATTATATATAATTTTCTTTTTATTATAGTCAAAATTGTCAAATTTATGTATTGTCAATAAATCTCTACATTATTCTTTTAATAAAAAAAATAAAAAATCAAGTTTTCAAATTTTATTATATTTATTTGAAGATACAAACCCACCCTATTTATTAAAGCAACTAATTGGGTTACATGGTTTTTAACTGACGGTTGGTATGAAATTGTAAAATAATATAACCTGGCCAGCTACAAATTTTCTTTTGCAAGGAATTATGTAAGTAAAATGTGCAAATTCTCTGTCACAGCACTGAGATTGGAATCTGGCATAAAGCTAGCACAGGGCATTGAAATCATATCAAGTCAAATCATAATAATGTGTTTAAAGAAAGAAGAAGAAAAAAAAAAACAAAGGAAGAAAGATCTCAATTCTCAAATGGAGATAGGACAAACAGTGCTGCTCTGCAATTAAGAGGAACTTTTTTTTTTTTTAATACTCATGAGAAAGATCTCAAATGAGAGTTTTTTCCGGATCTTTGGTAAAACGCGTCACTATTATTTACACTGAAATGTGGGACCTAATGAAAAAAGAAGAAGGAGAAATTGATAGAAAGAAGAAATAAATGTTTAAAGACGAGCAATTTCTTTTTGTTTAAGCGGCTCGTTTTTATATTACATTGAAATGTGAGAGCAGATAATTAAAATAAAATAAAAAGTTATTTCTTGTGTGAACATGATTATTTGCAAAACAAACACCAATTAATACAGCGGCCTTATTTGTTGCCTCCTTCTAGGCAACATTTCCCTTTGTTTTTTTGTTGATTTCATTTTTCAAAACATCAAATTCCAAAACCCTTTTGTCCGGATCTTAAGCAATCTCAGGCCATATTTTTCTCCTACATTGTCTCTTGCCTCTTGCCTTGTCAAATATCAACCCAATTTGTCTTAAACATCTATTTTCATAATGATGCTCATGCTCCTGGTCTACAAAAAATTCAAAAAAGATTCCTAATTCTTTGATTGTATATAACCATAATGGTTAATGCCATTAATGGTGTGTGCATGATCCATTACTTGCCTTGTTGCCACATAAGATAAGACTATCTTATCTGATTATGAACAGTTGTAGGTAGTAGTCACATGTCAACAGTTTTTCAATCACAAATTTGAAAATTTCTTTTCAATTAATATCACTTTTAAATATATGCTTTAAAAAGAGGTGGTAAAAGGAATATTCTTCCAAATATGACCACACACTTGGCATACGGAGACCATATTCTTCCAATTATGTATAAACACATTGATTTGTTCTTTTGACAAAAACACCAAGTACAAGGACAAGGACATCCATTCCTTTTTTTTGTAATTCATAAAATAAAAAATGACTTTATGTACTTATAATAGCCACCAATATGTGTACATTAATTTTTTTTTTTTTTTTTTTGAGTCGAATGCCCTTAGGCTTTCTACATTAATTTTGTCATTTATCCAAATTTTAATATGAGTTTTTACACCGGCAACACCAATTGAAAATAAATAATGTTGCAAATAAAATTAATTTAAGATCGGAGAAGAAACTAATTAAGAAACAATTTTTCTTTTACATAAAAATTTGAAATGTCTTTTCAAATTTTCCTTTTTAGCACGAGATGATCCGGATCCTCTGAAGTAACTCAACATTTGAGTTTCGATCGGACCATCCAGTCAGAATCCGTGACAATCTGGACCAAAATAAAATGCACAGACTCATTTAATATTTGTGCTAGAGCAGATCAAACGGTTCAAATCTAAAATCAAAATTCGAGTTAAACTCGGGTGATTTGAAAGAATCCATATCCTCCCCTTATACTGTAAAAAGGAATCTTTTACAATTATTAAAATAACGGTCCATATTAACTCCCAGACGGTGTCTATAGCTAGGGGCATTGTTATTTGTGCTTTTAGATTCGTGCAAAGTTAAAATAACAGTCCAGAACTATTAATTTTAAAAGATTTTCTTTTATCCGAATTCGATATGAATTCCCATAGAAACAACTACCCCCTCAACCAACTTTAATTTACTGGTATGGTTGTCACTTGTCCGGCATATTTCTCAGTGGATAATAAAAAAGAGAAGCTGACAAAATGTTCCATGATTTTTATTAATACCCTCTAGAAATAAAAAATTAGCAAACCTGCCCTCGAATTTTTTTTGAAAAAAAATACCCTGACTGCCTCAAGTTTGGGAGGTCAATTATCTATACCAAACCGCCACATATTGGGCAGTTTGCTATTGCCTATATATTGGAGGGTACCCCTCCCGTTTTTAACATCATTCATTCTAAGTTTTCAATCTCTCTGTCTCCTCTCTTTCTCTCTTCCTCCAGTAGACAAATGTTAAGGTAGTTTTTTTTTTTATTAACTTAAATTGTTTTATTTATTTTATTTGTTTTATTTGTTTTTATTTTATTTTATTTATTTTATTTGTATTATTTTTTAAATTTTAAATTTAATAAATTTGTAAATTTTTTAATTCATTTTTTTAAATTAATATATAACTGATAAATGTTTATTGGCTAATGTAGTTCACAAAAGAAAAAATGTTGATTACACTCTATATGGGCGGGAAGCTTGTCCGGAGTGCAGAGGGAGCACAGTACACGAAAGATGCAGCCTATGACTTTGAAGTTAATGAAAATACCACATTTTTGGAACTTAAGCAAATGGTATACGAAAAAGCTGGTGTAAACCCCAACTAGTATGACATAGACTTAGTTACTCGAATTGACACATTCAGGGGGTGTAATAGACCTTACTTTATTAGGTATCCAATAACAGATGAGGGGTTATGGAGGGGTGTTTACAATCAATTTGAGGCAAGGAATATCTCGGTAATGGACTTATATTTCAGGACAGTTCCGCGTCAACCAGGGGTTGGACCTTCTAGGGAAAATATAGGTTATAATAACCCGGGATACCATCACTCGGGTTATGACAACTCGGGGGTACCATAACTTGGGTCATGTACCACCGTATGAATCGTACGTACCACTTGTTTATGACAATTATGTACCTGATTATACCACTGATTGTAACATGGATGATTATGACACCGAGCTACCACCACCACCACCTCTTCCTTAACTCGTAATCCAAGCCAGATTTCCATCTTTACCACCATCAATACATAGACTGTTACCCGCTGGTACCCGGAATGATACTGACATTGATGGTGAAAGGATCGATGCCATAATAGAAAAGGAAATGGACACGGGTGATGATTGGGAATGGGGTTGGGATTCAGATCACTTATCCGATGGTGATGCAGATGTCCCTCTCAGGGAAGACAGATTTCCGATTAAAGGTCGGACAGAGTCCTCCACAACTGATGCACTATGTTGAAGCATTTGACATCCTATCGATCTCCAACCAATCTTCGCCATGCACACGAGGCTGTGTGCCACCCCTTTAATACCTGGCAAAAGCTGCACAATTTTTTTTCATTATTATTAGCGAAACGCATAAATAAACATTTAATTTTTTAAATATGTCTGTTTCTGTTAAATTTACCCCGCGAGCCTAGACTGGTCCGAAGGGCAAGTAAGTCCTCGAGGCATCACTCATGAGTCTCCATCGAAGGGTCTCACCATAGTGTCCCTGTAGATATACTGACGACATGCCCCTCCTTTGGTACCAGACGGCATATCTCAATGCCTAAGGCCCAGCCCCCAAGCCAACATCATTAACCGTAGGCGGAGACCATAAGTGATCCTCCGGGTATCGTGCCTTTTGGTAATCCTCCGTATGACGCTGACTCCAGTCGACTTTGGGCTTATGTGTTGGGTTTTGAGGCTACCCAAAGCCATTAGGCTTAAGCTGCGGAAAGACCGTAAAACAAAATTTTTACTTCTAACTCAAGCCAAAATGATTGAAATGGTATGTCGGATAGTCTACCAAGAGTTACATACCTGTTCAATCCTTTTCTTAGATTAAAAAGCCGTAAATAAAACTTTACTTTCAGATCATAGATTAAATAGTATGTCGGATAATAACCGAGAGTTACATACCAGATTAATCTTGTATAGACCCAAAGTAGTAAAACCGTATTTACTTGTATTTTAATCAGTTTATAGATCTACTCCTTTGATTGATTTCTAAAAGATTAAATCTATTTAACAATTAAATAGATTAATATAACATTTCTTTACCTTGCTTCCAAATTCAAATTGGAATACAGTCTGACCTGGCTGTTTGACCCGGTTAAGCAAGCACCAAAAATATAGTGCCTCTATTGGTTATCCACCAGGAACTACTAGAGAGTTGGTATTTCTTTTGCCAGAAATACTATACCAACGGTATTCGAAAAGTCACAGTTTTCGGTAAATCACTAATCATCGAAAGTACGAAATTTCTGACAAAACACTATTCATAAAAATAACTTTTATTCTCGCAAGAATATATATATGGATAATCAGATTTTCTGCAAATCACTATTTTGAAGAGAAAATACGATACGAATCGAATCGGATTCTGATTCGTACTTTGATTTGGACTTAGAATCAACTTCTTAATTTCTCTCACCATTTCACTCCTTTAAATAGGCAAATTATATGGCGGTTTGTATAAGTCGGTTTTGAGATGCAAAATCAAATTTGGTTTTGGCATTTGTTTAATATATTTAATTAAACATTTTAATTTAATTTAATTTAATTCAGGCTTTTAATTAAATTCTAAATTTAATTAAGGCCTAAATTCAAATTGGACTTTTATTCCAAAATATTAATTCATAATTAATATTTTAATCCATATAATATATATATACAATTATTCTGAATAATTGTATTTCTTGCGTTTACGATAAATTTATACGACGTGTCATACACGTTTATAAATTTAATTCGGTTTAAGCATGTCATCTCCATGACATATATTTTATTCTTAATTATAACACTTTATAATTAATCATAAAATTTCTCTGATTACTTTCCTATTGGTGTGACCCTATAGGATCTGTGTTATGTTGGCAAATAGAATTAAAACTGTTTTAACCTCTATATATCATAGGTGGCACCTAGCAAGTACATTATGACACCAATTACACAGATGATGCTGTACCGTACAATATCACGATCCAGTAAACGATTTACTTCGTGTTAATTCTTTTGTCTCATAGCTATCAGATTAGTTTCAAGGTAGGTGTGTGTCATCCTTGCAAACTTAATCTTTTCTTGATCCTGAATAGATTATCAAATATGTTTACTCTTGTAATCATACTGGATCCAGATAATCATATTCTATCAAGGGGCCCAGTGATGCTATAGCTCGTATTGAGATACGAGGGACAATAGTACTTTTGATAAACCATCTTTTCCTCTACATAAGCTATGTATACCGAAGAACTACCCTTAAAGCTACTTTTTACGGATAACGTTAGATATCAATCACACATATACATCTCTTATGTAGGAAAAATGAATATCTCATACTTTAGAACTTAACACTAAAATGAAAACATTAATGACACAAACACAGTTCCATTTAATGTTTCATTTGGGGTCTGTCAAATATCATGTTCTCTAACATGTATCTGTGTGATTAAAATGACAAATCTTTGTCTATGGTTTGTAAAACTTAACCATCATTTAATCCACACACTAACCTTATCGCGGTAATTAGTGTTCCTATTAATTACCTTGGTTAGAGACTTTTAAGAGTGTTATCATCTATATTATGAAGTTTCACAATTCTAGTCATGAACTCGAAATGATTCATAAATTCAATAATACTCAAGATAATTCAATTCATGAACAAAGCTTTATATAACAAATTTATCGTATTATTGACTTCTATATTATTACAAACTAACATTATGATGGTTAGTCCTGCAATATAAATTATTGTTGAGTTCAAAACATATTTTAATTTCCAAATTATTGTTGAGTTCATTGTTATTATTATTGTTATTGTTGAGTCCATTGTTATTATTGTTGAGTTCAGAATATATTTTAATTTCCAAGTGTTTATGGTTACCTCCTCACGGCCTCCTCGACAGTGGTATCGGGGGTAATCAGACGCTGAGAGAAGTAAATGCGGAGTGACGCTAGACTAATACAATACCCGGAATACCAAAACTCATCCTCCTCCCCTCTCTTCTTCTTGTTCTACACCGCCTTTAGATCGACCCCCAACAACTCCGATATCATCTTTGTCAAGTCTGGATGGTCCGAGACACTGCCTGGTCGCCATTGATCCGTAAACCCTATAAGGCGCTCACATCACCTAGGGTGACTGTCATCTCCCTAACCGAAAGGTCAAATGTATGCGTCTCCGGTCGCCATCTCTCCACTAGACTGCATATGAGAGCCTGATCGATCCTACTATGAGGCATGGTGGCCAGCTAATACAAGCTGAGGTTCATGATGCACTGGTCCATTAATGGGATGATGGACGTATGGTATCTCCGGGGTGCGATGTCTCACTGTCAACATCGTCTCGTCCTGCATTTAACAATGATTTCAATTTAAGCAGATGACTATATGTCATATTAAATAATGCTATTTAACTTATAAAAAAACAACGTACCTAAAAAAATGCGTATGCGACACGTTGTTTAATATGTGGGATATACAAAAGAGGACTAAATGTGTCAGCATCATAAGCAGGATACTCTGCACTGTTGTGTATTTTGGGTATAGAAATAAATGGTCTATTTCGTACACTATTTGCTTTAAATTTATAAAACCCTAAATACGCAAAGTTAGATTGAATTGCAAGTGCACAATCTATCCCTGTAGTAATTATTGGTATCGATCCAAAGATAATGGGAGAAATTACTTTTTACTAAACTAATTAATTCTAAATAATTCAAATAAAGTAAATGGGGGGTTTTGTTATAAAATTGAAATTGTGGGTTCAATACCCGAAGAGGAGTTGAATTTAAACAAAATAATTCTAAACAAACAATTAAAAAGGAGTTTGTAATCAAGGAGATGGAATCTAAGGGCTATTGGCACACAATCTCTTGATCAAATTCACACTTACTTGGTTTCTAAATTCATGTTTGTCAAATTGGGGTTTCTAAACCTAACATGTCAAGAAGGGTCACTTTCGTGAATTAATGACGTATCTAGATAGTTCGGACTTCACGATTAAGTCCTTCACCCTAGCTATCTAGACCATAAGCACATAGTTAGCCTAATTTATTCCCAAATCCCGACACTTCACGATTAAGTTCTTCACGTCAAAATTCGGTTCAATTTTAGAGGTCCCAATCAAATATGAGGTTTCACGATTAAGTCCTTCACTTCAATTCAACCATTGTTCCTGTGGTTCCGGACTAAGAAATAGATTTGGTCATTTCTAATCTCAACCCTAAAGTTATCATGCAAGTAATTTGGTTATATCAATTCTTTGATCCTAACATCTTAAGTTGGTTAAACCTAAGCGGGACACTAATTAACAAATCACAAATCACTTAAGCACATGAATTATAAAATCAACAAGACCAATCAATCAACAAACAATCATCACATAGAAATATTATCCAAGTAAGATAGAATCTAATACAAGTTCATGATAAAGCCTAAGCCCCTAGAGAGGAATCTAGCCTCTCATGGGTGCACTAACATCCAAGAGATACAAAAAAGAAAACATGAATAAAAACCTAGAAAAACAAATAAGAGAAGAGAATACACCAATCTCCTAGTTTGCCGCTCCTTGTCTTCGGTATTGCTTGCTCAAATAAGCCTTCAATCCTTCAATCCAAAAGCCTTTGATTTTGTGGAGAAGAGAGAAAAAATGGAGAAGTTGTGGAAAAATAAAACCTAGAAGAAAAGATGAAAGAAAGATCCCTCTCTTGCTGCCTCCCTGCTATTAAATAGCCAATTTTGTTCTTTAGGAAATAAATCTCCGAAATATGGCAGCAAATCTGAGAAGATTCCTCAAAATCAGGCTAAATTGGCATTGGTGCGGCCTTTGTGCGACCTTCACAAAATCCGTGCGGCCCGCACAAAATGAGAAGTTGGCCGAAAACTGCGCGGAGAAAAGGGATTTGTGCGGCCCGCATAAAATTTACTTCAGGCCGCACGATGACCCGCAAGACTCTCTGACTTGACTGGAGCAAAACTTGTGGATTTTCGAATTTTTATTTTTGGATGAATTTATTTTGTGCGGACCGCACAAAATTTCTGCGACCCGCACAAACTCGCAGAATTGCTCATTTTTGCTTGATTCCCACAAATTAGACAAGGCAAAGATAGTAACTTGGTTCTTGAATGTATTCTCTATTAAACTAGAATAAAACATAAGAAATTTGGTACGATTTAGAGGTAAAACCTTAATCGAAAGTATATATAATTGTGGCTTATCATGCACCTGGAGCCTCCGCATCGGGAGCCTCTCCAGCAGGAGCATGTGAACTCTCCCCGGTCTCCATAGTATCTCGTGATCGTCCCCGTCTAGATCTCGCCATACTACATTTAAAAATAACCGGCTACTAAATTTGTAACATATTTTTACAATTTACATTAATTAACAAAAATTATTATTGGAAACAATTTCTAAACAATTTTGGATAATTCCTACATATGCTAAACAATTCCTAACAATTTCTAAATATGTAGGGAAAAACCTTAGAAAGTAAAAGGCATAATTCATGCATGAAAACCCTAAACCCTAGTGCCCTAAAAAATACCCTAAACCCTAAAAAAAAAATACCCTAAAAAAATAAATACCTTAAAAAAATATAAACAATTTTGGATAATTTCTATAGATGCTAAACAATTTCTAACAATTTATAAACAATTTTTGATGATTTTTATACAGGCTAAACAATTCCTAACAATTTCTAAATAATTTTTGACAATTTTGAAAACCCTAAACCCTAAAATAATAATGTGTCATGCATTAAAAATTATAGGCATAATATATATTATGCCTATAATTTAAATAATAAACCCTAAAAATAAAAGACATAATTCATGCATTAAGACCCTAAACCCTAAAAGCACCTAAATCCTAAAAAAACTCTAAACCCTAAACTCTAATGACAAGTGACTTTATCTCAATTCAAATAACATATTTTCACAATTTACAATAATTAATAAGAATTATTATTGCAAACTAAATTAAAAAAATCGGTAAAATACCGTACATCAATCGCGTCGGGAAAATCAACAACCCGTACACAATATTTAACAATTCAATTTCTACAACTTTGTACGACCTAACCAATTCAAGAATCCTAAACCGTAAACCGTAAACCCTACTAATCCTTAATCGCCATAATCGCACAAATAATCAAGCAACAAAGCAACATTTCAACATTCCAATAATGCCATCACAAGGCACAAAACTTTAAAAAAAAAAAAAAATCACGGCAAAATGTTGTGGTTTAAAGACAATTAAATAAATTGCAGCAAAATAGAATTGATAAGGGTTGTAGAGGAATAGAAGAGCTGTTTCTCAGCGCTGAAACGGGACAGCATCACATGTATGAACAATGAAAGCAGCACACAAACACAATGCAAGTTGCAACGCACAATATTTCATAAATTCATATGGTTTGTACTGGTATGGTGCTTACATTACTGTTTTGGCATGCATGACCGTACAATTTCTCCTAAAAAGTACACAGATAATTGTCTGGCCATATGTTATGCGGAGAGTACATATGTGATATGTGACACAGTAACTGTAATTAAGTGTAACACTAACCCTAACCCTAACCCTAACCCTCCTCAAGTAACAATTAAACAATTTAATTTCTAGCACTGTATGTCTGTATATATCTAGACTAAAAGAGTGAGGCTACAGGAAACAGGATAAACAAGAACAAAACAAAGGGACAAAGTGTGAAAGATAGTACGTACTGTCTAGGGGACTGATAAAAACCCATTAAGGCCAGGCACATATATCTTAGGCAGTAATTTTGTTCTTTCACATCTTTTGAGACAATTAATTATGATAGATGTGATAATATAGTTGGGTTTAAGTTACCTAATTATCGGTATTAGCTATATAGATCAGCGTGGCTGGCATGTCGGTACGCTAGCTAGCCCGGTTTAGAACCCTAGCTTAGCTAGCTATACACTAACCCTAGCCACACAAATAATTAATTAATAGACTTTGGTTAATTATATTATATTATATTAATTAATTAGTACCGCCTTTTTTTAAATATATCACCAAGTAATTATGCCGTACATTGGGGTCACATGAATAGGTTAGCTCATAGCCAGTGCTATTTGCTATGCATGCCTATATGGGTCTAGCAATTTACAATACACCCAATAATTGTTTCACTTGAATCCCATTCGATAACTTGTGAATTCATTTTCCTTGCATTTCCAAATAATTACATAACCTCCAATTAATGAACTTCAATTTATTAAACATATGTTAGTTGCTTTCCCCAAAAACAATAAAGAATTCAATCTACAAAATAGGTAGAGAATAAACCTAGCTACCATTAATTTTATGCTCTATTAAAATGAGCGTTTTCAATTATATAGACCAACAACAAATAACCAATGAGTGTTTCAATTGCCTTCAATTTTTTATATCTCCATTATGTCTCCACTTTATAATTTTATAATAAAAATATTTATATGTCAAAATAAAACAATTAAATATATTATGATCTATATTATTTTTTCTATATGTACATACAAAATGAAAAAAAAAAATCATTTTGTTCATATATGAATTAATAAGTTGAAAAATCAAGTCTAGAATTAAATTGTCAATATTAGTGCATTTTTCGATGCTCTTGATAACAATCATAACAAAATTGAAATGACATAATTCTTTACATGTGCATAGAGAATTTGATATATATTATATCTAATAGTTTTATTTTGACATTTAAGATTAAATGTTAAGTTATTAAAGTTTTAAAAGTAGAGGCATAATAGAGACACGGAAGATAGAGACATTTAAACCCTGCTCTTTAAACTATTGATTATTATGTACTTCATGAGCTAATTGTTTGTGTTAAATTTTTTTCAAGTTATTTTTGTATAAGAATTTGAAAAATAAATAATTTTGATGTATTCAATATTTTCAATAATTTGTACCTTTTGGCCTTAGTGAAAACAAACACAAAATATTAGAAGTTTAAAATGTTTTTGTTTGGCAGCATATGAATTGAACAAACAAAGTATAAACATCTACTTAATTAATTATGCATTGTTTAATTATCTCACATTTGCAATTGCATGATCCATGACCATATGACATAATTAAGGAGAAAATGAGACGGAAGCTCCACATTGCCCCCAAAACTAATTTCGGATCCGGGCGGTTAGAATATGAAAATCCGACCCGAGAAATGAGGCCTAGGAGGCTAGGACTAGGAATAGGATTGATCCCTCTTCACATGCCAAATACCCATAAAAGGGGACCAAGGAAACACATGGCAACCAAAACGGAACCTCCTTCCTGCTGAGGCCTGAGAGAGAAAGCGAGAGAGAAGAGGAGAGGAGTGGGCCCCGTACCAGATCTCCAAAAGTGCTTTTTCCCATAAGGAGAACTGGAGAACTGGAGAAGGAGAGCTAATAATCTTAATTACAATTACGTCCACAATTTATGCCACAAATATCTCAAGGTGCAACAATTGAGTTCATCTCAATTCGCTCATTTTTTTTTATCACATGTCAAATATCAAATGATACTAAGATAGCATAACATTAACCGGGTAGCCGTACCTATTGTAAAGGTCCAAAATGCACCCATCTTTTCTTCAATTTTATTTCAATTGATTTGAGAAAGAATGTAAAAATTACCTCGTAATACCTACCTTTCTTTATGCATTACCTGGCCAATCAACAGCTGCTTTCACCTTTTTTTCATAGACGTAGGCAAAAAAAAAAAAAAAAAAATAGTAACAAAAATAACATCAATAATAACAATAATGTTGGTGGTTATTGATTCCATACAAAAATAAGATGTGGGGCTTTTCGGTTAGGAACCAACACTTCTCCTTTTCTCCTTTTCTCATGTCCTCTGTTTTTGTTTTTCTTTGCATTTTTGTTGAATTGATCACACTTTATAAGAGGGCATTACTCATCACAACATAATGTCATGAAAACAAATAAAATAACCACAGTACTACTATCAGATGACTAGAAAATTGACCCTCACAGTTCCACTTTAGAATTTACCAATATAAAAGTTAAATAGCCGTGCAATTGCATGAAAACAACAGAGGATATGGACCCACATTTTGTAGTTGATCAATGATTGGGAGTTTGAAGAACCAATCAAAGTTAGTGATCTCATTTCAAAGGCTTGAGAGTTGAGAGTATTGCACCTCTTTTTATGAGGCCATGTAAAAAAAAAAAACAGAGAGAGGAAGAACAGGAAGTTTAGTGTTGTTGTGTGGCACTCACTTCCTCTTGTAGGGTTCAAAATTGGGAAGTAAAACCATCTCTAGGTGCTACCTTTTTCAATGTATAGGTTCCTACCAAACATAAGAGTTAGACAACAACTATTTACAAACTGTT
This sequence comes from Carex kokanica, assembly GCA_025461125.1. Classification (NCBI taxonomy): domain Eukaryota; kingdom Viridiplantae; phylum Streptophyta; class Magnoliopsida; order Poales; family Cyperaceae; genus Carex; species Carex kokanica. Next base: position 71,178 of record JAJGRX010000836.1, on the reverse strand, counting down.
ATATGATTTAGGCACTATTTGTTATGATTTGAAGATGGGTGCATTTGCTGTTTTGCATTTAATAGATCCTATGATTCGTGATTCATGATTCATGCTCATCTACTATTAGACAATGTTGAGCACAATGCAAAAATATTCCTAAAGTCCGTCCTCATTTGTTGGTATTGGTAATGATCAATTGACAAAAAGAAATCTTAGACCAAAAATATATATATAAATGTCAATATTCTAGAAGGCACACATGCTTTGTCGTATGTGCATGCAACTTAAGATAAATAAGGAATTAAGGATGGTGATCATGTGAAATCCAATATAATAATAGTTCGTATTTATTATTTGCAGAGAAGAGAAATGAACAATGTGAGTTGTGAGATCTAGAGAGGCAATATGCAACAGCGTCCAGGGAAAAAGATAAAACACAGATTGTGCCTATTCATTCAAATTCAATCCAGGGAGGAGAGGAGGCAGGGTGCAAGCCAGCACATACAAACCTCAGCAGCGCCGACATTTGTGGGCCCTCCCCTGTCAGCAAGTACCCAATTTGGTACATCAACTCCAGTGCTTAATAACTGGAAATATCCTGTCCTTCCTACGGCATTGGCGCATTGCTAATTCTAGATGACACATTACCTCACAAATACAATACAATGCATGCTTCTCAACTCTCATTTAATATTTTTTATTTATTTCTGTTATTTTATGTTTTCTATTAGTACCATTTTTCTTTGTCATAATAGCTTTATAAGAATTATACAACATGAACTAACATTTAGGGTCTGTTCGATACTCATGCTACCCATGAAAATTCTTGGGTAAAATAAATTTGTATCCATAAACTGTTCGGACATCAGTTTTTATTCCTATTTCCATCATCTAACTAGGTTATATTTCCATTCTCTTGCATATAATTTGTAGGAAAAAAACTTCTTCTTGGACCTCCGTTTTTTTTCCCCAAACGCTGAACTTGCTCAACTTCCTTTTTTTTTTTAATTTTTTTCAGACAACTTGCAAACTGGCTACTATAAATATTTGACATCTAATAAGCTTAGTATTTTTTAATGATGTCGGGAAAAAAGGAATTTTTTTGCAAACAACTGAGCATAAGTAAACGGAAAAGTCTTCTTCTTCTTTTGCTTCTGCAAAGCCTTTAATTATTCCCAAACAAGTTGGGGTAGACTACAAATGAAATCCAACCGGAATTAGCAACACAGGGACTTCCTAGGATGTCACCCATCCTACCATCCTAGTACTATTCATGCCCAATTCGTAAGGGTTTCATTTCCATAAAAGACTATTTTTTTACCGCTGGCTTGCCAAGCCTATCACGGACCCTCCTCATTTTTCCTGGCTTGGGACAGGCTGTGTAGAAACTACACATGCGGAAAAATGAAATTAATTAGAAACATTTAATAAATACAAAAAATTAATTAAATGGAAAAATCAAATAGGAAATGATTATTAATTAACCAAACACACTAATAATACAATAAATTAATTAGACAAGCATAATTAAATTAACAACACTTAATTCTAATTTATTAAGCTAGTTTACATTTGATATGTACAACAAATATAGTTTGAATCAGTCCTTAGTATCAATACATTTCATATAGTTTGAGTTTAGCATTACATATTCTACAAAAAAATTAATTGTAAAAAGAAAAGCACCAATTTCCTAACAAATTTCTCATGTATTTGTCAAACATCTACATTTTAAATTTTCCCATAAGTTAAAAGACCTTAGGAATTCACAAATTGATATTATCATTTCCATATTAAAAAATTTCTATTCCCACAAAATTTTCCGTTACCAAACAGACCCTTAATGAGAAAATTACAAATATTAAATTAAAGATGGCCATGTCCGGTCCCTTAAATTTTTGTACAAGCATATCTCTTTAAAGTGTATCATTCCAGATTCTGAATACCACATTTTTTTTTTTTTTAATATCTCCTGTAACATAATTTGGTTTGTACCCAAGGAGACAACAAATATCTGCGATTGTTGGTGGAATGGAGATGATGAAATTAAGAGGAGATGCTAATGTAGTAATGTCTCCTCATTGACAGCTCGGCGAGTAACAGTCTGCTGCAAGTGCCCCAATCTTGGTTTTTCTCTCTGGCCTCATCACCAACACTCCTTCCTCACATGTTTCTTTTCTTAGCCTCCACATCCTCTGTGCACAAGCCTTTTGTTATCTTCTGTGTTATGCCCTTCAACTCAACTACTCAACAATTTAGTATCATCATAATAACATCTTTAAATCCATTATGTTAGAAAACCAAATTAGTTAATGGAAACAAATTATCTTTCTTCGTCTTTCTTTTGTTTGTGAGTTGTAACCACGGTTACAAGAATATATATTACAAAATAAAAACTTCCTCTTACCTCTTACCAGTATCAAGTACCAACAAAATGCATGTCATGCAATTATTTAACAGAACAATTTAAATCTAACATTGTACTATTTCTGTGCTAAGACCATTCCTCGTTGTTTGCTTCGGACAAGTATTCTCTCCATTAGGGCCTGTTCGGCTGCAGTGTGGGTTCGGGAATGGGTACGGGAAAACAAAATTTTTGAACTGAAAATTACTGTTCACGTGGGGAAAAAAAATTCACTCTGAGTGAATTTTTTTTTTCCCACGTGAACAGTGATTTTTCCAGTACAGCCGAACAGGCCCTTACTCTTAGCCGCTTTGAGATTCGGGCTAGCGCAGGGGCAGTATTATTGGGATTTGAGATTCGTGCGAAGTTAAAAAAAACGGTCCAGATTCCGTAATTGTAAAATATTCTCTGTTACGGTACGGGGAGGATGTGAATTGGTTTGCTTCATCCACAATTTACATAAGCTTCAACTTTGAATAGTGCATTGCATTTAATTCATTGGTCCTGCGCCACATAGGACCAGAGGAAGAAACAAAACTCTCATTAGAGAACAGAGAGAGAAAGAGAGAGAAACGAGGCAGAGAGATCCACATTCCTCTTTCAGTACACAACCCCTACTATTTTTTGGCCTTTTCTACTATTCTCCTCCTGTCCCCCCTTTTCAATTCCCTTTTTTTTTTTTAATATATATATTTTTTTGGTGTTTCTGTTTTTTATTTTTCCTTTACCTGTTCAATTTCACACAGTGGTTACCATCCAGTGATTTAGAGCAAAGAGATACCAGCGGAGAGAGAAAGTAAGACACACAGGCACAGCAGTCATAAAAAAAAGGCCTTTTATACATTTTACATACAATCAAGTCATGAGGAGACCAAACTAAGCAACTCCATTTAAGAAAAAAGTAAAGGAGGGTAAGATAAGTTAGTGCTTTCTCTAGGAAGTTGGGTTGGTGGGAGATGCACTCCAGGGGTACTTTAGTCATTTGGTTAACTGAACTCTGAGATATCTCTAGTCCAAAATTATAACTGACAATCTGACGGCTGAGATTTAATCGGGCGGAAGATAACCGGCGCGCCGTATTGCGGGTAGAGAAGCATGAGAACCGTAGGTGAGTGAACGTACTTTGGCGAGACACGAAATGTGAAATTTTGCAAAATGATAGCAAGTGTGAGCTTGGCCTCTAATATAGCCAGGTTTTGGCCGATGCACATGCGAGCTCCGAGCCCGAAAGGGATGTAGGCAGTCGGGTGCTTCACTGCACGGGCAATGCCGTCAGCAAATCGAGCCGGGTTGAATTGGGCTACATCTGGGCCCCACTGATCCCTGTCATGGTGAAGTGCCATGATCGGGATTAACAACTCGGTGTCACGGGGTATCATGTGTCCACCGAGCTCGACATCTGCTTTGGCCCTTCGAATCGTTGCAACTGCCGGTGGGTATAGTCGAAGTGTCTCACTAAGTATCATACCGAGCTGTTACAAGTTCAAAATGAGACATATATAATTAGACTATGATTAGAGAACTTAATTAATTAGGCATAGCCCATACCATTCAAAAATTTACGGTTTTAGCCCTGGTAGTTATTTCACTATATATATATCCAGCATATGTAAGATGGAAGAAGCAAGGCAAGGACAATGAGGTCATATAAATATAATGATTATATTTTTCTTCTGAAAATGAGTTTTGCATGCATATCTATTATCTATATAGATTATAGATATGATGTGACCAAAGGAGTTGGGACAGGGACATACTTTCTAAGGCTCATTAGTGCAATAGTGACATTTTTGTTTAAGTTAATTAGTTGACAACGAAATTAAGGAAAAGTACCGTTTTGAGCTTGAAGAGGTGATCTTTGTTTGGCAGCTCCGAACCACACACCTCTAGCACCTCCTGCCGGGCCCGCTCCTGCCAGTTCGGATGCATGGCAAGAAGCACCGTGGCCCACGTCAGAAGGTTCGATGTGGTCTGCTTGCCGGCAAAGAAAAAGGTCTTGCATTCCTCGACTATGTCGAGTACTGTTATCGGCTCAACGGGATGCTTGTTGGCTTTAAGAGTTGTGCTAGCATTGATCATGAGCCCCAACAAATCCTTCACAGATGAGTCGTCGGCTGGCTTCTCGTAATCCTCCGTCGATCTCCTGCCGATTAGCCTCACAAGGGTCTTCTTGATCTCCTTGTCAAGCTTCCATGAGCTGGCATTCTTCTTAGTTGGAATAAACCTGCGAATTAATTATATATTTTTAAAAATTTATTCATATATATTATGACTTTTGTTCAACAATTAACAGAGAAATTAAATTAAGTGGTTTATTCCTATATATTGCAAAGACCAAAGAGTGAAGAAATTAAGAAACCTGTAGCCAGGGATGAAGACCTTGCGAAACGCCTCAGACGCGAAGGCCATGAGCTGCGTCTGCAGCTGGAACACCGCTTTGCCATCCTCATAGCTGCGGCCAAATGCGGTGCGGGTTATTGCGTCCTCTGTTACAATCTGGAGCCATTCCGACACGTCGATTTCCACCTCACCGCACGAGGAGGACCCCGTGTCACACATGTCCGACCACTTCTCCACCATCTCCTTTATTGTCTTCCCAATATATGGCACTAACAGCTACAGCAATAAGTTATATAAAATTTTAAAGCAATATTATTATTTAGATTTAAATATGCTGGTACTGAGTCGGAAATCAAAATTGGTTTCATTAGTATTGAACTATTGATTAATTAAAAAAATCATTGTAATTGAATTGTACCTTGAGATTGTCCATGTGGAATGTGGGGGTAAGAACCTTCCTGTGGTGCGCCCACTTTTCGCCACGTAGGCTGACAAGCCCCTTGCCTTCCAGCTGCCGTATCAGTGGGTGCGACTCGTACCGGTCGAAATACTCGGACCGGGACAGCAACACTTCTCTGATCAACTCCGGATCCGATATGGCGATCCTCGGCGTGGGTCCGAACCAAATTAGAAATGTAGGTCCTGAAATGGAGTCAATCCATTAGAATGAATTCTGGTTTTGCAAGGACTGGAGAGGACATATATAGTCACATCTCACATAGCAAAGGAGAGCGAGCAGCGGTACACTGGTACACTGGTACAGCGGTACACTGGTACAGAGAGGTATGATACTAATAGCAATAGGGAAGCCATCCTAAGGCTGTAATATGGTAACAGTGGATGGGGGGATAACCGATACCGATTCAGTCATTTAATGAGCCTCCACTGTACAACCTGACAACTCTTCAGTGCAGTGACAGAGAATAAAAGCTATCTTCTCTATTTTTATTTTTCTTCTTAATTTTTTTTTTCTTCTTTTGGAATGGTTTAATTAATTTTTATTTAGAACTTGAGCAATCGGAGGGAGTTGTCAATTAGATGAAAACAGCAACGGAGAATCTGAAAAGGCGGGATAGCATAGCTCCTCCAACTGAAGTACTGTAGTGATAATTAAGTGAGAGAGACAGAAAAAGAGAGAGAGAGAGAGAGAAACAGAGCACGGTTCCAAATTTGACAGAGCTGGAAATAAAAGCCCATCTTGGATAAGCTCCAAGCAGAAAGAACACAAACCAAGCACAGGAAAGGAACTGAACTCACAAATCACAATAGAGAATAGAGAATAGAGAATAGACAAAAGACAAGGAATTAGGAATGAATCCAGATAATTAAAATTAAGGAAGCAATGAGAGATGATGACTAACTCAACGTATTAACATGACATACCATAGATTTTCTTCCAGTGGCTGTAGAAAGGAAGAACTCTTGGTAGGATGTTGTGGTAATTATGAGGCTGAGGTGGCTTAGAGGAGGCCTCCACCATGAGAGAGATCATCTCTTTAACACATCCAATGAAGAAGTGGTACTTGGGGCCTCGGATCCCCTGTTTCGCGAATTGTTGTTCGATTTTCCTGGGTTTCCACCAGAGCACATCAAGCACCTTTACAGTTATGTATATTAAACAGAGGGAAGCGAAGCCGAGAGATAGAACCCATTTCCATGGCAACCCCATTGTAACTTGGACTTGGTGAGTCGTAACAGAGAGAGAGAGAGAGAGAGGGAGTTGTATTGTATTGTAGGAGAGAGAGGTTGGTTGAGAGGAGAGGGTGGGTGTTTATATAGGGAGAGGAGGGGAGGGGACAGAGGGAGAGAGAGAGAGAGAGAGAAAAGAGAAGAGGTGGCAAGAGCGGCGCCGGTGGGGCCGGCGTGTAAGGAAGGGGTCAACGAAAGGTGATTTTGGATTGGGTTTGGGTTTGGGTTTTTTAAGTTGTTGGATTTGTACCCGCTTTGTTTATACAGAGGTTTGCACTTTGCAGTGTGTGTTTTTAAAGCGTATCAGCTTCGCCTTTTTGTTGGAAAAAAGGGAGGGGCCGCAAGCCCTCAAGGCCTCAACCAACAAGAGACAAATCACAAATGGGATTCATATTCATTTCTTCTTTGTATTAATCCTCTCCAGTTCCTTCCGTTCCGTTGCACATACAAGAAATTCTTTTCTTTGTATAATAATAACAAAAATGATAGAAGGAGATGTCCATTTGTGTGGAATGGAGAGCACGAGATGTGATTAGAAGGAGGTAATAACCGAAGAAGCAGAAGAGTGGCACTTGTGAATGATGATTGTTGTATGAAAAGCCAAATGACCCCACACTCTGACGAGAGAGTGTGGGTCCCACTCTACTTTCTCTTGCTCCTTCCTTTTCTTTTCTTTCTTTTTCCAAATCGTCGCATTTAATTTGTGTTTGTTTGTTTGTTCTGTTTAAGTCCCGGAAATGGGGGCTGCATTAAAAGATGAACATAACAGTAAATTGAATAATAATAAATCACAGCTATTGATGGGCGGGGCCTGCTAATTTATCTAGCCTAGGACACAAATAGAATAGGGAATATACATATACATAATTACATATACATAATATATTTTACAAACTACACACAATCTGCGTTACCGTACCGTTTTCGCTTTCCAATAAAATAGTGTAAATAATTATTTAAAATCCAATGCTCTTAATTATATCAACAATTTAAATGGTCTTTATTAATTATTAGATCTACCTTTCTGTGACACAAACACAATACAAGATTTTTTATTTATTTTCTAATTATTAAAAAGGTAGAATCTGATCAAATTGTAGAAGAAATCTTAAACCAAATGCTTTAGGTTTACAACATGCATAAGATCCAGCTAAGTTTCTTAATCCGTGAATCATCCAGTTCTGTGACAGGCAATTAATCTGGTTAATTAGTACAAAATCAATATCTAATTAAATATATCTTCAACACCTAACCAAATTGAGACTAACAAGCAAAAGATTTGCATACAACATTTTTAAATCTTCAAGTAAATAGTACGGTCTTATTATTAAAATTAATTTGTTTAGCAAAACAATTATTGAAGCAACCAAATAATGCATTCATAATTAGAAATAACACTGAATTTTATTTAAGCTAGGTTCCTAATTTTATTCAATTCTCATTCGTCTGAAACATACATTTTTTGGAATTTCTTTACTATTTATTAAGGCACTTTGAAAATCACTGATCGAATGGTCCAGAAGTTTTTATTATTTTTTACTGTTCACTCAAATCAGCGATTTTCAAAGTGGCTTAATAAATAGTAAAAAAATCCAAAAAAATGTAAAATTTGGTTTCCAAGCACATTTCAATATGGAGATCATGTTGAGCGGTTCGAATCGATGGTTTGAATTTTCAAAATGAGATATTAGCGTGAAGTAAAACGTTTACTTCACAACTCACCATAGTTTATCTCTCTCTCTCTCTATATATATATATAGGTGTAGACGTCTAAGATTCATATTACAGATTAAGTTTAAAAGAAGCTTCTTAAGCGATCAAATATGCTTTATACACTAGTGGCACATAGCACTGCTTTTTATTTAATTTTCACATCTTCCCAGAAATGGCAATCTTCTATTCAATAAAATAAAGAAACAAACCATTGAGCCAACCAAATAGTATTAAATTAATATTATAATCACAATTGATATGGTAACACAATCAGTACAGTTAAAATAATAACAGAGATCTATGACCGTTTATTACATGCTTTAATTTTTCAATGAATGATTCAGATTTTTGTGTTAATCACATGATGCTGTGAATCTTTGCCCATTAATTTTTATATTAAAAGTGCATATGCAAAACACAAGGTATACAGCTAAGAATGTTCTTACCAAAGCAAATTTGATCTTCAAATTAAAGCAGGATTCGGATTCAAGTAACTTTAGCTAAAGAAGTTTAACCAGAGATTAAAAATAGAAATCAAATCCCTGTTTTATGAACCTCCCGTTAATGTTTTTTTTATTACAACTTGGCCTTGGTTTTTTACATTGTACTAATATAACCTTCAACTTTTGATACATTTCATAGCAACTCATAACCAGTGTTGTACATAATAGTATGCGCTCATCGGACATATAAGGTACCATCAAATGATTAATTGAAAATAATAAAAAAATAATCGGCCATAATTGGAAATAACTGGACAATTAGTTGGAAAAATTCGTAATAGTTTGATCACCATGAACGACTAATCAGCTGATTAATCGGCCTAAACAGTTATATTTTACAGCACTGCTCATAACAAAGGACCTTATAACAAGGATACTGTAAGAACATTAATACTAAAGAAAATTAAAGTTAGTCTTGTCAAAATTTGGTCAATGACAAATCTCTGAAATTTCCTTTTCTATAATATAAACATCATTTGCATATAATTATTCCTTCCATTACAGAAGAACTGAATGCTCCCATAGTTAATTAAAATTTTGTGTTTTGTCCCCTCCTGGACCATAATGAAAATATTTTATAAATAGAATTGCTGGAAATGTCCGTACAAATGAAACCTGCCAAACCCAAAAAAAAAAAAAAAAAAAAAAAAAAATATATATATATATATATATATAATTAATATCAATCAGAGTAACAATGGTACATTGGAATTTGAATCAACCCACCAAAGATATGAACCGAGTCAGAAATTATGTATTATTGGTTTGGCGACTGATGGTTTGTTTTGTGGCCTGAGACATTTTTCCTGATCAAATCAAATAGTGCGCTATTTTCCTAAGGAACATGAATCAATGAAAAAATATATATATATATCCAAAGGCTTTATAAATTCTTCAAGTTGGGGTGATGTGGGGGGTGCTTTTTGGAAGGATGCAAATAAATTATGGCACATGGCAACAAGAGGAGGGATCTACAAAGGATGGGAGGTGGCATTTTTTGCGTTTTGAACGGGCCGGGTTGGTTTGGGCCCACATGAGGCCCATAGTGGTGGGGCCCAAATCATGCCAGGCCCCTCCGGGAACCAACGAAAATATAAAAATAAATAAAAATCACGCTGGTCCAATTCGATTATACCTTCACAAATTTCCTGTGTATTCTTTATTGTACGTAACCTTGAGATCTGTGATGTGTCATGGGTGCCCATGAAAGGATGGAAATATTACAAACATGGTATTTCTTTTCTAGGTATGGCAAAACTGACTGACTCATTATTTGTAAAAATAAAGTGTTATTTTTGTTACCATGCTTTATTGCCATCTTCTTTACCATTATTATATGTTCTTGAATTTTCACACTTGTATATTACATTTCATGAATATATAAGGCATTGCATTATATGAAGACAAACATGATAATCAAGAAAAAGAAAAGACATTGACACCTAAAATTAATTTTTGGTCTTTCCAATGTTATTGATCAGGATATGAAAGGAATACAATACACTATTTATTTAGTCATTTACTCATTTTTTGCATGTATGGATGTATAGATTATTTTATGTTCTGGGGGGGGACACTCCCAATCAGAAAAAGGAAGAAAAAACAAAAAGTCATTTTCCCTATTATACAATAGGTAATTGTCCCAGTGGTACCAAGACATGACTGGGCCCACAGCCTTGACATGTATTGGGTCCCACAGCCACATTTCTTAGTTCTTGGGTTTAGACGGGTTGTGGGCCACAGATGTGCCCCAAAAGAAACAGTTAGCGTGCAAATAGCAACAGACGAAAAGATGCACTGCTTTATGAAAGTGTAAGCAAAATGCAAGTAAAACTCAACAAGCACTGCCTCAAACAACACAATTGGGTTTTCAGCCATTATATTTATAGGTGGATAGCAATTATGAGATTATTATTGTAATTAAGGATGTTGCAAATTCAAAAGTTACTTATCAGGGGGTGGGTTGAATTTTATAATATAGGATTCAACTGTCATTATTTTTCACATTTTATGTCTTTGATTTTTTATTTATTTGAAGTAGAATTGTAAACGAGCCGAGTCAGGTAAAATTTGAAATCGGTTCACGTCAGAACGTGTTGTGAGTCACATATAGATTAAAGATTTTTGACGACTTGATGTTGGGAGCCACACATAAACAACGAGACGAGAATTTTTTTTTTATCTCATTCTTGCAACGAAGTTCATCCTTTCATAATGGGCACAAAAAGAGATAATATAAAATGGTATATATTAAAAACTATTTCTCAGGTGAGTATCCGCGAAGATAAAAGTGTTTAACAGCGTCAGTATCCTTGCGGATACTCTCGTTCCGTCAATAATCGTGATATTATCTGGAATAGCAAGTTTTGTCAGTTTACTCTTAATAGTAGTCATTTTTTACCCTCGTAGATACTTATAAATTATTGTAGTAGTCGTTGATATTGCTATGAGAGACTAGTCGTCCCTTCTAGGGGCAACGGCTCGTAAACTTGATGGATTAGTTTAAAATCCATCTTACTTGGATAGTTATAATTTGTGTTATGATTGTTTGTGAAATTGTTTGTGCTTGTTTTATTATTTTTGTGAATGTGTATTTTTGTACATGAGACTATCTCATTTTAGTTGAAATGAGGTTCTATTAGTACTTGATACCGAATATAGTAACAAGGAATTAATCTTAGGATTTGGTATTAGTTCTACCCTAGCTCTAAACCAAACCGGACCACAAGCACAATAATCTATAGTTTATGGCGAAAAACTAACATGAAGTCTAAACTATTAGTTAGGTTTATCAAGTTACTATCGATACCGGTTACGAAAAGCTAAATGCGATGTGTCGATAGTTGAGAGTAGCTTGACTAGTCGAACTAACATCTTGACCAACTTATGGCGAAAAACTAAACGTGAAGTCCAATATGGTTAAGACACATAGCCAATTAGTGATAAACTAAACGTGGAACTTCTTTACTCAATAATTATACTAGAAACCACAATTACACAAACATGAATGCAAACCAAGTAGATTAGTTAATTCGGATGGTGAGCCGTAGCCCCTGGACCTTCCTAATATTGTTTCTAACCACTATTTTAAGTTTATTACTTTTTAGTTCACAACAACTCTCTTCGGGCATTGAGTCCACAACACTGTCGCGGCTTGTGACCAGAGTACGACCTGCGAACCATACTTTAATTTACTATTTCCCATTTGCTAAAATTAAGTTTAAACTAGTATCTGGTATTACCTCCCTTTGTCCTTGTGTTCGACCCTGATACTACCACGAAAGGTTGTATGCTTGCAACCGATCGAAATATGAGTATTGGGTATAAATTTAAAAGCAAAAAAGAGTATTAAATCAACCCAAAAAATACGTATACAAAATACTCATCGCTCTTCTTCCTCTTTCTCTTCAGTTAGAATGAATTGTGAGTGGACATGATAGAAAAAACTGACTTTTATAGGGTTTTTATTGCAGACCGCCCCTATGTGTGGCGGTTTGGTTCAGGTAGCAGACTGCCCCAATGTGGGGCGGTCAGGTATTAAAATTAAACCGCCCAACGTCGTGTGGTTATAGTGTTTTTAAATTTTTTTCGATCTGCGAGGCATATTTGTTATTTTTTTTTTGGAGTATTAATAAAAATTTCGGTAAGACCTATCACAACAATATCAAAATGGCATCAAATTTTTCATGCACATAGAAAATATAAAATAAATTACTTTCAATTTCAATTGTTTAAACTAATTATCAATAAGAACATAAAGTTATAATAAATAATTATAAATAGTGCGAAGCCACCTCAATCAGACATCAACTATATATTGTTGGCATTAATTGCCAGGCATTGGTTCGCACTAGTTAAAAAAAAAAAAAAAAAAGTTAAGGGGCATTTTGGGAAGGCCACTTTTGGTGGCTAATTTCACTTTCAATTTTAAAATTGCAAATCCCACTAATTGCCTAGTCTTGTAGGTTATAGCTAGGTTATTTTCTAATTCATAATTAATTAATCTGATGTTAGTAGTAAATTATGCAACTGGTATCAAACTACGCTAAACTTTTAATGCACTTCCAAACAACCATAATTAGAATTAAAATAGATGGAGTTCTGATAACCACGTCCCGTACAGACATAGTTGACAAGTTTATTGTCTTCTCTATAAATAATCAAGCTTTTGGTACATTGGTAATTAAATTTAAAGAGAATTGAATTATTTATTTCATCATTATTTTATATTTTAAATAGTAGCTTAAGCTAATCCATCTCAAGCAAAGAAAAACTAAAAAATGAATACTTGTCTATGACAATGGATCCTACGGACGGAATAAGCATGAAGTAAATTAATTTGTCTGAAGAGGTGATTTAACTTACTCTGCCATAACTTCATCTTATTCCTCCTATTTTACATCTTAAGATGTTTAGCATTCTATCTAATAATTTAAAAGATTTAACATAGGAGTTTTAACGATTTTATGATGGATGATCAATCAAATTTAACATGGAATCAAATTTTATAAAACATATTTGAAAAATTGAAATAACACATCCATAATTTTATTATATTTGTAAATAATAGATTTTTTAAGAAATAAACAAATATAATGAAACGTGCGTTACTCAATTTATAAAAGTTGCCTTACCAGCTCCAATTGGATTTCCCTTTCATGTTGTGGAGGAAAGTAGAGAGCTCAGTAAGGAAGTGGAAACAATAGATATATTTAGTTTAGTGTTCAAACCGAAAGTTAAAAGTAGCTCATATTTTCAGGATCATTTTGTATTTTCATTCCATTTTCTTTGCTGTATTATAACACAACAAATTAATAAATTTTATATATTATATTTTACTCATATATAAATATTTATTTGCAAAATAGTTAATCTTTTTTTTTTCGGTTCATTTAGAAAATCCTAAAGGGGTCAGGAAAAAAAGTTTGTAATTCATAAAATTAGGAATGCAATTCATCTAAAAAATTCTGAAATAATTTGATATCCGTTTGATATTGCATATATTTATTGTATAAGAAAAGGTACTTGTATGTATGAAGATAATGAAAGGTTTGAGCTTGCCTAGTATGACAGGCCCACAAGTCATTAAATCTTGCACAAAATTGATTGCATTTCAATAATGTCACTTGTAAGCTGTAACTACTATTAGTCTATGGCAAGAATGCTATTTAGAGAAAACCTTCCTGTTATTAAATTTCACAACTTTTTCTTAAACAAGAATGCCCACCAATCAAATTATGTAAATTATGTTTAAACAAAATTCAATTTTTTATTCTTCCAAATTGCAATATTTAAAAAAATCTTCCACCGGAATTTTAAAACCATAGCATTCCATTCGGAAGGAAGGCGTTGTCTTTTATCACTCAATTAGAATTCGCAAATTTTTTTTTATAGACACAGTTAGCAATTCCAGTTTTGCTTTTCTCTATTTTTTTGAAAGATTTTTTATTTTATTTTTGTGATGCATGTCGTTGTTTGCCAAAAGGAATTTTTGTCATTTTCAGATTTCACTTTTACACTCGAATATTGAAGATTGGATCCTCTTTTATGTAGAAAAAGAATCGAGTTTATCAGGGATGAATCCTCTCCAGTTCATTAACTACCCGAGCTCTCAATTTCAGTCTATAGTGATATGAATTATTGAATGAGGCACAAAACATGATCAGCTTAATCTAGCTGTTTTATGATCTGTATGTCATAATTTAACGAAGCATGTGAAAAATATACGTGTGTCACAATAAATTTACCATGATTTATACTAATAACATAACATTGTAAGATTATTTGAACAGGAGAGTTGAAAAGAAGAAGTATTTGAAAGTTAAAAAGGGAAATAATGGAGCACAACTAGAATCCAATTGAAAATGGATCTAAAGTAAACACAATTAATTATAAGGGAAGTAATAATACAAATGTAATTAAGGTAAAAATGTAAGGTCTTCATGAATTTACTTCCTAGATAGAAGGAATCAGATTCATAATTCATTCCTTTCGTAATTAAGGTTTCTTCATTTAGAATTCAGAAAAATAATTAAAAAAGGCCAAGATGCAAATATATGCACAAAAGTACATATGTTGTTTGTTTGATTCGGTCTGTACTGGTTTAAAAACACTTTATTACATTTTTTCACTATGTTTTTTTGAAATAAAGATGAATCAAATCTTGTACTAACTTTAAACATTCATAAAGATTTTTTCAACCAGATGATGAACAAGTAATCTCTCACATAAAAATTATCATTTAGGCAAATTTACCAAATGCTAGTTCTCATATTTTCAATAACTTCGTTCTTAAAATTTTCAATTAAATGTTAGATAATATATATTCAAATTAGATAAACTCTTAAATAATTAAATCGAATTACAACTCTATTAAGTTGGATTTAGAGATGTACTAATAATAATAACAACAAAGATATCAAAATTTTCATGTTCTTTTTTGAATTTATAAACTTAATAAACAAACATTCTTACACTGCGCGCATTTGCATTAAGAAAAACATAAAAAAAAGGCATGCTAAAAAAAACTCAGGACAGAGAAAGAAACACTAATATAAAAACACATTTACTATCGCTCTTTTACCATCGGGTGTCCTTCAGCACAGATGGCGTATATAATCAGGGGCAATGCTGTAATTAATTCGAACTTTTTACCATCAGGTGGCGTTGAACCAACCGATGGCGTTGATAGACCCCTCCTTTGCCATCCGTTTTTTATATCCTATCGTTGGTTTTGAGTGTCTCTGCGATATCGGTTAGGTTATTGTACCGTTGGTGTAGATGTAGTGATCTTTACCATCCATGATGTAGATGAGCCGTCAGTATTAGTTTGATCAATATCAATTCTAGTCTTTTTTTGAATCGATGGGATGTTCTAAAATGATTATTAATTAAGTTTAGAGATATATGGTGCAATTATAATTAATGAGATAATTATTTAATAACATATGTACATTATACCAACTCAAAACAAAATTAACTAAAGATTAACTTGCTTCTAATATTTTTTGTGTTATAATCATTAACATAACAATAACACACATTGCATACAAAAATGCATGTAATTAATTAAGATTCATCATTCAACATTAATTGTCATAATTCCAAAAATAATGGAACATCACTCTAGCCGCCTACAATTACAATATTTCAAATTCTTTTCAGATCAAGAAAAACCATTGTTGCTTGTGCACACAACTTCAATATTCATACTACAATCTCAAGCATACTCAACCACAATCAATCTTGTGTAAGAAGTAAAGTGATCCTTTAGTGATCATCTTGTTTGTTTCATACATTTGAGCCTTTAGTGCTCGTGAGCCATTTCTGTGCTCGGGCCGTGTGATTTTCCAAGCTTTGTAAGAGCTCACTGGTTTCACCTTGTACTCCTTTCTCATTGGGTAAAGAAATGAGTGACATCTCGAAGGTCGCGAGCCCCGGAGACGTAGGTGTTAGTACCGAACTCTGTAAACAACTCTCGTGTCAAGTGTCTCTCAACTCTTCTATTTATTTAACACACACTTGTTTTAGTTTAGAGTTATTCTTGTTTTCGCCAAGAATAACACATACACACATGAGTTAAAAGTATTTAGCTTTAAATTTTAAAAGGCCCCGTATTCACCCCCTCTAGGTGCCTTAAGGATCAACACCATACTAACATTTATTAATTGTAGGGCTTATGGGCAATATCTACAGCGGAGTGGACGGCATGCGAAGGGGAAAAGAACTTGTGATTGGTCAATGTTTCAGATATTAAAAATTTAATGGAGTATTTCATTTTAACTTATTTCAAGTTCCAACATAATTGCACGAATAATTTTATTTTGTTTTCAAATTCTATTTTCAGGGCCCACAACAATTATCAGACTGGGAGTGCGGATCCTTTGTGATGAAGAATATGGATTTCATCATCCGACATCTCTCTCGAAGTTTTCTAGATGTATGTCAATTTGTTTATATCATGCTCAAATTTTAATTTCTTAATTAATTATGCATGTTATTAATATGTTTTCATTTATTCATGCAGGCTTCCCTACCGACCAATCCATATAATTTGGAAGCTCTGAACGAGGTTCGTCAGCGATGGAGCAGGTACTTCTTGGATTGGGTATTACCTCCTCCAACAAATGGGCAGGGAAATTAAATATTTTTGGTACATATGATGTACATTTTTGTGGGTACTAGAACAATTAATGATTGTGTTTTGTAAGTTAACTCATAAAAGTACAATGCTAGTTTTTTGGTCTCATATATACAACCAGTGGGGGTGTGATTTTTGAAAGCTCCATTGCTAGTTTTAGTTTAGTCATACGGGTGGAGGGGGCTGGGGTGTAATCCTGGTATGTCTTGGGGGTTGTCTTTGTTGCAACAGAACAAATATGTTAATTAAGCATGGTACTTGGGTTAATTTAGTGCTACATATTAATTATGTTGGTTAATTTAGTGTTTCATTGTTCTACATGTTTGTTGGTCTTCTATATTGTCTTGCTTAATTTGCTGCATGTTATTTGTATTCGATTTGGTGCTATGTATATATATATAGAGAGAGAGAGAGAGAGAGAGAGATTATGTTGTTTATCTTGCTATCTATGGAGGTTGGCCCCTAATACAAGCATATATAATTAAGAGTAGAACTAAAGTGCTCTTAAGCTCACCAAGCCCTTTGTGAGCTTAACTAAAAAACCTATCGGATTGACTTCAAACGACATTTCCAAACCGTTAGATGTTCAATCTATATTAAAATGTGCTTGGAGACAAAAAAAATTTCGTTTTTTGAAATTTTTTTACTATTTATTAAGCTGGTTTGAAAACCGTTGTTTTTATTAAATTTCTGGACCATTGAAAAACAGTGGTTTTCAAACCAGCTTAATAAATAGTAAAAATTCCAAAAAATGAAATTTTTTTGTCTCCAAGCACATTTTAATATAGATTGAACATCTAACGGTTTGAAAATATCGTTTGAAGTCAATCCGATAGGTTTTTGAGTTAAGCTCACAAAGGGCTGGTGAGCTTAAGAGCACCTTAGTTCTACTCTATAATTAATATATATACAAAAATAAATCGCCAACGACCCAAAATAATAACAGATGTCAAACTAGGATCTGTTAATGCCAACTCAAACACAATAGATGGTATAAGACACTTTTGTAATCGACTAATAACGCCCAACATACGATGGCGTTTCTATATTAAACGGCTAATTTAACGATAAAAAAACTATTATTCTCATCTGTCCCTTATTTCCAACCAATGGAGTTGGAGCTGAACGCCATCAGTTCGGAACCCAATTGCGAATTGCAATATAAAAAAAGATTTTTTACTATTGACACAACTATTTTGAATGACTATACTATATAGATAAAAGTCACAAAGATATAAAAAATGATTTTTTACCATTGACACGGCTTTTTTTGAAACCGATGATGAAGTGTTTTTCTGTAGTAGTGAAAGAAGTGCTAAACACCCCGTATAAATTAAATCTGTTACTTTTGTCCTTTAAAACTTTAATCTTTTTCTTAAAAAAATATATTATTAACGTCCTCATAAAAATGAAATTATAAAATAACTATTTACACAATCTCTATCTTAATTTTTTGATTCGACCCTGCATAATTATTGTTATTTGTGTGAGCTTTCGAAACGCAAAAAAGGGGTTGCTCCTCTTTGGTGAAGTATGGCTGACATGTGACACATATTCAAACATTATATAATTACATTTTTATATATACGCTATATTGAATGATACCTGAAATATAAAGAATGACAACTTTAGGTTCTTGTTGTTTCCAAGCTTCAGCATGGGAAAAATTTGCAAAATAAATGTAGCTTTTGTCCATTTTGATATGGTACAATTTATTAGGTAAAAAGTAATGGTGAATTTTATATAAATAGTTAAAATTGCTCAAAACTTTTTCTCTGTTATTTTGTTATTTTGCTTGTCTTTACTTTGTTCTTTGTTTTCAAGCGAGCAGTGCGACTACCTCTGTTGGATTAAAAAAAGGAAAAGAAATGACAAAGGGAAAAATGATACAAATTGGGACAAACATGTAATGATATGACACGAAACGTCAAATATCGCCTATTAAAAAATAACAACACTTGATTTGAAAAAAAAAAAAAAAACATCAGATGACTAGGTACTAAACTAATTGTGATGTGTTTACATTTTTGTTGGGATTAAAAATTTCATTAATCAGGACAAAAACCAATTACACCTATTGGTACCAAGTTGGTACAGTATATAAGCATACATATAACAGCCATACTAATACATAAAATGTTACAACTGAATCCTCTTTTGTAAAGCTAGAGAAGAAAAATCAGAAAACCAAAACCGTATTCTGATAATACAAAAATGAGCCTTCGGATCATCATGCTCAGATTTGGTACATAGCAAGTCTATATGATTTTTTGTGCTCGTGCTCCAATTGATAGGTAGTGAACCAGTATGATTTCTTGTCATTTTTTGTGCTCGTGCTCTGATTAATAGATAGTAAGCCAGAGGGATTAAAAAAATCCTTCGTGCTCAGATAAAATTTATGTCTGATTTATTCATATTGATGAGTTTACATTTATAATTGTTTATGCATGTTCTCCGCACTTACAATACTAATTGGATTAACTTGTACAGTTTTAGCAATCATTAAATTTAACTTACAATTTATAATTCAACATTTTTTTATTATGGTATCCAATTTGATGCAGCTTTTATCATTCATCTATCAATTTGAAATTTAACTTTATAATCCGGAGGTTCAATTTTCGAAAATAACATTTAAAAAATGCTGGAGTGTACCGGAGCCTTTATTCGAAAGAAAAATTATTTAACTAACTTCCATAAAATATTAAATAGCACGCAAATAACATAAAAGTTGATACATTATACTATTCATATAGTCAACAACATGTCACTGAATTATATTCAATTAGATTGCTTTACTTAGTTTATAAGTAATACTAAAACACTTAATTCCAACATTTTTTATTCAATTAGATTGCACATCCGAAGCAACACGGCACTGCCAAGTGCATATATATATATACTTTTCCAAGAAAATTAAACCGACCATGGAACAAAATCCAATACTCAAAAGAGTCAAGTTGCCAATTAATATTTTGGGCAAGCTGGTATATATAGAAGTATAGAACTTCTCTTTTTAGTTCATATTTGAAAGGGTTGATTAAGAAAGTGACAACGGCCGAATCAATTCAATGACTTCATCAAGCAAAACTGAGTACCAATTTTTATAATTTGTGATCACGCCATCAAAATAAGGACAAGTATAAAATAACAAGAAGCTATGAGTTTATTATATTTCAAACATGTGTCCCCTCCACTTAACTTATATTTATATAACATGAAGTTAATTAGTATTATATATATGCATAATACCATGACCCTTACTTAGGCTTAAAGGTCATATGACATGGAGCTACTACTACATCTATGTCCCGTACTCGGACTCGAAGGTCATACATATAAATATATAGAGTAAAGCTAATATACACTTAAGTGTACCGTACTCCTAAATTTAGGCCGTTAGATTTCTTCAAAAGTCGTGTAGATTCTTTAAAAGTCGTGGTAGCACGACTTTTGAAGAAATCTAACGGCCTAAATTTAGGAGTACGGTACACTTAAGTGTATATTAGCTTTACTCTAAATATATATTTTGATGGCGTGATCGCATATTATACATATTGGTTCTAACTTTTTGCTTGATGTCATTGATTTGGCCGTTTCAGGTTCTTAATCAACCCTTTCAAACACGAGCCAATTAAATTAGTACTCATTTTTTTTTTTTTTTTTGGATCACTACTACAGAAAAACACTTCGCCGTCGGTTCAAATCGCAATTCGCAATCGGATTTTGAACCGATGTCTATCGCTTCAATAGAAAAGGTGTACACAAATGCCATCGGCTAGAACCGATGGCGTTCAGCTTCAACGCCATCGGTTGGAAATAAGGGACAAATGAGAATAATAGTTTTTCGGTCGTTAAATTAGCCGTTTAATATAGAAACCCCATCGGATTTACTTTGGTAATGAACCGATGGCGATCCTACATACGGTGTTCGATATTTGACGCCGTTGATCCTTCAATGCCATCTCTTGCGTTGTTCAATCAATGGTAGATGTCACTTACACCATCTGTTTTACTGCGTTGGAATTTGGTAGGTCTCTTGTCACTTACACGTTGTGCTATGCGAATAATCATATTTAAAGCATCTGCAACTAAGTCAAATAATAAAGGAGAAAGAGAAAAATACACCCTGATCCTGATCGCCATTAAAAGATATACATGTGCTATACATGTCCTACTCCTACCGTAACAATTATATTGTGCAATATTATAATTAATTAAATTTGTTAAGCAGAAATTAGAAGGAATAGTAAAACGTGAATATTCATTTATCATATCATGAGATGTATTTTTTAGGCCCCATTTTATCCGAAATAAAACAAAAAAATGTCAGATTGGGATTAGGATTAGCCGCCGCACCAGAACAAAAGAAATTTGGATTGGTCGTACTTACTAATTTGATATGATTGATTGGTTTGTACAACTTAAAAAACAATAAGAAAGATTAATTAATTAATTAATTAATTAAGACAAATACGTGTCTCATAAGCTATATATCATCACCTTTTCCAATTTGATCTCTTTTTAGGCCCAAACTTTACTAATAATGCATGCGGACACATTTTCTCCGCCTTTCCATATTTGTTCAAAAATAAATTGAAAATATATGTTATCATCTACAGCATCATGAATATATGTTTTAATGAAAATAAAATAGTTTTTTGGATACATGTATCATGTCATGATTTCTTCAAACAATGCAAATAACAGTTTTTTGGATACCTCTAATTTTGTACAATGCTCCCACAAATAAATTAATATTGTTGACGCTAAGGAAAACAAAAATCATTTCTATGTAAAGTGCAAGTAAAGTAAATGTTAAAAATTAAGTTTGAAAAACGCAAAATTCACAATTCAATAAATTTGCTTAAAACCTCCATTTGTGATATTTGAAAATTAGAGGGTTAAATCAAATATATATTTCTTTAATGGTGAGTTATTTTGCTAATGACCACTTATTATTTTGTTAATAATTTTTACCTTTACACCTCTTCATAGCATCTTTAGAGTGAGTTTCGTTTCATTTTTTAATCATCATGAATCAATATTAAGTTTCTTAATTGGATCTGTATAACTACGTATGTCTCCCTCAGTTTGATATTGGAGAAGAGAAAAAAAAAAAAAAATACTCTTTAACCCTTTCTCATTTTGACACAATCCTTAATATCTCTCTCTTCTCTGTTTGTTTGTATCCGAGAATATGAGATTCTGATTCTCTTTATAAATCACAATCCTCATATAATTATTTCAATAATCTCACGCTTTCTTTTCGATCTATGATTGATGCTGGAGGATATTGCGGAGTTATTGTCAATTGCTTCCACGACGTGCTAAGAGGTCAACAAACTCCGGATTATCTTGGTTGCGGTTCTATCTTGCACGATAAGACCGAATACGCTTAAGGACAGTGCTTCGCACGATTCAAGTAACTCTATTTCAATTTGATTTATTTTAATTTATTTATTTAACTATCCGAATTATTCTGAAAATTTAGGAAATGATAACGGAGTTCGGCAACTAAAAACCTAAGAAAGAAATACAAGGTGGAACCAGTGAGACTTCATAACACGCGGGTAGTCAACTCAGTCCAAAGAAAAGGAGCACAAATGGTTCAAACAGAGAAGGAGCTCAACAACTCTAAGTCCAACAAACACTCCCTAACTTTCACTCTAATCAATTTAGGTGAAATGAATTTGAGGTTGTTGAAAGGATATTAAAATTTAAGCACAAGTAACAATGGACTAGGCTAAACTTTTCAAATGATTCAAAAGTGATAGCTCAAAGTCTGCTAGAGGATTGTATGTGTGCGCGCAGAGGGAAGCAATCAAGCCCTTTATTTATAATGAGATATCAAAGAATCTCAGAAAATAGAAACAAATATAGGGTTTCATCCTCAACCGTCACAACGGTCGGGGCAAATTTCAAGATTCGCAAAATAGGGTTTGCCTGATTTGCTTGTGTTTTGTTTCCGTTTTGGACTTGCCTGGATAAATTTGAATTTTGAAGTTTTGAATTTATGCTGTGTAACGGCTGGATTCAAGTAGTCACAACTCAAACCTACTTTACCATACTTTACCATACTTTCAGATATAAATAGAAAAATTTGATGAAATTAAAATGGTAAAGTAATCTTCATGTTCTTCATGATCGTCATGATCTTCATAATCTTCTGAGTCAACATCCAACCAGTACATATAGCTTATGTTCATCATGAATCATGTCTTGATGTTTTTCTTTGATTTTTCTTTAATAATCAAATTGATATAGCAATAAAACCTGTGACCATCTCAAACACAAAATTATAAAATTCAATATTTATATGTTCTGTAAATTAGTCAAACAAATCAATATATCGCTTACAACAACATTATGGGGTCAAGTTTAGAAACGAAATCCGAAAATTCGAGTAGCAAAATGAAAAATAAATAATGTCCAAGGACAATAGGTTCACAAAAAAGTACCTTCAAAACTATACACAATCAAGATATTTGGGCCGGCAGTCCGTATTCCGAAATTTTTATTAATAACCCCAAACAAAAGAAAAATATCAAATCTAACCCCAGCTCGAAATTTTTTTCAAAAATAACCCAACCGCCCAATCATTGGGCGGTCCGCACCCCCCCTAACCGCCCCCCCATGGGGCGGTTGAGTAGAAATTTTTTTTTTTTTAATATAACCCGCCCAGCCCCCCCCACCCCCTAACCTAACCGCCCAGCCAGCCCCCCCTGCCTCCCCACACCCCCGCCCAGCGCCCAGCCCGCCCCCTGCCGCCCAGCCCCGCCCTCCCCGACCCTCCCCGCCCCTCCCCTCCCTTCCCCCTCCCCTCCCCTCCCCTCCCCTCCCCTCCCCTCCCCTCCCCTTGGCCGGCCACCACCCCCCCTCTCTCTCTCTTGGCCGCACTTTCTCTCTCGGCCACCCTCTCTCTCTCCCTCTCTCTCTCTCTCTCGGCCATCTCTTCCTCTCGATCGATCGTCTTCGGGTAAGTTATCGTAACTCATTATTTTATTTTTGGTAGGAATTGAGGTGTTAATCGTGTGCGGGTTGTTGATTTTCCCGACGCGATTAAATTGTGCGATTTAGGTTAGAAATTAAATTAGGGTTTAATTAGGGTTTAGACTTTAGTTTAAAATTTTAATTGTTAAATTGTGCGGGTTGTTGATTTTCCCGACGAGATAGAATTGAACAAAATTAGGAGTTAGGGTTTATAAATTAGGGTACAAAATTAAATTAGGGTTTAGCGAAATAAATTAGGATTTTGGGTACCAAATTAAATTAGGGTTTAATTAGTAGCGAATTAAATTAGGGTTTAGGGTACAAAATTAAATTAGGGTTTATTTTTATAAATTAAATTAGGATTTATAAATTAAATTAGAGTTTAGGTTTTATAAATTAAATTAGAGTTTATAAAGTAGGGTTTATAAATTAAATTAGGGTTTAGGTTTTATAAATTAAATTGGGGTTTATAAATTAGTGTTAGGGTTTATAAATTAGGGTACAAAATTAAATTAGGGTTTATGTTTTAGCGAATTAAATTAGAATTTAGGGTACAAAATTAGTGTTTCGATTTAAAATCCCTACATTATACATTTTTATATCTAAAATTGTGAAATTTAAGTTATTTGCAAATTATGCACTGCAGATACTATGGAGAGGGGCGGTAGTTCGTCCAGTACAGAGGCTCCCAGTGCATCCGGTGCAGAGCCTCTCGGTGCAGACCACGCTACACATGCAGCTGATACATTCAGCCCTCTTCTGTGGATTCCACACGTTCAGCACAGGGTCGCGCTCGCATCTACGGAGGTAAGTTGTTTTTTAAGCAATTCAGTTCAAATTACAGATTTTTAATATGGCATATAGTAAGTCGCTCAGACTGAAATTATTGTTAAATACAGGACGAGACGATGTTGACCGTGAGACATCGCACCTCTGGGATACCGTACGTCGGTCATCCTCTGATGGAGCAGTGCATTATGAACCTCGGATTGTACCAGCTTGCTACCATGCCACAGGGTCAGATCGACCAGGCTCTGATGAGCAGGCTCGCGGAGAGATGGTGACCGGAGACTCATTCGTTCCACTTACCCTTTGAGGAGATGACCGTGACCTTAGCAGATGTGAGCGCTCTATGGGGTCTACGGATCGATGGGGATCCTATCAGCGGTGTCTCCGACAGCCCACTTCATGTGGGGATGATACGACGGCTTCTTGGGGTAGATGACCCAAAGACGCTACAGAAGAAGAAGAAGAAGAAGGATGATGAGGAGTTCCGGTATTCGGGGTACTGTATTAGCCTAGCGGCGCTCCGTGATCACTTTTTCCTGCATCGGATCACAGCCGAGACCACTGATCTGGAGGCCGTCAGGAGGTAATAATTGAGAATCTTGAAATTAAAATATGTTACGAACTCATCCGTGAAAATCATTAAATTTATCTTTATTATTTTATATTTTTAGGTATGTGAGGGCCTTTGTGCTGGATCTCTGTGGCAACGTCATGTTCGTGGACTCCAGCGGTGACGCGGTTCCGATTATGTTCCTCTCTCTGCTGACAGAAATTGAGAAGGCATCAAACTGGAACTGGGGCGGAGCTGTGATCGCCTACTTATACCGTAGCCTGTGCCATGCTTGCTTGGTAAGTTTTCACAAATATTTCGAAATTTAAATTATAATAAGTAGGGTTCAATAATCACCAACACATTCACCTCATGTCCAAAATATAGGTGAAGAACAAGCAGATCCACGGACCGCTTCTTCTACTCCAGCAATGGTCGTGGTCTCATTTGCCGGTATGTCGGCCAGTTCGTCCGTCTCTTGTCCCTTACTTGAGGAGGTAGGATGCCGAGAGGTGTCCCGCGTACGGTGCCATATGGGGCGACCGATTTAGGTACGAGAACACGGGCAGGGGGAGAACTGTGGGGATTTCATATGTCCGGAGTCAGCTCCAGATGCTACACGAGAGCAGCGTCGACTGGTTCCCCTACCGGGAGTTCTACGAAAGGAACGCATTTTGTCGACTGACATTGGAGCAGAGGCATCTCTGGTTCTATCGGGGGCCGTGTGTATGTTATTGGATTGTTGAGTACACGTATCCAGATCGCGTGACACGACAGTTTGGTCTGGACGCATTTGTCCCGCAGTTCCCAGAGCTTGGAGAGGCTGAGACCACCAAGTTGCACAAGTAAGTTACAATTACTTAATTGCTCTCCTACCGTTACTTGTTCATTTCTGAACTTGATTAACATTATTTTTTTAATTTAAATGTACTGCAGGACTAAACACAATAAGCCCAACGTCGACTGGAGCACGCGCCACGCAGAGCATGTCCTCCAAGCACAGTCTCCACAGTTACACATGTGGCAGCCTCCTACGGCCGATGATGTCACACTGGGCGCAGGGCCTGGAGGATTGAGGTACTTAGTCTGGTACCAGAGGTGGGGCATGCCCTCGGTATACCTCACGGGCCATTGGGGTGAGACCCTTCGACGGAGGCTTTCTCGTGCAGGGTCGAGTGGTTATATGTCATTCGGACCGATGCAGGCTCGCCAGGTAATTACTTACGAAACTAACATATTTAAAGCATTAAATGTTTATTTAGTTTTTCCTAAAAAATTAATAAATACATTTTGTGCAGATTCTTACCGGTATCAGAGGAGTGGCACACAGCTTGGTGTGCATGGCACGAGAAGGTTGGCGAGCAGTGGGATGTACAATGCTCCAGCACACTGCTCCTATGGTGGAGGACTCCGGCTTTGACGGCCGCCTCGTTGGCATGTTGCATGACAGTGGGGAGAACATAAATTGGCGCGAGATAGAGCCCATACCACTAGATCCGGATCAGCCCAGAGTCGCTATATACGGTGATGAGATGCCGCCACCTCCTCCAGGTAATTTGATTTTGTCGTACACAGTCATTTCTCGGTACAAAAACTATGCTCACTAATTTTTCTTCAATTATGCAGTGGATGAATCAGGTTGGGGCTTCCACGAATGGGTGTTGAATAATAATGCGTGGAGCGCTTACTACAATGAGTATGGAGTTCCGGTGCAGGTTGGACAGGTAGCAAAAATTTATTATTTATTCAACTTACTACTTATTTGTATGTAGCAAAACTAACATTGTTTCCATTAAGGGTGGAGCTCCCCCACGACATTCCACTCCGGAGTTCACTATGGCTGACCTTACCGGAGATTATGCCGGGGATGAGAGACTGAGCTTCCACATACCACGATATCCGGAGGCCAGACAGCACGATGACGAGGCCAGTGGGAGTGGAGCACAGCATGCAGATGCCTATGCATATGCTATATTTGGCACACCGCCTCCTCCGCCTACGTATCCATCTACCTGGGAGCCATGGGAGGTGCCTACCATGCCGCCCATCCCCCCACTGGTGGAGGATCCATGGGCCGAGGCGGATACAGCCGCACAGGAGGAGGAGGTTCACGTGAGGCGTGTACAGCCGCATAGGGACCGCCATCCACCCCGTAGGTTGGATCTCTCCGGTCGTCGCCCTCATCCTCGTCGTTAGGTTTTTTGTTCTTGTAGTCTGATAGCTTTTCTACTATTGTATATTCAGTTTGGAGTGTTTTATCTTATGTTGCGGACATTTAGATTACGTAGTTTGGATTTTTTTTTGGTGGACTTACCATTTATATTACATATTTTTCACTGTTTATCACGTTATCCAAATCGACAATTATTATAAAAGAATCGACAGTTCTAACGTCAAACGACTCATCCACTTTCAACCAATTCTTATTTAAAATTACAATAATAAAAATAAAGCATTTTCATATAAAAATTACAATAGAAAAAATATATCTTCATATATGTTGTAAATATATCTTAATAAAAATATATCTACAAAACAAATATATATTTAATATATCTATAAAAAATATATATATCTTATAAATATATCTTAATGAAAATATATTTACAAAAACAAACATGTCTTAATATATCTTAAAAAAATATATATATCTTATAAATATATTTTACTAAAATAAATATCCTAACATATCTGTAAAAAAAAAAAAAAAAAAAATGCCTAACCGCCCCCCAATGGGGCGGTTTTCTTGGCCGTGTAGACCGCCCAATCACTGGGCGGTTTGGTGGGTAGGGTGAACCGCCCAGTGATGGGGCGGTTAGGTTAATTTTGAAATTTTTTTCAGATGGAGGTTAGATTTGACATTTTTCATTTGTTTGAGGTTATTAATAAAAATTTCGGGTCCGTATTGATCCAGTGACCTGTTATATCATAAAAATAACAAAATTACCCAAAAAAGGATTAAAATGAAAAAATAAATGAAAAGAATATGAGCTGGACAGAGATGGAGAGATAAAATAGAAAGACTATGACAATTTTTATTATTGAAAAATAAAATTAGAAAATTAATAATAGTGACCCATAAAAATAACAAATAACACAAAAAGAAGAGAAGAAATGACTGAGGGAAAGGAATATGAGCTGAAGAGAGATAGATAGATATAAAGATATACTCTCACATTTTTTTAGAATGATAAATAAAATTAGAGAAAAATTAATAAATAGAACTAATCTTTGGTCTAGTAGCAAAGGGCAACACATTTCTCCGTGTATGAGGTTGTGTGTTCAAAATGTAGATGAAGGATCATTCATGGACAATTAAATGGAAGTTAGTAGGCTAAACCTCTACTATCTAAAAAATAATGAAAAAAAGAAGATTAGAATATGAGCTGGACAAATAAAAGAGATAGATTATGACTTTGTTTCTGGTATAAATGAAAATTAAAATTAGAGAAAATAAACAAATACAGAGACCCATAAAAATAACAAAAGAACACTAAAAGAGAAAAATAAAATTAGAGAAAATGAATAAATGATAGAGACTCACAAAAATAACAAAATAACACAAAAAAAGAAGTAAAATATGAGCTGGAGAGATATGGAACATTTTCTTATAATTGAAAAAAAAAAATTGAGAAAAAAAATATAATAGAGAGCCATATGGCCATATCTGTACGTTGAGATCTACTGTTGGCTATTGCTGAGGCCTCTACAGTGTTTAGCTTCAACTGCTCTCTTGTCTTGTAGCTCAGGCCTATCCACCTTTTAGTACTCTGTTTCCACTGTTCCTCATTTAATTTGCTCTCCATTATTGCTACAAGTGGTAGTAAACCAATGAATATACTCTTCAGGCAATTAATTAAGAACAGGAACAGCCGACTGTAATATTCATTTTCTAGAATCTTTTCTAGTATAGCCGTATAGGGCATGCTGAATAAAGATATTAACAGGGATGTTTTGAATTCAGGTAGCGCATTAATTATATTTTTGTTTTCATTTTAACAGACTCTATCAATTGTGCGATGTGTGAAGCCAAAATTACTCTGTTAATATCTTTATCTGGCATGCGGAACGCATTTTTATTTTATATAGTAACGTAAAAATGCAACCAAAAAAAGTGTCCCAACTAAAAAGAGATAAGACAATATTTACAACTTCTTTAATTAAATTTTTTTTTAATTTTATGCTACATTTTTATTATTTTTTCACATTATTAACAGGACCATTAACAATATCTCTTCTTAATTTTATCTTTTTAGTTTCTCCTCTCTAACCTTTTTTGTCATTTATAATAAAAATAATGGTGCCTAGGCTAAACTCATTTATATAAATTAGTATTCAGACTTGTAATTTTCTAAGAGTGAGGCTATGGTGCTATGCATAGCACCAATGGCTAGTGTACTACGGCTCAATATGGTACTTTTTAAAATCCTAACGGTCGATCCGACCGTTCAATGTGATATCCATATGAATATGTACTTGCAAACTAAATTTTATATTTTTTCGAATTTTTTTACATTTTTTTTAGATAGGTAGAAAAATCAGTGTTTTTTGAAAATTCTGGACCATCAAAATTCTACCTATCTGAAAAAATAGTAAAAAAATTCGAAAAAATATAAAATTTAGTTTGCAAGTACATATTCATATGGTTATCACATTGAACGGTCGGATCGACCGTTAGGATTTTAAAAAGTACCATATTGAGCCGTAGTACACTAGCCATCCGTGCTATGCATAGCACCATAGCCTCACTCATTTTCTAATTAAGATTTCATATTTTATTTGTTATGAGATCAAATATTCAGGATTTTAATACTTTCACAAACAGTTGTTTGGTTACGTACGTGTGTCACCATGTTTGGTTGTAGACTAAAGGTGGACTAGAGGCTTTAGGCCACTGTTATTCCACCAAGTGCGATTTAAATTGACTGGCCTAACATGAAATAACTTGAAATTTAGTCCAGCCTAAACATGCCTAAATTAAACCACTTTAGGAGGTACCTTAAATTTTTCTTCAATTTTAAGCCACTGGGGCCCACTGTCATTCATCTTCAACCATTTCACCCCTCCTCAAACATAACTTTAGACACAACCAAACATAAATAATTTAGACTGGCCTAAGCTGGAATAACCAACTTAGACCACCTTAGATTTAGTCCACAACCAAATACCACCATAATGACAGAACTAATACATAAATAATCAAGAGTGAGGCATGGAACTATGCATAGCGTGGAGTCATCCGTACTACACATTAATATCTTCATCTTCAAGTTTTAAATAGTTGATCTGAATCATTCAACATGATCTCCATAAGTAAAATGTATTTGAAGACTAATTTTTTTTAATTTGTTTACTATTTTTTTCGATAGATAGAAAATCTCTATTTTTGAATGGCCTAATTTTTTTTAGATCAAATGATTTTATACCTATTTAAATTTTTTTTAAATAATATTGTAAAAATATAAAATTTGATCTATAAATATATTTCATATGGAGACTATATGATCGACTTTTTAAACTTTGAAAACGGAGATATTAGTCTATAATACAAACCAGTGGACACCATGCATAGTACCATAGCCTCACTTAATGATCAAACAGATGGTATTAATATTTGGTGCAGTGGTTAAATGTATTGATTTGCGTGTGAAAAGTTGCATGTTTAAAGTTTGAACTATAAATCCTTTGGGAATATTAATGGACGGATAGCTAAACCCTAACCCGTTACAAAACAAAACATACAATAAATTATTAATTGATAATACAAGTAATTAATTAATTATAATTAGGTCACAAAAACTTGTTAAAGAGACAGAGGTACCCGAACTTTTTATTAATATCCACAATTAAATAAAAACATAAAAAAAATATTCATGGTTTTTTTATATTTATAAAAATGTCTAAACCGTCAGCATTCTGAAAATAAATCTGCTGTGATTCTCGGGAATCGCAGGACCCTGTGATCCAGAATCTCAGCTGTTGGTTTTTTTCGTGATGCGTGCATGAAAATTTACTTTTTCAAAGTGTTTTTGTGATCCGCGCACAGAAAAATTTTAACCGTTGATTTGGAATTTTAGGATCCTGCGATCCCACCCAGGATCGCAGCAGATTCGGACTCCAGCATTCCTAGCAGTCCATTTTTTTTCTGGAAATTTCTCAAAATGAAAACACTAAACTAAATTTTTGAAATGATATTGTTTTTATAGCATAGCCTAGATTTGAATATCAAAAACGCTAAACTAAATTTCAAAATGAAAACACTAAAGTAAATTTCAAAATGAAAACCCTAAACTAAATTTTTAATAAAACACTAAGCTAAATTATCAAAATGGAATGTTTTGTTCTTATTATAGCATACTCTAGATCTGAATATCAAAAACGCTAAAATTAAATTTCAAAATGAAAACATTTGAATTAAAAAATGAAAATGTAACAAAAAAAACTCTAGATCTTAGACCTCATACGTTTACATGAAAAATGTATAAGAAAGAGTATGGTAAATGACAAGAAAATAAAAAATTAAACCGAAAAAAACTCAATTAGAAACTTCAACTCAAGTTTTGAGGCTCTTCCTTTTCTTTTTTTGCAATTTTGAGATTCCAATAACCAATATGGGGTCAAAATTGATATCTTCTTTTCGCAAGTTTTTCGAAAAGTGGTAATATGCTGAAATCGGACACTCGAGCTCCGAGATATGCCTGTTTGAAGTTTCTTCGTCATTTTCTGCCTTCTCGGTGAAAATATTGTCTCTCTTGCCTTACCCCTTGCCCTACCCTCACCTGTTTACGAGAGAGATGTCTCAGATAAATACATGTACAACCTACGTGTGCTTTCGAAATGAGAGAAATAACTTACAAAAAATAAATAGAGATGCTTTATAACATGAAAGTACAAATCGATGATGTAGAAAAATTTGTATTTCTTTTATCACACACAGATCATACAATAAAACTGTGTACAATTGTTGGAGCATTCAATATACACCCGTCTGAAAGAAGGATGCTCATCATTTTTTTAAATAATATACTGTTTCTGTTTTGTTATGTCATTTAATCAAGATTTTATATTATCTATTAATAAAATTAATTGATGAACAATTTTACTCCTCAATTACTCTTCAATTACTACTCAATTTTCCCAAAAAAAAAACCTGGACCGCCGGGTTTTCCGACATTTCTTTTCAAAACCGCTAGAAATCCTAGCGGCTTGGTCATTTTTATAAATATTAGAAAACCATGGATAGTTGTGTAATTTTTTATTTAATTATGGATATTAATAAAAAAAATGGGCAGAGGTACATACGTACAGTTTCGTATTTTACTTTTAAGACTTGATTCTTGAATAGACAATCCAAGCTGTGTGGTCAAAAACAATTGAAATTCACAAGTAGGCCCAGTTTCTACACCTGTCAATTTTTCAATTATTATTTTCTCAGATGAGGAAAACAAGTAGCAATAAGTAAATAAAAATGAATTACACTCAAAATGTGGCCGACTTAACCAGTCATAAATATTATAATCTAGTAAATGTGGCCTAGGATTAATTTACAGGTTCTCTAGGCATGATGTATATATTTTGGAAGAGCAATCCTAAAGTAATATAGTTTTTGTGTATTTCTTTTTTGTATATCTGTAACAGTATTATCATATGTTTTCTAAAAATTAAAATTAAAACTAAAACTATAATTATTATTATGTTTTCTAAAAAGATAAGAAATGTTTTAACTTTGGACAAACTTAAAAATTCTTTAGTCTTTCATCGATCAAATAATTTTTGTCAAATAATAGAATATAAAAATTGTGAAAGATTAAAAAAACAAACAAACAGGGTGTGGGGAATAATTTGGTTGCTGCCACCTTTGTGAATAAAGTTGTTGTAAGAAGCTAAAATACAAGGTGGCTTTTCAACCCCATATTTGTTGAGTTGTGATTTGTGAAGCCTTCTCTTCTCTTCTCCTCTCTTCTCTTCTCTTGTGCTCAGAATTCAGAAATGATGGATCATTGTGAACAGTAAACAGTGCCGGTTTCATAGCTAGGTTGTGGTTGTCTCATCCTTTTGGCATCTACCCCTCTTCACTATTTAATGCATGCATTATTGCTATCAATGGTAAATTTTATTTAATGACCAATCAAAATTTTGGTCTATTTTTAGATGTTCTGTGCTAGAATATTCTCCCGTCATTTCATTTTCATTTTCGACTCCTTCACCTCATCTCATGTGAACATGTCATAACTAATTTTATCGGATCTTCTGTGGCCGAATGCTTCTACTTCAACGTGTGGCTATTGCTCAAGACAATTTACTAAAGAGAAAGATGATTTTTCAGCAACTTCATATTTGTAGCCATTCAAGACAAACTTCAATCAATTTCTTAACATGTGAAACCAAAATCAAATAGGTCGGAGTAGGTCCGATGAGCACCAGATCTACTCTAGGTTCGATGTATTTCAAGACTTTCTTAATATTCATGTTTGCCCGTTTCAATTTCGTGCGTACATATTTTTAAAACGGATCGGAAAGTCTGGAACTCATCGAACCAAAAGTAGGTCAGATGTCCATCAAACCTACTCCGCTCTAAAAATCAAAAGAGAGCGAAAACTTAATTTTATATGTGTTTGCCTCTGATCAACTTGAAGAATGTAGAAATTTGAGCCACACAAAATGAATCTATTCAAATAAAAGTAAGATGTAAAATTCAATCATCTTTAACCAAAAATGTGGTTGACAAGTACTAGAAATTGCACTGTATGTAATAGTTTAGAACAATCATTGGAGGGTTCCTTGTTTATTTGTGGAAACACAGGAATCAGTAGAAGGGAAATTTGTCAAATATGGTCTCCTCTGTCCCAATCATTAAATTTTTTTGAAATAAGTTTTTGAGATTTTGGTGCCTCGTACTCATATAATTGAGAAAGGTGATAAACCCCATCCTATATTCCTATTAATTGAGCTCCGACCATACACCGACAGTGTCTACTCAGAACCCATACCAACCTAGTCTTCTTCTTTGTAGTTATGCTGTCTCTTCTTTTAAATGCCTTGCTCAATGCCTCAATCCAATTCCATATTTTGTTGTCTCTTTCTAACTTGTTTATTCTTCCTCCTCAACTTGCCACGGTCCACAACTCCACAACTCCACATGGTTGATTAGGACCTGGAGGCTAGAGGCTGGAGGGGGGTTACCGACGACGGCAACCTTCAATAAATACGCGGTACCACCATCAAGCTAAGCTACAGAAATTGGCTACTTACCGACTATCATATAATTGGAATGGTTTCATGAACTTTCAACAATCATACTTAAACTTCATGCTATAACAGCAATTTTACTCTGTGGTGGAATTTAAAATGTACCAACTAGTTGAAACCTTTTTTTGTTTTATCACCAACTTGTAAAATTCTTTAAAGGGAATGCTAATGTTATTGGGTTTTTCTGAGAGATTGAACTATGGGCCATATATGGGCTTGGGGTTTTCTGAAAGATTGAACTCTGCGCCACAATTGGGCTTGGAATTTGACAATATGAAAATATGCTCTCACAGTTTTTTATATTTGAGACTAGTGAGTAGTTCATATTTCATATTTCTTAAATTGCAACATATGACTACAATAGATACTAAGACAAATGCAAAACACACTAGGTTTGATTCAACAAACAAGATCTTTACTAAATGATAAAATTTTAAGCACTCCCACGCACAATTATCACATGCATTATATATATGAAATGAAATAAAACAACAATACCTAACAATTTTTTTTTTTTTTTCATTTTCTATGCTTAAGCAAACTCCTCGTCTGCTGCCATCTCAGCTTCAACCCTACTACGTAGAGAGAAATCATCCAGCTTTAATTTCCAATTTAAAATGGTGGCATATCATTTTACAAGCTGCTTTGTTATTTTATTTTCTTAATTATAATTATTACTTCTCTTTTGTCCGGGAGGTGGTAGTACTCCCAAGTTCAGATTCTTTAATATATGAACAGTTACCAATTTTACCATCAATTATTCTATTATCTCAGGAATTTAATTTTCCTTTTTTTTTTTCAGAAGTATAGTAATTCTGTCCCTCCCATTGATTTTGTATCAATGCATTGCTTGTTTCAAGCTTTCACTCGGTAGATATGCATTTATGTTTTATCTAGAAAAATATGATACAGAACAACATAGAAGATAAATCTGGTACAGCAAAAAGAAATAAATCTTATTGCCCAAATGGATTTAAATACGTTAGAAACATCAAGGTTACTCAAATAAGAACAAATTGGTCCCCAACTCCTCTTACTTAGGTTTTTGTTTATGTTCATGATCAGCATCAGTTGCAAATGCTGGTAAACCAATGGCATTTTGGCCAAAAGGACACAGAAATGAATATGCTGAGAGAAGAACTTACCGGCTGATGTCTTAGTACCACATTTTTGTATGTGAGATGTTCGGTAACATCAAACATGATGATTGAACAATGGCCGTCAAAAGTACCACGTCCCTCAGGGGCTATTTAAGTACTGTAAGTTGTTACATTGCTTGCTGATTTGACCAGCGATAACCACATTGTAGTCCCTCCAGCCACTATCCAATCTGATCCGTTTTAGATTAGTGCTGATAATGAGTTTTGTAACAGGACACAGATGTTTAAGACCAATACTCAGCACTAAAAAGAAAAAAAATATATAGAATACTTGTCTTTCAAGCAGACTGTCACATGTCAGAATCAGATGCATCTTTTGCATAACAGTTTAACAAAGGATTTAAAACTATGTACCATCAAATTCTAGTACAGGCACGCAGATATATGCAGGTTACAAATGAGTCCTTTGATCCTTTCCATATTTTTCAGAAATTAAATTTTCTTGACTGGAACTTAATGAATAAGGCTTGATCATACTTCCTTAATCCTTACCCATTTACAGTATGCTTGATAAGAGAAAAAAATACAATAAAGGAAATTGGTTAAACGCCAGAAAGTGATAAACTTGTAACAAACAGGTAAGTCTCACGCCTATAGACTTTGAACAAGTACAGTAATATGATTCCTGATTTGAACTTACCAAGCAATTAAACTTCACAAGCTAATTGTTCTAGTGGATCAACCAACAACAACAACCAAGCCTTTAGTCCCAAACAAATTGGGGTAGGCTAGAAATAGAAATGAAACCCAACCGGAGTCACAGAAAAATTGAAATAATATATTGTCAACATAAAAATATTGTTATTGCAAAAAATAAGCTATTTGCTAAAGCCCAGAGAGATAGAAGCACAATAGGAAAAAATGTCAGAAGCCATTTCTACAAGTTGCTATTATAATCCAATTATTCAATACAGAGCAAAATTTGATGGATGTATCACATATCTGGTCAAATCCAGCTTTTGCATAGAGCAAAACCCAAAGCCAGAATCTGGACTAGAAGGCAGCTTCACTTACTCTCTTTGTCATATATTTCAGATCTAACAAAAAGGTCAAGGACAAAAATTATACGTAGAGGGGGAAGTTTGGGGGAGTGCCTCCATAACTGGTACTTAACAAATCTGAAGCAGCAACTGGCAGCTGCTGCCAAGATATAAAAAACAAAAACAAATCTGAAGCATTATGATTCTCAATTTGGTATGGGCTGGTTATAGCCACTGATACAGATACTGACAGAACTAAGCTTCATAGGTCTTATAACTTTCATGCTTCCAAACAGGTAAGCTGAGCATTATGATTCTCATTATTAGTAAAGTCATCGGCACTAGTGCAACAATATTTTAATTTAGACTTGACAGAACTTGCAACTTTACAAAATAGGGAAAGTATTCTTTCAAATTCACACAATGTAAACTAATATACCATACAACTTCATTGGAACTATAAAGTTTAACTTGCCAATTTTCTTTTCTCTTAGTTGTGCGTGTTATATCTAAATTGAAAAGAATCAATTAAGTAAAAGGATACATGAGGTAGGTTCCATGAGCAAAAGCACCAGCAAGCACGCCATAAAACAGCCGATCCCTCAAAACTGGGTTGTGCTTAAACCCAATACGAACTATAATAGATGACAACACAAACAAAAATTAAGCAAATTAATTAGATACAAGATTAAATTGAAACTCGAAAACAACATAATCTTACTCAAAGGGAGAACGGGAGCGTAGATAAGAGGCACCAGCATGATAAAAGGGGGTTTGCGCTGCCTCGGAGGGGCCGTTATCTCGCTAAATTGACACAGTAAAGAGACATCTTAGGTTTATTTCCTGTATTGATTCGCCAAAGCCCAAAGGGCGAATGAGGTCAAAAACCCCAAGTAAAAGTAAAATTCATACCCTGATGAGAAATCGGAGGAGGAAGAAGAAGCCATCGGAACTAGATCGCGAGGTAAAATCAAGGGAGCTTGGTTCGATTTTTCAAGTAATTCAAAAACAACTTTCGCCTAATCGCTTTATTAAATTTTGTTGTTACAAATCCTCTGAAGCAACTCAAATTTTGAGTGTAGATCCGGACCGTCCGATCATGGTCCGAACCAATCCTGCCCGAGGTGGAATGCAGGGGAGCCCTTTAATATTCGTGCCAAAACAGATCTGACGGTAAATATCGAAATTCAAAATTTGTGCCACTTTAGTTGAATGAATTCGTTGTTGAAGGCATGTGAAATTCGAATGGAGCCTCTCCTGTGCTGACCGTCTGCCGTACAGATTTTTAGGGGTTTTTAAAACTGGAGTAATCTTGTCATCGATTCCTTGAGGATCTTGTCATGCTATTAGGCTGCTTGACATTGTTTCTTGTCACTTATTTACTTCCAATCATATCCTAAAATATAGTGTGCAATAATGGAATTGACACGGAATTGAACATAATGGACTAATGGAGCCTTCGTTTCAGAGTTGAAATATATATAGACATTTGAGCTTTTCTATTCAAAGTATTTGCAAATCTAAACTAATTATTATTTTAATTACATAGAATAGAATATAGGGTAATTATTAATGAATACATTCCATTCCAGCAATAAATCTTTGCTAAAAATATTAATGTTCAACTCTTCTTTTTAATTTCATAGGATAGCCAATACTAGACATAGGAAAAAGAAAATTCTATCTTTAGAGATTGATAACACTATCACACATAGCTCCACTGACATACACACTCACATTCAACAATTTTATAAAGATTTATTGGGTACTGAAGGATGCCAATTTGGGCAATTAGGATCTGACTTTTGGGACCCCCATGACCTAGTCACTTCTATCGAAAATGAAATGTTAATTTGTTCATTCATTGAAAGTGAAATTCGCCAAGTAGTCTTTGATTCTGATCCCATTGGGGCACCTAGCCCTGATGGGCTATCCTTTCACTTCTATCAATTCTTTTGGGAAACTATCGAACCTGGTTTGCTTAGACTTTGTCATCAATTCCATGATGGACAATTTTTGAGTTGCAATTTTTGAATAAGTCCCTTATTTGTCTCATTCCTAAGGAACCAGATGCACAACTGATCCAAAAATTTCGTCCAATCAGCCTTGTTAATTGTAGCTTCAAAATTCTTTCTAAACTCCTGACCAATAGGGTTGAGCCTATTTTACAACGGATCATTAATCCTACCCAATATGCTTTTTTGAAAGGGCGATACATTTTAGATAATGTGGTGTTAAGCCATGAAATTATCCAACATTGCAAACAAACAAAACTAAAAGGTGTGGTCGTTAAAATTGATTTTGAGAAGGCTTACGACAAAATTAATTGGAACTACTTACTATCTATCATGAATGCTAGGGGTTTTGATCAGCAATGGATTTCATGGCTTACCAATTGGCTTCGTAGCTCTCAATCATGTGTGAACATTAATGATGAGCTTACCTCATATTTCTTTTGCAAAAGCGGGTGAGACAAGGAGACCCACTGTCTCCTTGTTTAATTTAGCTGCTGATACACTG
Source organism: Carex kokanica (assembly GCA_025461125.1). Taxonomy (NCBI): domain Eukaryota; kingdom Viridiplantae; phylum Streptophyta; class Magnoliopsida; order Poales; family Cyperaceae; genus Carex; species Carex kokanica. Next base: position 32,166 of record JAJGRX010000836.1, on the reverse strand, counting down.
TCCAAATTATTTTCTACAGGAAGAAATAATGAGCGGTTAATCGGATTAGGACCACCATGTGATCATCAGCATGCAGTGACTAACTGTCACTATGCGGATGACACCATTTTGTTCTTACAAACTGAACCACACAACATAGAAACAACTTGGTGGACTATGATTATGTTTGAAGCCGTGTCTGGGTTAAGATGAATTTAGCAAAAACTGAAATGTTTCCCATTAATCTTGATGCCGATGAGGCACAACAACTGTCTGACATTTTCCAGTGCCGCCTATCTAAATTTCCTTTTAAATATTTGGGTGTGCCTTTGAGTGATAAACCTTTGAAAGTTCCAAACTGAGGAATTCTTGTAGATAAATTTCGGGCAAAATTACAAGGTTGGAAGGGACAAATGTTATCTTTAGGGGGGAGAATTACACTGAATAATTCAGTCTTATCTGCTGTCCCATTATACATACTTTTCTTTGTATAAAATACCCAAAACTGTCTTATTAGAAATTGACAAGATTAGGAAAAAAAATTTATGGCAAGGGACTAGTACTGCTAGAAAATATGCATTATTGAATGGCCCACTTGCTGTTTAGCTAAACATTTTGAAGGGATGGGCATATTAGATTTAAAACAAATGAACATCGCCTTACTTTTAAATGGCGGTGGAGGTATCAATATCCTTCATATTCAAATCTATGGAAAACTGTTCTCCAGCATAATATTGCAGCTAATATCATCTCTCCCTTTTGGAAAGCAATTCTGACATTTTCTCATATTGGGGATATCAGTGTTTCCATAGAACTAGGTTTGTAGGGACAAGTTAAATTCTGGCATGATCTTTGGCACCAACACTGTGCTTTAAAAACTGAATAACCTCAATTGTTTTTAATGTTACAGTGAAAGAGGTGGTTGCCTTACAGGGGACGTGTATCAAGTATAGGAGATGGCTCAGTGGTATCTTAGCTCAAGAGTGGCAATCTCTTTTAGGAGATGCCTTAGTGTTATCTTATCAGCTCTGTATCGTTTACACATGATCAGGACCAAATAATTTGGGCAGGGAAGCCTCAGGGTTATATACAGTTAGATCATTATATAAATTTTTAAACTTTAGAGGTGAACAACCTATTAAGCCTTTACTATGGTGGAAATTGCCTATACCTCTCAAAATCAGGGCTTTCATGTGGCTAGTAACTAAAGATAAAATTCTGACCAAAATCAATCTCCAAAATAAAGGATTGCCAGGAGATGTCTCATGCCAATTCTGTCATTGTCCTAAAGATACTGATCATCTGTTTTTCAATTGCTTTTTTGCTAAACAAATTTGGTTCTATATGAGGCAATGCCAACACCACTTTCTCACCTAGTACTCCTTGGATGATGTCAAACAATTTGCACTTACACTCCTAAAAAATAAAAAAACATGCCTTTTTAATTGTGATTAGTGCTGTAACTTGAGGGATTTGGAAACATAGAAATGATCTCTGTTTTAATAATTCAATTGTTCATTGCTGTCGTAATGTGATTTTAACTAATATTTCAATAATTTTATACTGGACAGGGAACTTGCCTATGGATGTCAAGGTGGAAACCAACAACTAGATGTCGCATGATCTAGATGAGGTATCGGTACAAGTGTCCAATCCGATAGTCCAGCAGCTTGTAGACTAGCTTTCTGATGAATCTGATTAGAATAATTTGCTTGTCGTTATGTTTTAGTGATCTAGCCTTGATGTGGCTTAGTATCTAGGATTTGCTTTCTCATATCTAAACTGTTATTTTGGTGCCTGTGTGCACAAAACTTGTGGTTTTAGAGGTGGTTTATACCTCTTTATTCTCTCTGGGATATTATGTGCTTTTGTGTAAGAATTCTAAGTTTCATCTAATGAAACAGGCTTCTGCCTTTTTAAAATATATATATTAATGTTCAATTTATGCATGAACTGGCATGCTTTAAATTTTTGAACTTACAGTTCCAAGAGGGTTTGTATTAACTTTTAACTCCTTACAATATGTGTACATGCAGTCCAGAAATTTATATGAAATATAAAACTACTTGAGTAAAATTACGCAAGTAGTTGAAGATGAAATTCACGGTATGATGTAAATAAAGACGCATGAAATTGGAAAACATATAGTCCATATCTTCTAAGACAAATAATCAAATTAAGTATTTTGATGGAGAAAATAAGAAATTTGAGTATTTTGATGGAGAAATAGGAAATTATTTTACTTTAAAATGGAAAAATAAACAAATGAAGTATTTTGATGATTAAAATTGCACATTTGATCCGAATAACGGGCCGAAATATGTGCATTGCTGAATCTTATAAACGGGCCAGATCTGTATGGGCTTTCTCTATTGGTCCTTGAATGTAGCATCCGGCCTCCCGTGCGAGTCCCTTTCAATGTTGAAACTTGAAACCTTGAGTAGAACTAGGGTGTGATGTGCTTTCTTTGGTGAGCATAACTCCATAATTTATCAGATTTACTTCAAACGAGATGAATCCAAACCGTTGAAACTGATGTACTTCACGAGTGATGTGCTTACATGCAAAATTTTGAATGTTTTGAATTTATTTAGTACAAAGTCAAGCGGTCAAAATTGATGAAAAATGAATGCATTAAAATAACTTCTAAAACTTCATTTTGGATCATTCATTTTTCATCAATTTTGACCACTTGACTTTAGACTAAATGAATTCAAAAAATTCAAAATTTTGCATGTACGCGCATCACTCATGAAGTATATCGGTTTCAACGGTTTGGATTCATCTCGTTTGAAGTAAATCTGATAAATTATGGAGTTATGCTCACCAAAGAGTTTGGTGAGCGCATCACACCTAGTTATACTCTGAAACCTTTATTCAGAAAAAGAAAATATAAAAAGAGAGAGGGCAGCCACTCAGCCAGAGCCAGAGATGAGAAAGTTGTGCGGAAGAAGAACGCAGAAGGTGGTCGGTTGCTGCCTGAGATTCACGCAACGCTGATTCCACCATCTTACACGTGTACGTATCTCTTTAACCGGCCGCTCCATGAAAGTCCAATCCGACGGTGGAAAAGTTTAGCGTCTGCTTTAAGCTAAGCGCGCCTAAATTAGGGGTGGCGTGGATTCAAAGCCCGAAACTCTTCTATTCTAATCTCTCTTTCTATTTATACTCTGTAATCTTCTCTCGCTCCCATTCAACAGCGAGAGCGAGCAATAGAAGTTCAAATTTTAAGTCCAAGCTAGGGAGAAGCAATTACAATTACAATTACAATTACAATGGTGTGTTCTCTTTTCGTAATTCCAAGTTTTGCGGAATTACAATTACAATGGGGATTAGGTTTATGTTAACGAGTTTTGGGAATTTTCTCGCAGGCTCTTCCAAATCAGCAAACCGTGGAATACCCCAGCTTTAAGCTAGTGCTTGTAGGAGATGGTGGAACAGGTAACCTCCGCACATTTTCTCTGATCTAGGGTTTTATTGGGTTGCCTTTCCAACTTCTGATGTATGAATTTTTTATTTGAAATTAATTACAGGAAAGACTACATTTGTGAAGAGGCATCTCACTGGGGAATTTGAGAAGAAATATGAACGTCAGTATAATTCTTTTATTTCTTTTCCGTTTCAAGTACATATTCAAATTTTGATCCTGGATTATAATTCTTACAGCTACGATTGGAGTTGAGGTGCATCCCTTGGATTTTCACACAAATTGTGGGAAGATCCGGTTCTATTGCTGGGATACTGCTGGTCAAGAGAAATTTGGGGGCCTCCGTGATGGATACTAGTGAGTATCTACAGCATTCAATGCTTGTTCTATAATTTTATAATCTATTGAAATTGATCATGGTATATCTATTTTTAATTTTGTGAACCAACATTCCTCAACTTCATCCAACCAACACCAAATATGCAATGCTACTCTGACATGGGTTACAACATCTGATGCATAAGCATTTCAACTCTGGTCATTTAATTACATAACCAATAGTCGCTTCTCTATCTTACAAGTTTTGAACCTGTTTGAGCATATTCTAAGTATATTTGAAGTTCCAGGTAAACTAATAACAAAAAATGATTACATTCTCTAAACATTCAATGGTCTCTTGCCTTCTAGTATTTCCAACTTCATGTGCACATTTCTTTGTAATGTCCAGGGATTGCCGATCTTTTTTTGGATGTCATTTTTTTTTTTTTTTTTTTTAAACTAGTTCATTTGAAGTAAATCTCAAGAGCACACACAACTTGTTTAATCAGAATTTATGATAATTATTATTCAAGTCCATCTGAAATATATCAACTTATTATGATTACTTATCTTTCTACCTTATGTTGCATCAGCATTCATGGCCAGTGTGCAATCATCATGTTTGATGTCACTGCAAGGCTGACATACAAGAATGTTCCAACATGGCACAGAGACATTTGCCGGTTAGTTCTTCTCACTTTGATACTAATATATATCATCAAATCCTTGCAAATGTTTCTATGATGAAGTTGCAATGTACTTGTATGATTCCAACGAGCATTTCCTTGGTGAAGAAAAAGTAAAAAAAAAAAATGGATGGTTTTGCCCTCAATTCAAGAATTTTGACATGAATGTATTCATTATATCTTATTATTAGAATAATACAAGTGACTTATCTCCCCTATAATTGAATTGTTTTTCCTTCTAACTTATCTTCTCTTGTTATCTGTTGCATTTCTCTGAAAGCCTGGACCTGGTCATCCCGTTTAAACTTTAAAATATAAAATAAAGATGTTTCTTTATGCTCAAATAGGAGAGCTGGTTTGACATTATGCATCCCTTTCTGTTTGTTTTGCTACAGGGTATGCGAGAACATACCAATTGTACTGTGTGGTAACAAAGTCGATGTGAAAAATCGTCAAGTGAAGGCTAAGATGGTAACCTTCCATAGAAAAAAGAACCTGCAGTACTATGAAATCTCAGCCAAGAGCAACTACAACTTTGAGAAGCCTTTTCTCTACTTAGCCAGGAAGCTTGCTGGGTAAGTACATAAAATTGCATTCTTTGTCATTGTTTAAATTTCGATTTTAGATTTTGATCAATTGTTCTCTAATTTAGGGATTTCATATTTGTCTTTTTGCAGGGATATGAGTCTTCATTTTGTTGAATCACCTGCACTTGCTCCCCCTGAGGTTCCAATCGACCTTGAAGCACAAAAACGGTATGTCAAATCCCCTATTCCTCTCTCTCTCTATCACACCCACGGGGGACCCATCAGCACACTCTCACGAGCACAAACACAAAATTGAAACACTTCTCTCTGTTGCCCTCTCAAACACACAGACAGCACAGGTGGAATTTGAAGCTAAGTATGGAAAAATAAATTAAACATATATGTTTTTTGTGCAGGTTTGAAGCTGATATGGCAGCTGCGGCAGCACAGCCTCTTCCTGATGATGATGAGGAAATATTTTGAGAGCATTGCAAAGTTATAATGATTAGCTGTTTACCGTTGTTCTATCATTTGTTATAGAGTACCTCTCATAATTGTTTGAAAAAATGATTGAACAATGTTAGTTGCACGTTCGTCGAATACTTTTGATGTCAAATATATTCTTTTCCTTCTAGTTTGATTAAAAGAAGAATGTTTTCCGTTGAAGCTTCAAGCTGGGAGGGTTATCATCTTGAATGAATCAAAATATTCCAGTTTTCAAAAAGCTCTAAACCAAGTACATAAAATGGAAGTTTGTATGTGTGCTGTTATGTCAGTATCTTGTGAACTAATGGCAGACAAAATAGAAGTATAACATAATATTCAATACTTGGCCGCTGTGACTCTCTCTTTAACATTGCTGGGAATAATTAACTTTGACTTCTGAGGTCTTTGCTGGAGCTTACATTGTACAGCAACAAACCAAGTTTTTACTCTGGTTGGTGGCTAATTTACCAGTTGAATGGTTCAGATCAAAATTAATAGTTATAGAAGGAAACTAGGAAATATATGATCCAAAATATAAAAAAAATGTAAAATTTGGTCTCCAAGTACATTTTCATATGGAGATCATGTTTAACAGTTCGGATCAATGTTTAAACTTTGAAAATAGATATATAAATCCATAGCACGGATCAATATGTAATTTGCAAATTACCATATGCCTCACTCAACTAACAAATGCACTAGTAATAAAGAGACGAGATGTATACCTTATCTTCTGAATTGCTTTATTTGGGGCAAGAAATTCCACATTTCGGTTCTAGATCTAATTCCTCTTAGACATATCACATTTGTAGATTACATAATCTGCCACATTTGTAGATTACAAGCTCATTTAATCATAATACCCACAAAAACTTGTACCACTATCACATATTACTGACATATCACATATCTGAACCGCTCAACATGATCTCCATATAAAATGCACTTGTAGATCAAATTTTACATTTTTTAGAATTTTTTTACTATTTTTTTAGATAGGTGTAAAATCACTTGATGTAAATATTCTAGACCATTCAAATGTAGTGATTTTCTACCTATCTAAAAAAATTGTAAAATTTAGTCAGCGAGTACATTTTCGTATGGAGATCATGTTGAACGGTTCAGATTGACTGTTTGAACTTTGAAAACAACGATACTGATCAATCCGCACTATGCATAGTACCATAGATTCACTCTTATCTTATCACATATTACTGACAAATTTGCTCCTGTTGTTTTAGTGTAGTTATCTTATAAATAAGTTTCTGACATGTAAACCCATTAAAAACAACCTAATGTACCAGTCAGGTACTGTACCATTGCAATTCTTCCTACTGCTAAACAAAGAAATAAAATAATACTATATATAACTGTAAATATATCCTTCTACCCACCTAAGAAAATCATATTATGAACAAAAAAAGGCAGGATTAAGTAAGAGAACATCTGAAATATAGTATAGGCTTTTCGCCTTGAGAGAGACTATGGTACTTTGCAAAGCGCAGATCGGTCCGTGCTATGGATTCATATCTCTATTTGTAAAATTCAAATAGTCGATCTGAACCATTCAACTGATTTTATAAGATACCTGACTGGTACCGTATTTTGATCAACTGTTTGGACTTTAAAACGAAGATATAAATCCAAAGCACAGACCAACCTGCACTCTGCAAAGTACCATAGCCTCACTCTTTCGCCTTTTATTTAGAAAAAAAGAGATAATATCTGATTAAAAAGGAAATAGGAAATAAAAAATTAGGAAGGATGAAGAAAAGAAATGTACATTTGATGGCTATGGCGCCAGACTTGAACGAGAGATTGTATACAATCCTTAGTCACGGCATTTTTTTCTTTTAAGAAGCATTAAATCTACACCTGATTCAAAAAATGTTATGTCAATTCATATTATATCTTCATCTCTTTTGAACATTTTATATGAATATAATTTTTTTATGAAAAGGCAAATAAAATAAGGACAGCACTTTATTTATTAAATTATGACAAGTTAATCTAAATAAAAAATAAATAAAGTAACCATACTGCCAAGCTTTTCTTTGCAATGGAGAGAACCACAGTGACAATCTTGATCAGCACCAAATTGCACAAACCTGAATTTTTTTTTTTTGGCACATTTTAGAATATGATATATGACAAATCAAAATTTCTTTAACTGGTAATTATTAGAGGCGAGATAACATACATGTAATCATCGGTTACGTCTTCACCTTTCTTTATGTCACGTAGAGCAAAAATGCCTACTCTAGTTTCACCCTCTACTCTCCTACAAGAACAAAAATATACATATGCTTAATGAATAAACTGTTTCCTGCAAATAACACATAAGCAAAATGTGGGTTTTTTTTTTAATTTAGAAATTTAAAAATCAAATCTTCGCGGAAGGGATTGATTTTTTTTTTTTCTTGGAAAAATAGATGGAACCGTACCATTCTATTTTTCCAAGAAAAAAATCAATCAATCCCTTTCCTGAAGATTTAATTTCTAAATTAAAAAAAAAAATCGTATAAAAATAACCATTCTACCGAGTACCGAGTAGCCAAAACAACTAGTAGTGTTACATGACCAGTCAATAAAGTAATTCTGGACAGCTCAAGCTAAATCAAAAGAGACTACTACTAATATTTGCATCTAACACAACATTTTTTTTAATTTTTTACAACTGGTACCAGTAGTTAGGTTAAAAATGATAATAAATATTATTCACGACTCTAAGGAGCTCTATTTCCTAAACCCAAAATATATTAAAATATTGGGTTCAATGTAGCGTTTAATGGTTAGTGCAACTTAGTCATATTTTCATGACTCAAACTTAACTTAGGCAGTCATGTAATAACATTAAAAAATCAGATGCAATTTCCTAAAAAATAAGGAAAAGTAATAATTTTGTATAGAACTGGTAAATAAAAAAAAACTGTGATGAGATAAATGTACCATTTTTGCATTTCTGTATTTGGATCGCAGCTAGGTTAATAAAACGAGACTTATTCCCTTATATGTTGCATCAATTACCATGTTGCAATTCACCTCACCGAGGTAAAAATTTGAGGCGCCTCTTCTCTTCATTTTCCATAACCTCTCTTCACATGTTTTGTCATTGATAACTGTTCACAAAAAATAAACACAACCACGACCTCTGGACACTCTTAATTTTTGCACAATAAGCACCAAAATTTTCAATAACCCTTAATTTATTGGGGGAATTTCATGTATACCCCTCAAAAACTTCAAAATGACGTATTTCCCCCCTCTAAAATTAATAATATCATATTTACCCTTCTGAATTGCAAAAACTCACAAATCTACCTATTTTGTTAACTTTCTAGTAAAACTCATTTTAAATTTATAAAGTACCCATTTTACCCTCTATTAAAAAATAAAAAATATTTAGCATTTTTTAAGTATAATTCAGTATTGTGATTGGTCGGTTTTTGAGAGAAAATATGATATTATGAATTTTAGAGGGGGAAATACGTAATTTTTGAAGTTTTCAAGGAGTATACATGAAATCCCCCCTAATTTATAAAATAAACCTACTCCTCGATCAGTCAAAGCAAATTATCAAGTGAAACAATCAATTTAACTGGAGCACTCATATATATACTGAGTTTTGTATTGCTCCAAAAATATATGTGATAGTGACCCATGTCAGTTACTGTTACATAAATAAGTCTTTAGGGACTGAAATTTGGAACGGACATGAAAACTGGACTTATTCAATTCAGCCCCACCTTTTGTTTTTATTTTTTACTGAAGGGAAAAAAAATATACCTTCTCCCACATATTCAATAACAAATTCACCTTGCTTTATATCCTCTTCTGCTACTAATCCAAACCCACATTTCCCTGTCTGGAATGGAGAAAATACATATAACAAATATTATCTTTCTCACAAAGACGAGATAGAGAGAGAGAGAGAGAGAGAGAGAGAGAGTACCTTGACAACTTTCAATTTCTTAACGGGTCTGAGCTGGAAGGGTTTATTAGCACAAGTGCTACTGCACTTACAATTGCCAGAGCAACAAGAGAACAACATCCTATCAATTAAAAATCAAATTAATTGACCAAATCGTTAAGAAAAAAGATACAACTTCTCAACCAATGAATGTGGTTTGTATACTCATTTCTTGCTTCAATACATATTGCAAAGGTGGCACTTTCTACCAGTATCAAACTCCCATACTACCACCAGTACAATCAGGGTTACTAGTTTAACATAGCCATAAAACCAAACATAAGACACGCATTAAACAAGATTAAATAAGAAAAATAGAAAAACAAGCAAGGGAGAACATCATGCAACCCTATTTAACGAACTCATTTTTCCATATAATATCAAAGAGTGAGGCTATGGTACTATGCATAGCACGGATTGGTCCGTACTATGGATCAATATCTTCATTTTCAAAGTCAAACATTCAATCTGATCTGTTCAACAGGATCTTCATATTTATATATGTACTTGGAGATCAAATTTTACATTTTTTACAATTTTTTTACAATTTTTTTAGATAGGTAGAAAATCACTTGATCTAAAAATTCTAGACCATTCAAAAGTAGTGATTTTCTACATATCTAAAAGAATAGTAAAAAAATAAAATAAAATTTTAAATTTAGTTTGCAAGTACATTTTCATATGGAGATGATGTTGAACAGTTCAAATCGACTACTTGAACTTAAACAAAGATAATGATCCATAGTACGGACCAATCCGCGCCATGCATATTACCATAGCCTCACTCAATATCAAATCATGCAACTTTTCTTGCTGTGATAATCAAATAAATCAACACAAAAGGAAAAAAAAGCAAAAAAGATAAAAAAAAATTAACTACTATAGGCAAGCTTACGTGCAATGACAATCCCCATCACAAAGGGTAGTAGATCCATTCAAAGGTTCACATGCACAAAAGATACCATCATCTTCAGGTTGTTTTTTATTGAAATAAATATCTTTTCATATATCAAGTATGATTGACCGATTTAAGTTCCATCCAAAATTAGGAAAAATAACTATAATATAGCATGGTCCCAAGAAAAGTAAAAGAATATAAACTAAAAGTAAAAATGAAAACAAAACCACAGTAGCACTTGAGTGAGGCTACGGTACTATGCATAGTGTAGATTGGCCCGTACTACGGATTCATATTTTCGTTTTGAATGTCCAAATAGTCTATTTGAACTGTGAAAATGATTTACTTGCAAACTAAATATTATATATTTTAGAATTTAAAAAAAAAAATTAGATAGGTAGAAAATCGCTACTTTTGAATGATCTAGAATCTTTAGATCAAGTGATTTTCTACCTATTTAAAAAAATAGTAAAAAAATTATAAAAAAATGTAAAATTTGATCTACAAGTATATTTTCATATGTAGATCATGTAGAACGGTTCAGATTGATTGTTTGAACTTTTTCAACGGACCAATATGCACTATGCATAGTACCGTAGCTTCACTCGTAACACTTAATACCTGAAATGGTACATGCTGGCATACAGTACCAGATATAACAGGGGTGGTACTAAAAAATCAACCAATTTTGTATTGTAGTCATAGGTTAAAAAATGGACAATACGGCACCTACAGTTTTTAAGATACAACTAAAAGAAAATAATTTCTAAAAATTCACTTCGAACAAGAATAAAAGGATACTGCGCTTAATGGCAATATAACTCTCGCCCCCTCTAAAAAAATCATCAGGAAGAGAAAACTCAATTTGCTCTTCAATTTGTGAAAGCCCCTTGTAAGTTCTTCAAATACAATCGCGATCGTACCTTCGTCTTTCTGCTGATGTGCAAAAAAAATAAAATTGAGTGTGGTAACCATAAAATTGAGTCAGAAAATAATAGTTGTAATTTTTTTTATAAAAGTGAGGAAGTGAGGCGAAGGCACTGGTTTTGAACCTGAACTGGGGTAAAGATATTAACAGAGTAGGTTTAGCTTCATGCAGCGCACGAACCATATGCAGGCTGTTTTGATTATATAGTCCGTGCGCTGTATGAAGCAAAAACTACTCTGTTATATAGTTACCCCGGAAGTGAATTGATTTTTGGGCCTTGAAATGGTAGGTCGTTTTTGGGCCTAGCACAGTGGCTTTTCTGGGCCTAGCATCTGCAGTCTATATCTCTCTGCAACAATTAAGGGGAGTGGGAAAGGAACTAAGGAAGTGAGGCGAAGGCAGTGGTTTTCATGAACTGGGGTAAATATTTTAACAGAGTAGGCTTGGCTTCATGCAGCACACGACCCATATGCAGGTTATGATTCTATAGCCAGTGCGCTGCATGAAGCCAAAACTACTCTGTTAAACCATTTAACCCCCGAACTCGATTGATTTACTGAAGTGGGTAGAGATTTTAACAGAGTAGTTTTAGCTTTATGCAGCGCAGTTTGATTCTATAGTCCGTGCTCTGCATGAAGAGAAAACTGCTCCGTTAAAATCTTTACCCCTGAACTGAATTTGATATTTGGGCCTTAGGTGATATAGTAGGTAGTTGTTTGGGCCTAGAACAGTGGGCTCTTCCTGGGCCTAATTTCTGTAGTACATATTTCCATTGAATAATTTCATGTATTTCAATCTCTACAATCTAACTGCATATTTCCATTGAATAACAAGATGAAAATCATTACTCCAATAAATTGTAGTTGACCAACGAGTCAATTCAGAGCATCCCCAAAGAAGCAATTTCAAATTTCTTAGTTTGAGTAAACTTGTCTTGTAAATAAATAGATACAAAGTTACAGACATCTTTTACAACATTTGCATGTACTCGCAGACATACTACCAAGGGTAAAATGGTCCAACTACTTAAACTAATTATTCAACTATCCAACAAAAACTAAAAACTTAAATACCAACTTCTAACTAATAAATAATAATGAATATAAACATAACGGTACACTAAAAGCATTGTAGAAAAGAAGCGCTCATCAAAAACAAATTCATCAACAAAATCGAACTCATCAAGTCCGTTTTTGGCATTTTCTTCAAACTCGGCAAATTTATTGAATGTTTTCTCCTCTGTTTCCACTTCCTCTTTCTCAAAGGTTGTATCGTCCATCTATTTTCAATTAAAATAGCAAGCAACTGATTAGTTTTGAAAAAAATAAAGAGAATATCAGAAATTAGTTTTGAAATTTAAAATAACTGAGATTTAAAATACTGATTCTAAGTAATCTGCTTTTTTCCATCAACCAAGTAAAGGAAATTTAAAAGAACCACTCTCGGTACTGAACTGGCATCGTACCACAATGGTTGAGTCCAGTACCAGTATAGCAATAGACGATACTTTGATTTGGTGAAAATTCAGTTAAAATTAGGGGAACTGTCTCTCTTATGGAATCACGAGAAATTTCATATTTGTAATAACTTACATCGTACAAACTTCCTATTGCATCCAGATTAACTTTTGATGCAAGGCCCTGAAAATGAAAAAGTGGTATAAAAATAGTAACTCTACTAAACATTTGAAAAGAAAAACTAATTCAAAAACATTTAAAAGAACAAATAAGAAAGATAATTTATCCAGATAAAGGTAATAAAATAGTACCTTTTTCTTGAGCACATTACACGTCGCCTCGAAAGGAGTCTTGGCCGGACCTGTATCGTCTTCATCAGGTTTCCTCTTTCTAACCTACAATTAGAAAAATAAAATTTATGCTTATACATCCTAAATTGAAAATATTAAAAATCATTGACTACTGATGTATATAAATTACTGGCCCTTTAGTGTTCCTTTTGAGGAGGTACTTTCTCAAAAAAAAAAAATATATATATATATATATAAATATATATTTTTTGCATACAATAGGCACTACAAGACAAACAATGAATACCTTTCGAGGTTCTCTCTCCTCGGCCTCCTTTTTCGCAGCTTCCTTCAATGCCAGTTCCTAATAATTTAACATATTATAAATGGATGCACCTCAACACTAACAACAAATAAGAAAGGCATTTAATTGTAGTCAAATAATTACCTCAAGATATTCTTTGTTCATTTCTTCCCAAATTATTCTTTTGTAGTGTTTCTCCTCTTCGTCGTGTAGTAGGTACTCATTCACCTAGAGAGAGAGAGAGCCACTTAACAATTTATAAGAGACATAAATTAGTTAGAGAGAGAGAGAGGGAATTTTAATTACCTCGGCATCGTCAATATCAGAAAGGGTCTCGGGCTCATCATCCTCTTTATAAACCTCATCATCTAGTAACACATCAGATTCAAGGCCTTCAAATAAAATTAAAGTAAAATGAGATATTAATAATTTCCATTTTTTAGGTACATGCCAAAAATATTCATTGTTGCAACCTTTTCCAAAAAGTTTTTCAAAAACAATTCGACTATAATATATCTAGTGAACGAATGAGACTATGGTACTAAGTATAGCGCAGATTGTTCCATACTACGGATCGATATTTTCGTTTTGAAAGTTCAAATAGTCGATCTGAATGTTCAATATGATTTCCATATAAAATTGTACTTCCAGACTAAATTTTACATTTTTAAGAATTCTTTTTACTATTTTTTTTAAATAGGTAGAAAATCACTATTTTTTATCAAGTAAAAAGTGGAAAGTAGATAATCACTACTTTCTACCTATCTAAAAAAATAGTAAAAAATTTCTAAAAAATGTAAAATTTGAATTAAAAGTACATTTTCATGTGGAGATCAAGTTGAACAGCTTAGATCGATTGTTTGGACTTTGAAAAGAGAGATAATGATCCATAGTACGGAGTAATATGCGCTATGCATAGTACCGTAACCTAAAAAAAAAAACTAATCCTAGCTAATGTAAGAATTCCAGATTACCTTCTTTATCAGTAACTCCAGATGCTTGTGTTTCCTCTTGTAGCTCATCTAGAGAAAAGCCTATACCATCCGTGTTCTTCTCCTATAAAACAATATACAAAAAAATTAAAAAAAAATTATGGAAGAGAACAAAAACCCAAAATTCCTTTACCATGCCAAGACCAAGTACCATACCCATAAAACTGATGCTTAAACCCTAAATCAAGGGGTGGCAATATTTACGGGTTCAAAACTAAAGAGACTGTCAAATTTGATTGGTATTGAGCAAGCATTAAATAACCTACTCACTTTTTACCTCTGTTGCTTTCTTAGTGAAAAATAATTAACTAATTTGGTGATCCATCCTTTTGTTTTAAGACGAATGAGTGGGACCGACCCAAAAACTGACCCATTAACCATTTGATCAACCATGACCAATTGGTCCAAATTGGCAGAGACACAGCGAGGTCTTACTTGCACAGTGGACCCGATCTCTTCATCAAAGAGAGAAAAGTTTGAAGAGGATTCTTCAATCTGGGCCTCAGCTTTTTTTCGTTTCATCTCAGCCCGTTGAAAGGCCGGTGGCTCTGCACCCCCATCTACCCCTCCCGATAGTTTCATGAACTGTCAGAAAGAAAACAATAAATTAGGGTTAAGTACTTGTAAACATCAAACAAATCGGTTGTATTTGTGTAACCATGCACGTGCAAGAGTGTAATTTAACATGAGTGAGGCTATGGTACTATGCATAGCGCACATTGGTCCGTACTATGGATCAATATCTCTGTTTTCAAGGTCCAAACAGTCAATCTGAACCATTCAACAAGATCTCCATATGAAAATGTACTTGTACATCAAATTTTACAATTTTTTTACAATTTTTTTAGATAGGTAGAAAATCACTTGATCTAAACATTCTACTGTTCAAAAGTAGTGATTTTCTACCTACCTAAAAGTTAGTAAAAAAAATTCTAAAAAATGTAAAATTTAGTGTGGAAGTAAATTTTCATACAGATCGTATTGAACAGTTCAGATCGAGTATTTGAACTTTGAAAGAGAAGATATTGATCCATCGTACGGACCAATCTGCACTATGCATAATACCATAGCCTCACTCATTTAAATTGTCAGTGTTTTGTGCAAATTCATAATGTAAAAGCAAACAACTGTCAATCATTTCCTGTCCACTTTAGGCAGTTCTCTGTGCTTGTAAGTGGCTTTTATCTCGTTAAATTAAGGCTTAAATGCAAGCAAAAGAAATAAAACACCCAAGAAAGTTTTAAATTTTCTGAAGTACCTTTTCAAAGCATTTCTTGCAAAGACCATGGGCAAAATGGACAATGTCATTTTGTTCCTTGTGTTTGCAAAGAAGACCCCCATCTTTTGGTAATTGCATTGAAATCGATTGAGTCATCTCCTTCTCCAATTCATCTGCTCGATCTGTGAATTCTTCAATCTATAAACACAAAATATATTAAAAAAAAAAATCTAGTTTAAAAAACAAAAATCAAAAGAGAGAGCGAGAAAGAAGTATTATATAAAGGACGGGGGGGGTTAACCGTTAAGCAACCAGACTCGGTGTTTTCAAACTCAATCAGCCGTTTTGTCAGTGTTGCTTCACATACATGCACCACATTGACCTGATTAAACAAAAAAAAAAAATGTAGTATTAGAACGGGAATTTCCGAGTTAAAAAACTATATTCTCTAATAAAATAATAGAATTTTTACAATTTCAGATTTTGAATAATCAAGTCCTTGTGAAAGAGCTGCAATGTACAAGGCAGCGCCACATAATCCACTAGGCTTCCTCCCCGTCTGCATTGGACAACAAAATAAGCAAAGAGTAAATTGCATCGGTATCCAATAAATAGGATCAATTTTTATTTATGCCCTTAGTTTTAAACATTGGGCATGTTCAGCTGGAGAGGAAAAGAAGAATAGATTGGAATAGAGGTTCTGTTCTAGCCAAACAAGGAAGGAATTGAGTGGAATTGAGTTTGAACATTTGCATTAGCCCCAGGTTTTTACAAGTAGGTCCCTCTGCTATATTCCTCGATGAGCCAATTCTCTATTCCCTGGGGATGGTGGAATAGAGGAATTGGCCCTTTTCAAGAAAAATAATTGGCTCATTTACCGATACTTTTTCACTCTTCCACTCTTCCACTTTTCCACCTTCAATTGAGCACGATCGTTATAGTACAAAATAGAATCCTATTCCAAATTCCAATTTTCCTCTATTCTTTCACTATTCTCTCTACGGCCGAACATGCCAATTGGGAACCAAAACAAGTATCACAAAAAGCCAAAAGTTCATGGTATCTAGTATATCAAGGTTAACCAAAAATTAAACCAATTTCAAAGAAAAATTCCAAAATATAAATAATAAAAGAATATACTAGCCTGCATCCAGTCACGCTTCATGCTAGCTATTATTCTTAGAGCCGTCGTGGATACTTCGTTATTCTTTTTACCCAATAAACCTAAAAGTTTTATGAAATATATCTATTAATATTTTAATTAAAATACATTTTTCTTTACATGTACCATTATTTCGAGCAAGGTACAAATAGCCTAGTTCGAAATGTACTGTCCCATTCTGCCTTGGTTTAGCTTCTCATCACCATTTCAATTTTTTACCAAACTGTGTCTGTACTTTGTTCCCTCTCCCCCATATTAAAAAAAAAACTTGAAAAATCATAAATGGGTCAGGTCGAACAGGGTCATGACCCGACCTGACAGGCAGCAGGTCAGGTCAGGTCAGGTCAATGACTGCCAATTTGCCACCCCTACCTGACTGGTATGATACTGGTACAAAAAAATTATAACACTTACGTTCAGTAAACCTGTGAATAAAAAGACTTGGATCTACCAGTTTTTGTATAATTGGATGCTCTGAAAGCTGTAGAACTTTGCACAGTTGCAAAAATACTGCACCTAGCACATATCTGAAACCACACGAATAAAAACTCAGATTTAATTGCAAAGAACTATAAATCTACTTTGTGCAGCAAAATAGAGACTAGAGAGAAGATTTTTCTTACACATTTACTTGCAGATAGTCAGAGAAATCTATTAGTAGGTACGCCTTTTTGTTTTTCCTACAAAAATAATAAAAATATACAAGTGCCTTGTAATTTTGAATTATTGGTAACTTTATATCGAGGAAACAATACTAGTATGTACCAGTTTGAATTAGTGGTTCAATACAAGATTTGTTGTAATTCTTTCTATCAAGAAAATCACTTGACAAAGGGTTATTTTACTGTTTTTGATTTTTTCTAGTCTGATCCGACCGCTGCTTGCTGGTACGCAGCTCGCTTTTTTCTGGTATTTGTCAGTAACAGTTTCCTGGTTTTGCTGGTACGTACGGGGCTTTTTCGTTTGTTGTTTGTTCTGGTACTGATCTGAGAAGAACAGCTTTTTATATATTTTTTTTTTGATTGGCTGTCTTGTACAGCGATTGGTGGCCTTTGTGGCACTTAGTACTGATCTAAGAATAACAGTTTTCTGGTATTTGATTTTTTGGTTACTGGTTTGTTTGCTGGTACTGCAGTTTTGTTGGTGTACCTATTTAAAAAAATAGTTAAAAAATTCTAAAAAATGTAAAATTTAGTCTGCAAGTACATTTTCATATGGAGATCATTTTGAACGGTTCAAATCGATTATTTGAACTTTGAAAACGAAGATATTGATCCATAGTATGGACCAATCCACACTATACATAGTACCATATTAAATAAATCTAACAATGGTACCATAAGCCACAGGTACCAGTCTGAATAAGCCCAAGTAGCATTCTTTTGTTTGATCAAGGTACCAATAAGGTCATTATTAAAAATTTATAAGCACTACATACCGACATGTGATGTAAAGACAAGCAGCGGCAACATGAGTGGTTCTTCGGCCCCTCGTAAAATTCTTGTCAACAGCTATCTTCACTTCATTAAACATGAAATTCAACATTATATGTTTACTACAGTAGAATATAATCAGTACGCCTGAATTTTTTTTTCCCTGATATACCCTTGAAAAATGGTACTAGCAGAATTACCCTTCCAACTAAAGCTCAAACTCACACCAGAATGCTATTTAAATTTGCACCTAAATAATAATTTCATGAGATAATGTGGTATATTTATTTATTAATTTTTTTACCAGAATGTTTCCCTAGAGTGGAGTGTTGAGCAGACGAAGCAGTACTCACACAAGAAAAAAGGTACAAAATGCAATAAGTTATATTATTTGGCATTTAATACTGATATAAAACACGAGTTAACAAGAAGATATCTACTTGATAAAATTTATGAGCCTCATCAATGATTGAATCTCCACCAGCCACATCTAAGCAATTAACTATGTATCTGATCTCATCTCTCCCTGAATAAAGCAAAAAGTAAAGTAATAAGCACTACAATTATAAAACATTACTCATATTACAGTATAATTATCAAATAGTTTAAGAATGTAATCACCTTTTGCCAATGTTCTTTCATGCGAAGCTGAATACCCGCTCTCTATGCTCCTAAGGATCATACCACCCAAACGGCTCTGTATTTTGCAAAACAACCACTGTTAATATAACTAAATATTGGGAAATCATGTGTCCTTTCCCATGATTAAAATCCGATTATATCTTTCCAAAACTCAAAGCCTAGTGAATCGGACGATCCAGTCAAGAACTTCTCAAACTTCCTCAAACCAATAAAACTACAATTTTACAATTCCATTGGTAAAACATCTCAAATTGGCATTTTCAAAATAAGAACACATGATATTTAGTGAAGCATATTAAATTACATCTCTTTCCCTAAAATAAATAAATCATGATACCTGGCCAGAACTATCCTTGACGAAGGTTGGTTCGGTAGAATAGATTTCTTGATCGATAATTTTTCCGCACATGCCACAACAGCTGAACAACAAAACAAAAAATAATGCAAAATCAATTGAGCATAAATTGACCAGAACCAAGCATTTCATCTCTATCTTAAACTATATTCCTCAATTAACCATAAGACGCTTCAATTCACGCAATTCAAACCAGATTAATGCAGATAAATTACAAGGTATACAAAAAAGGGGCGAAAAAGCAAAAGATAAATCATGCCATGTGACTAAAATCAATTGAGCATATATGAGCAATAACAAACTAGTTGCACCTAAATTAACCACAACCAAGCATTTTATCTTTACCTTAAACCAATATTCCTCAATTAACCATATAATATGCTTCAATTCACGCAATTCAAATCAGATCAATGCAAATAAATTACAAGGTACACAAAGGAGGGAAAAATAAAGCAAAAGATAAATCATGCTATGGGGCAAACATCAGTCCAACAAGTAAACTAATCTGACTCAATTGGGTAAGATACCAAATTAAAATAATGCACAATCAATTGAGCATTTTTTAGCAATACCAAACTAGTTGGACCTAAATTAACCACAACCAAGCACTTTATCTTTAATTTTTTTTTTTTTTTAAAGAAGTGGGGATTCCCACCGATTTCCATTCAACATGAAAACCCTTACAATGTTTTTGAACCTGGTACCACCTCTCTGGTACCACTAACACTGAATTACAAAACAAGGCATGAAGAACATACCAACTTTATCTTAAACCAATATTCCTCAATTAACCATAAGATGCTTCAATTCGCGCAATTCAAACCAGATTGATTCTTCTACTAAGTGAAAATATATAAACATATATGAATTTACTGAAAAGGAGTAAAAAGAGAACTGACATGTAGCCCTTGTCAGGGTCCACAATCGACGGGCAATGATCACCACAGTGACTGCAGTACACCATCTCTTCTCCTTCCTACCTTCAAACTTCCCACAGAAAGTACAGAAATTGAAGTATTATTCATCTATTAGGCAAACACAGAGAGAGAGAGAGAGAGAGAGGGTATGCATGCGTACTCACCGTTTCTCTTTCGCCGGAGAATGGAGGAAGCAGCGAAGCAATGGCGAGAGTAGGCTGCTTGCGGTGGCAAGAGAAGAAGGAAAGGAGAGGGTTTTGAACAGCGCTGGTGAATGGTGAGCCTATGTTGCATGGATACGGGTACGGGTATCGTATCGGATACGATACGGGTACGGCAATACGGCAATTTTCAAAAATGGAGGATACGATACGGCTATTATATATATTATTTTTTATTAATTTAATATTTTAAAAAACCACATTATGCCACTGAGATAGTATGAAAACATGAATGGAAAATTCAGCAGCAACAGCAGCAGTAGCAAAAATTGAACACAATTGAACACAATAACTACCGAGGCAAAAATTCAGGAAATTCAGCAGGAAAATTGAACACAATAATTCGGTTCAGAAATTCAGCAGCAGCAGCTCAACAGATCAGCAGCTCCCATTTTAGAGACAGTATGAAAAGTTGAAAACAGACCAGCGGACCAGCAGACCAGCAGCAGCAGCAGCTCCCATTTCAGAAATTCAACAGACCAGCAGCTCCCATTTTAGAGACAGTATGAAAACAGGAATCTATAATTATAAAGTTCAAAGATTATAGAGACCAGCAGCTATGACGTGAGTTACAAAGATTTTATTCTAAACGTGAATGAAGCTCCGGGACAAAAGTTGAAATAATAATTATCTCAGAGGTGAATTTGATGCAAAGGTGTATGCTGAATCAGTTTTCCAAGGATGGTCATGCAAAGAAGGATGAGATGACATAGCCATAGGCTTCTATAAAGCAAGCTAACTGTAATTAGCCTCGAATTGTTTAAGCTTCAACTTTTACTCTATTTATTATTGAACTAATTCGGACTCAGCTCACCTGTACTGTGAAATCAAGCACAAAAATCCATACTGTTACTGAAAATCAGAAAAGTTTTTTACACTGAAATAAAATTGGGTGCAATGAAGGTTTAATTGGTCGATTAGCGGATAAACAATATATCAATCGCAAAAATTAACGGTGACAGTAGAGAGGAGACCTACACGGCAGTAGAGAGGAGACAGACGGCGGAAGAGAGACGGCCGGAGAGAGGAGACGGAGCGGAAGAGAGACAGAAAGAGGAGAGGAGCGGAGGAGACAGAGAGAGGAGACGGAGCGGAGAAATCGGATGGTTATGGATCAAATTCACACGCATCTTAGTAAATCGGATCAAATTCACACGCATCAAATTCTGAGCCGTTTGATTTACTATAAAAATCGTGTGATCTGTATCAATATTCGTGCGGATCAAATTCACACGCATCTTAGTAAATCGGATGGTTATGGACTGATATTGGTCCAATGTCTATCGGACGCTCCCTGTTCCAATCAAGAAATCGGAGAAGGGACAGGAGGCGCGCGAAGGAGAGGAGAAATCGCGCAGAGGCGGATCCGAGAATCCGGTTCTTTAAAGTATCTCAAAATTTGAGGTTAGATCCCAAGCGTCCGATCAAAATCTGCAAATTTATATAGGGCCCGTGAATTCTTCATTCGTCCAGATTCGAAATCAAATTTTGATTTACTTTAGAGAGAGGCAGGGGAGAGCAGATTGGAAACCCTATTAACGGAGCAGACTCGATTTAATTATTCCGTTCCGTCAGTTAAAATCAGCGCTGATCTCAAAACAGATCAAACGGTTTAGAAATTAGTATTAAGTTATGTTGAAATTCTAGCCGAGATTTTTATTAATATCCAAAGTTTAATAGGAATTAATTAATTAATATACCCAGATTCCCTGACTATTTATAAAAATACCCCTACCGGCTATTTTCTGGCTGGTACTAAATTTTTTTTTTAGATGTATAATTAGCATATTTATACTAAAATACGCTAAATTACTTAAAATTATGTTAAATTATTCTGAATTACACTAAAGTACACTAAATTACAATAATTATGTTAAATTACACTAAATTTCGCTAAATTAGACTGATTTTGTGGCATCTTTCATAAATTATAAAAAATAGTAAAAAAATTTTAAAAATAATAAAAATTGGTATACAAAGGTGCTTGGTCCCTTTTAAAAGGTGAACAAAGGTGTGTTTTTTAAAGAATAGTCAATGTGGGACTAATAAATATGAGAGATCCTGATCCGGATGTAAAGCATTTGGTTTCTAATTGGCTGAATTTGAGTTTGAAGGGTCACAATATATCAGATAAAATGTTTAACTATTGTTAGTTAAGCCAGGTATAATCTTTTTTTTTTTGTATTGAGTTAGAATAGAACGTAACCAATTAGTGAATTAAACTACAATTGAAGGTGAACAAAATTTAAGCTCAAATTGCTCTTAGTATAAAGTTCAGCATTAGAAGGAACCAAGAAATAAAAGAAAAAAGAAATGTAAAGTTTTATTAAAGCCCATATGCGGTCCATAACTCCATATGATGCGGTCGAGGTCAAGCTTGGCGCTGCGTTAGCGGGTGGTGAAACAAAATTAGGTTTTGTACTACAAGTGCTGCACATTATTCTGCACAGCACGATATTTACGTATGATGATGCACTTTTAAAAAAAAAATATTTGTAATAAAGCCTGTGTAATTTGTTGAAATTCATAAAACTCAAAAAGAAAATTGTACAAAAACTACAGAGATTTTATAATAACTTGAGACCTAGAGTCACACCATTTTCACAGTGCCATATATATCCCACTGGTGCCCACTGTTTCTCTAATCTTCTTACCTAAAATTCCACTGAATCTATCTATTAATTAACTTGCCATTTAAGGAACCAAATAAAGGCAATGCCAATTTTGAAATTAAAACCCTCTCCATTTTAATAAAAAAAAAAATAGTTAAATACCTGTTGTTACTAGAGACTTTGGTACAAAAAATTGGAGAAAATTCAGTACATAACCTTGTCAAAATTCACATCCTCAGAGCAGGACGGTCAAATGGCTAGGCAAGGGAGAAATGTTCTGCGGGCAGGACGGTCACGCGGACGGTCTAAAGAATTTAAAAGGTGAAGCGCTGTAGATGGGTCCCGTCGATTTAATGCTGCCCGCGACTAATAAAGAGTCAACTCTCTCTCTCTCTCTATTTTTTTTTTTGAAAGCTAAGTGGTACAGAAAAATTAAATTACATCCCATCTTAGCTTCTAATCTATCTGATTACAGTCTATGTTTATGTCTATCTATGCACCATTCATTCATTTTTGCTTGCTCCTCAGGAGTACGAATTCCCTCTTTTATAATGATTCTCTAATTAGTAGATTCGGACTATTCTTTTAACTTTGTATGAATCTCAATGCGATGCGACTGAGAGTAAATTTCAAAACCGTAAAGTAGTGGGCCTCACCGTGAAGCACTACATAGAATACTAGAGCAGCAGTAATGCATCCAGAGCCCCACTTCTTGCCGGATTCTCTCCATCAGAATATCAGGCGGTTTCCAATTTTGATTGAATATTACCTCATTCTCATTCTGTTGTCTCCATTCACCAGCATATAAAATTTACAAATTTATAGATTATCTAAAAGCAATGATTTTCTACTTATTTAAAAAATAAATAAATAATCTAAGGAAATGCAAATTTTGATTTTCAAGTACATTTTCATATAGAGCATATTTAACGGTTCGAATCGACTGTTACAACTTTAAAAATAAAGATATAGATCCATAACATAACATAACATGGGTCAATTCATAATTTGCATATTACCATAGCCTCACTCTACATTTATTTGCATTATCATAGACCCTTATAGTTTATTTAAGCTCAATAAGAGGATTAAATTTGCTTAATTTCCCAAATTAATTTGTTTGAGACTTTGATTCTGTTTTTTCATTAGCTAAGAAATGCTGAGCTTTGTACAATTAATATTTAAATTATTTTATGACGTTGATCATATATCACAAAAATACAGCGCTTTTGATATTTATTGAACACGACATGCTCCATCGTCGTTGATTGATTAGGCGATTTTGGATGTTAACAGGTGTCTCTCTTGGTATTGAGTCGTGTCAATGTTGTTGTAAATTTTAAATTCCAATTTTATTTATTCTTGATTTGTTTGGCAATCAACGACTAAATAAATAAACACTGATTGATTTGATCATACGACTCTTATTCAGTCAAAAAGTTTATTGACTAAAATATAATTGCAATTATCTAACTACTACTATATTGATAAGAATCAAAATTGAGAAAAATAGGAGTATTTTGGAGCAAAATTCAATATATATAGTTTCTGCCAAATATGAGCAATATATATATATATATATATATATATATATATAGATGAGCTATTGTGCTTTGCAAGTAAAGTCATCGTTTTATTTCGGCTTACTTTTTGGATTTTCAAAGTCCAAAACTTCGATCCGACCGTTCAAGTTGATCTACATGTTGAAATGTGCTTGCAGACCAAATTTTACATTTTTGGAATTTTTTTACTATTTATTAAGCCACTTTGAAAATTGCTGATCACATGGTCCAGAATTTTGTTGCACTGTTTTTCTGGACCATGTGATCAGCAATTTTCAAAGTGGCTTAATAAATAGTAAAAAAATTCCAAAAAATGTAAAATTTGGTCTGCAAGCACATTCAATATGTAGATCAACTTGAACGTCGGATCGACATTTTGGACTTTGAAAATCCAAAAGTAAGCCGAAGTAAAACGATAATTTTACTTTGCAAAGCACAATAGCCCATCTATATATATATATTTTTGGCAAATTGCCGTAGGCTAGTAACGTGGAGACAATTACATATATCCAAAGAAGTTGGATAGACCTTGTCTCGGTGCTTTCACATCACCATCCATATCGTTTCAGCACCAATACTCTTATTAAAACCGAATTAAAATATTAAAATTAAATTTCCAAATCTCCGTATGTATAATTAAGTAATTTTGTGACAGTATTTGCACCAAAACAAATACGATTTGAACAGTAAAACAACTGTTTCTTTTTCAGCCTTTTTAACCACAAATTTTTAAAAATACCCTCAACAAAAAAAAAAAATAAACCAAAAGACCACTAATTTATGAAAATTTCATATTTACCCGGGCCACAACATAAAATGACGGACCCATTCTTTCGGGCTGCCATTTGTCATTGCGGCCCCACAAAACCCAAAAACCAAAAATTGTTACGGTTAATTTTAATATATTTGTTTAATAATTTTTAAAAATAAAAAGAATAATTAATAATTTGAATATGTTAGAAAGAACATCAAACAAAATAGATAAAACATCTTATAATTTAGATGTACTAGAAGGACTCCGAAACATTTTCAGGCAAAAATGTTCCCGGCTGTAAAAAAAAAATTAAACTATTTCTTAGTGTATTACTGGAAAAAAAATAAAAATGCTTTGAATCTGAATTATTGATCCCCAGTTCAAAAGTCACTTATAGTAAATAAGAAATTATAGTGGTCCTTCTAGTACATTCAAATTCTAAGGTACTCTATCTATTTTGAAAAAAAAATGATTTGTCATCATTACAAAATGTCAAATCAAATTTTTTTTTTCAAAAATAGATGGAGTATCTTACAATTGAATGTACTAGAAGGATCATGATAATTACTTTATTTACCTAGAAGTGACTTTTGAAATGGAATCAATATTCAGCTCCAAACCATTTTTTTTTTCCAGTAACACACTAAGAAATAGTTTAATTTTTTTTACAGCTGGAAAAAATCCTGCTTGAAAAATGTTTCGGAGTCCTTCTAGTACATCTAATTATAAAATATTTTATCTATTTGTTTGATGTTCTTTCTACATATTCAAAATTATTAGTTGTTCTTTCTATTTTTGAAGATTATTAAACAAATCAATAAAAATTCAATGTAACAATTTTTAGTTTTTGGTTTTTTGCGAGGCCGCAACGACAAATGCGGTCCCAGTCTTGGGGTCTGCCATTTCACGTTGTGGCCCGGGTAAGCATCAAATTCTAACGTCTCAGTGTTTTTTTTGTTGAGGGTATTTTTAAAAATTTCGGCTTTTTAACTTCAAAAAAATAGTAAAAAAAATGAACATTACAAGACTTTGTTTTAATATATTCTAACCTTAGCGATTGACTGGATCTAAATAGGCCATAAAGATGTTGGTATTATGTTCATAATAATACTTGATACGACCACAATTCTTTTAGGTTTTGACAATTTGCTTAACTAACGTTTATCAAATATAAAACTATCTTATAATTTCTACCCCACTTCAATCTATGATATCTATTTTAATTTAGAAAAAAAGATACTATTTTAATTTAAAAAATTATGACATTATTTTTTTTTAAATGTTTTTTAGTTTTTTGTTCACAGGTTGTAGTGTTTTCAACCGCACTTCTGAATATTGTTAAAAGAAAGGTTGTAAGCGGCAAATAAAATATTAAGCATCTTGTTTAAAACTTAAGCGGTGACAATGTACAAGGCAAGGTCCCAAATGAGAGCTATTTCTGTTGGTTGAGAAAACAAATAAGAAAAAGACCTTAAAAATGGAGTTAAATAAGTAATAAAGATGGGTAGTTGAATGTTTATTGGTGAACCAAATAGAGAATAAGCAGAAGAAGAAGGTACCTTGCCTTGTAATATAATCAATAACGATAAACATTTTTAAGAGCTTATTTATGGTTTCAGATTTGACAATTTGAAGTTTGCATATGCAATATTGTCTAAATTTTCTTCAGAAATAAAATATAAGCTTAATCCTCAGTGACAGTTAATTTGTTTACGCTAGCTGAGGTGGTAGGCTTATCTTGCTGAATGCGTATCCTCTGCATTAACTCAAAACAAAATTTTTCAGTTAATGAATCTCAACTGTTCGATTTTAAATGAAGCTAATCTGGCTCCTGTCTATAATATAGGAGGCCTTTTAATATTAGTGCGGATCTAGTCCGCACGAATCTTAAAACAAATTGGATGGTCGAGATATGAATGCAGAGGATACGAATTCTATCTTGCCACCGTTTATCCTTAAAAAAAAGAGATAAGGCTTTTACAACAGCGCAAAGCTATCCCTTGTTCCAAAAATTTTGTGAAAAAAATTGTCTGTTTGTGCTATAGTTTTGGAAATGAATCTAGAAATAACATGAACCTGTTATTCTAACCATTGATCTTCTTTAAAATTTGTGCATAAAAACTTAGTTAAGATTCACACTTAAATTTTTTTGAACGGTACCAGTTATACCTTGAAAATAACAACAGATTTATTTCCATAATTTATACTAAAATATAATTTTTTTTTTTCCAAAAATGAAACCAAAATTTATCTATTATTTAAATGTAATGGAAAAAAAAATCAGATGCTTATCCCCTTATCTAATGAGGGGTTTTTTTGCTCGAACGAAAAATGAAAATGAAATTATCCTTCGTCGCCTGATCGGAAGGGGGAGAACTTTTAATAAGAGAGAACAATTCATTCGACAGGATTTGAGAGGAGATGCTAAGACGCTAACATTTAAATGACATAACGGAAAAATTATTGCCCAAGGGCTTTGAAATAATAAAAAAAAAATTAAAGATATTTCGCGAAAACAAAAAATTTTGCTGAGATCTGTAGGGAATTCGAATCCCCTCAGGTACCTGACGTGCATTTAGTAAATCTGCACCGTTCTTTTAACATGGCACGAATCTCAAAACGAACTCCCTACGGTTTCTGTAGGCACCGGGATTTGAGTTTGGTCCGGCTCAGGTAACTGGGGGTTACGGACGGGTCCGGATCCCCTAAAGTAACCCAATCTTTGGGTTTTGGATTGAGACTGTCCGATTCGAATTCGTCGCTCGAGATTGTCTCGGAATTCGAGTTCATCATCGGGATGTGTGCATCACTTCGCCGATAGATTTTCGCGGATTCGAATCGAACGGTCCCGATCCAAAACCCAAAGATTGGGTTACTTCACTGGATCCGAACTCGTTACGGACTGTAGGAGTAACTGAGTTACAGTTTAAAGAAAAAATAGTCTCTTCTTCTTTATTTAATCAGGCATTATTTATGAATTTATGTAAATTAGATTAATAGTGGGGGTTGTCTTAAACATTTAAATTAAAGTTTCCTATAAAGAAAAATCAAACCAGATCTACTGTGTTCTTGTTGAATTTAGGAGGTAGAAGCTTCTAAAGTGTGTTTCGATTTTCCAATTTCTTCATAGAGCAACTTGACAAAAATAGAATTCAGATCCATTTGAAAGAAAGCTAGCGTTGAATAATTAAAAACAACATATTGAAGCTACTAAATCGAACCGAATGCATTAAAATGGCAACATCGTTCAGATCTAGCAACAGATCAAGTGAGGTGCGTCATAAAACTAGCTATTATCCCCACTCGATCCAAATCCCTTCTTTATTTATTTACAGAAATCTTAAATAAATTCGGAAAGACAAAAGCAAAGCAAAGTCGACAAATTTCTTCAAACACCACAACCACAACCTAATTATGAACAGATCCGTTGCGCTTGACGTCAGAGGCAAGGCGAGAGGCTATGGCCGAGTGGTACATGGCGTCATGATAGGTCTCCGTTTCCAACATCTTCTTGCGAAGCACTTTCGCCTTCTCTTCAGTGAAGGCTCCAAATCTCGGCCTCTCCATCAGCAGATCCGCCACCGGATCAGCCTGAGAAACGACGGGGGCATCGATGTAGTCGGGCTGCGCCGACATTCCGAAGAGCGGCGCCCACCAGTTTGGGGATCTGGCGGTAGTAGCGCGATTCTCGGATCTGCCATTAGAGCTAGCTTGAGCGCGGACTGAGAGAGGTGCGCGCAAGGAGAGGAGGGTAGACGACGCCATTAGAGAGAGATAAAGAGCTGAAATTAATTTAGGGTTTGTAGATTAAGGATTGTTTACAGGATAGAGAAACGAGGAAGAGGAAGAGGAAGAGGAATGGATCAATGTAGAAAGGTGAGGAAGGAGGAGGGGGGTTATAATAAAGATGACGAGGGGTTCAAATTCAATGGCACTTGTAATTAAAAAATTAGGAAAAGAAATGAAATTTCTTGTTAGACCAGGTATAATAAATAATCTACAGATAGACATAGACTAATGGGTTCCGACATATTGGCTCCATCTGTTCTAGATACGGATTTAGAAAGGTGGTGGTTTATCTTGTAGAACAGTTCTACCTAAAGGAGCATTGCGTAAAGAGTGGATAAGGTTCGGAGCGTACCTGTATTGCGTGGCGATGACCTAGCACTAGCAGTCTAGGCTCTCTCTCGCTACTTTCCCATTTTCTTCTTTTTACAGTTTTACCCCAATTTTACCGTTTAAACGGTATTTTTACGTGTATGCAAATGCAACCATTACAAATTAGTATATTTGTATAAACTTATTTCATGTATATTTCAAGTTATTTGTTCGTCTCACTGTTTCTTTCAATTCATTATTTAATTTTTGTAAGCACGAACAACAAGCAGGATTCCAACTGAAGGTAACGAATTGAGCATTGAATATTGAATCATCCGCGGATTCTGGATTTTTAGGAGATAAAGAAAACCACGAATTGGATTTAAATTTATTAGCTAATTGAGTATTAATAGGAAACTAATGTTCTAATTATTTTTAATGCTCTTGACTTATAAATTTCAATGCTCTAACTTCTAATACTAATTACTAATCAGAATCAAGAAATTTATTTTAATTTTATTTCTAAATTGAACTCTAATTACAAAATAAAAAAATTTAGAAGCGACAAATAAAATTCCATAGAGGGGAAGGTTGGTCCGTACCTATAGATATCTATACAAATTCAAAATTCAGAAAGGACAGTTGGTCCCCAATCCTTACTGGATCTAGTGTGTATCCACTCAGATATCTCATATTTTGCGTCAAATAAAATTCATAGGGAACAAAGTTAGTCCGTACCCGTAGATATCTATAAAAATTCAAAATCCAGAAAGGGTAGTTGCCCCCCAACCCTTACTGGATCGAGTGCATATCCTCTGAGATATCTCATATTTTGTGTGGCCGACGTGTCTGGTGCGGCGATGCCTATTTGCAGATAGTGTAGGAGGCAATATTATTTGAACTTTGGGATTCGTGCATAACAAATTTGAACCGTTGAGATTTTTCCAAGAAGTCATGCAAAATATGAGATATCTTAGAGGATGCGAATTCCATTGGATCCGCCCTGCATTGAATTATGTAAATCATTAATCGTAATGAAAATTATTAACAGAGAGAAAGTTATAATGATTAATGCTCAAAATTTAATAAATTAAAAATGCTCTCCTGAAAAATTAAATTAAAATATGTATAAACACCCATTATTTTACTTTTAATTTCTGTAATTTACTTGACATGTTATTCCTTCATATGTTGTAAGGAAAGTCGTTTGTAAATAAAAATACTTTGAAGGCGACTTACGTAATTTTATGCTTTATTGTCTGCTCGTGTTTTTAACCGAGGATGGTTTTTCACTACGCTCCAAACGCCAAAGCGCTTCTTCCTTTCGTGGAAACGGTGGGTGGGTGCCCCAGGATTCAAGGGTATTTTCGTCATTTGAAAAGAAACTTTTACTTTTGACGGTGGCGATGTGAGCGGCAACAGTTTCTATAGGCTACAGCGACGCCTGCTTTGGCAGCATATGAGAGAATGCTCCTACCCCGTTCAAATTATGACACGTTGTCTGAATTTGTAGAGACCGTTTGTAGCAGTACGCGGTTTTCTCGTCAACTCGGCAAATCATTGGAAACGTCGAAAAACGAATATGCTTTCCTTTTTTTAACCGTAAGAAAGAAAAGAATACTCTTTGACTCTTTCCTTCCAGAAGGGAACCCTAAACAGTATTACAATTTTCGAATGATGTTTTATTATATTTCTCATTTTATGAACACTATGATTAATCCATCAGAATTTGTTATATTTCTCATTTTATGAACTCTTGGACTTGTACAAAACAAATTAAAAATATATAAAAATTTTACACCTGCGCGTGATAAAAAAATTAAATAAAAATACTTGATATCTATAATTTTACAACTGACGCGCGCAAATATGTATACTTATGCACGTAAGTATCAACATTTAATATATCAAGTATTTATGTCTAAGATATCAAGTATTTCTTTAAAAAAAATGGACATCAACTTTATTTTATCTTTCTCATCACATACTCATCTTTTACACGTTTTTAGAGGTGAGTTTTTTTTTTTCGTTCAATCTCGCCAATATTTCTGACGATCTGTGAGAAAATTTGCGAATCTAAAACCACAAGCATCTTTTACACAATTTTCTTTTTCAAATGGGATCCATGATAAAGTACTTTTGAGTTATCCGTCGCGCAAGTATTCATAACTCACAGTGCAAAGATTCATATCTCGTCGTGCAAATACATACCACGTCGAGCAAGTATTCATACCTCGTCGAACAAGTATTCATACCTAAGATATCAAGTATTTCGGAAAATAAAACTGGATACATCACACGCCCATCTTTTACACGTTTTTAGATGTGGGTCCCCCAAGTAGTCAATGGTCCCTCAATTACGTAGAAGATGTTTTTGATTTTAGATTCACATAATTCTTCACAGATCGTCAGAAATGAGCAAAATTAAACAGATAAAAATAACTCACCTCTAAAAATATGTAAAAGATGGGTGTGTGATGAGAGAGAAAAACGAAGTTGATATGTCTATTTTCTAGAAATACTTGGTATCTTAGATATGAATACTTGTATTATGCGGTATGAATACTTGCTCGACGATGTATGAAATTTTGCACAACGACGTATGAATAATTGCACGACGAGGTATGAATACCTGCGTGACGTGTAGGGTTCTCGTGTAACCCTTTGATTAGGCTTAAGCTGCGGAAAGACCGTAAAACAAAAATTTTACTTCTAACTTAAGCCGAGGATTAAAAGAGGTACGTCGGAAAGACCACCGAAAGTTCATTTTCCAATCTTTCCCTTGACATAACCTTTTAATCCTATGAGGATCTACCCCATGATTGATTTATAAAAACTAAATTTATTTAACAAATTAAATAAATTAAGATAACATTTACCTTAATCCAAATTTGAATTGGATTGAAATCAGACTCGTCTCGGAGCACCA